>CM077289.1:59779227-59939227 GCA_039654925.1 Anguilla pacifica | reverse complement strand
CAGTAGCTACATGACAATTCCCCCAGACCCATTCAAAATCATTTTGAAGGTGTCAGCTTTAATCTGCAGTTAAGATGTGTGTTTTAGCTGAAGATTCACCCACACACACATCCGCGTTCACCTTGGTCATTTTAATCTCCCATTTGCATCCACTGACAAGGCTGACTGATTCCTGCTCTCTCAGTGTCTTTGCCAGTTCACACATGATGATGTGCAGTTGTCATGGTAGCGACTCTGTTGTCGAATAAAACTACTTCTGTGATGTACTGGAGTCTGTCTGCTTGCTTTATTTCACCCCTCCCCCCCATCCCCCCATCCCATCCCTTTTTGTTTGGCTGTCCACATGCTGCATAACATTCAGTCTTTTTCCTCATCCAAATAAACACTGCCATCTCCATGAGTCAGTTTTCTCTTCTGAAAAACCATCTCTTCTGCTTCCAGCACTGCTCCTGCAAAAGCTCTAACGCTGACCTCCTGGCTCTTGTTGAACTGCTGTCGATGTTCGAGAATACCTGCAGGCATGGACGTAGATCCTGGGGATGGGGTGGAATGGGTGGACAGGGGACACATGATCCCCCCCCCCCCAACTTTGAGAAAACACGAAATGGTCCCGTCCCCTCCCCCCAACATTATGATGTTGCGTTGGGTGGTACTGTTAGTGCCCCCCCCCCCCCCCCCCCACCCCCGGCAAATAAAAAAATCTTAAAGAAAATTTACTGATTGTTGTCCCTCCCCCCACCACCACCAAAGCTGAAATGAGATCTACGTCCTTGCCTGCAGTCACCCCCCAGTCAAACTCAATGCAAAAGGCGTGGGGGGGGTGGGTGCCTGCGCCCCCAAAGCTCAAAAGAAGAGCTGGGTGCACCCCTTTCCTCTTTGTGTCCTCTTGCCAGGCCCACTAGTTTAGGGTAGTACAGTGCTGGTCGGGGACCTCAGCATTGGGTGAGTCTGATTCAAGCTCACACCCCCAGGGAAACACTGACATGGAACACAAGCTCAGTGTTTGGATGACTTGATGATGGAGTTTACACAAAGTGTAACACAAAGAGAGCACAGCACTGCGGGCAGAAATATTAATTGGCACCACACACACACACGTACATACCAAAGGGATGTACACAAAACCGGTTTTTAAAAAAAATCAAGATCAAGTATCCCTGTTCCAGTACTGCATGATACTAATCACACATTTATCCTCACACTGGCCAGAGGCATTTCTTGTGCAAGACTGATCAGTGGAGCTCAGCAGTTTCCCATGATTGGGGAGGGGGGGGGGGGGGGGGGGGGGGGCAGAGAGAAACATTTGCTTTGGCAACACAGTGCATGTCATGCCAATAGAGCACCTCGAAATTGAATTTTGAGAGAGTGAGAGAGAGCGGGAGATTTACTTAAATTCATTCAACAGTTCACATAAATGGACTTCTGTCCATTCGTTGTCATGGTTTTAGCTTTGGCAGTTGGTCGGATCATAGAATCTTCTATGATGGCCTACCCATTGATGTGACGTCATACGGAACTTCATTATTTTCTATTTTTGTTTATTTATTATTAACCGATTTAGTTCTATAACTGCATGCATAAGTCCATAAACTGTTTAGGTTATTGTGTTCCAGTTCAGTTTTTCGCATAAATGTTCAAGGCCATGCATGTAGCTCTAACTCCACCTTGCCATACCAGAAAATTGATAACATGGCTTGCAAAACACAGGAAGTGGTTTTGGGTGAACTGGCAGATGACACTCATAAACATCATTTTCACATGTGATGTCCAAAAAAACAAAAAATCGTTTGAATTTTTTTTAGTTTTAATATATTGATTAAGGACAAATACAATTTTCCTTTTAAAAATGTCACCAGAAACCTCTTACCTGGGAATAAATCACTTTTTACCAACCTGTCAAGGTCACTCTGATCAAAAAGCCTTTGTGCCGTCATTGTATTGACAGACTTGAGGTTGTTTTGTTAACAAGGTGGGTTTAAATCGATATCTCACATCTTGGTTTTTTTCCCTGCCACATCTTATGAAGTGAACATAGTGAACCTAGCTCTGGTTCCTTCTGGGAAACGGGTATCAAAATATTTTGTTGACGGCTTCTGGCGCCGGGCAACAAACACCTTCGTCTGACTGGCTGACACAATAGAGCTTCCGTCCAATAGCAGCAGGAGACGGGCGCCGAGTCGAAAATTCGATCCTTCTGTTTTTTCCGAGCCGATCCAACGGGGACACATCGCCCCCCCTAATTAAACAGAAATCGTCTGTCAAGAGGAGCCGGAATTTAACGAGTAATTAAACTCTCATTATTCACTGCCTGGCACGTTAAAAACACTGTCACATTCCGGTTCTGGAAGCTTCCATCTCGCAACGTTAGCCGCCTGAGGGTTATCGTGTGGTTTTCACGTACGCTGTACATCGTCATCAACGACTTTGTTGGGGGAAAAAAAACAAAAAACGGTGGAGTCTGTTGCCAGGGCGTCCACCGCAGCCAGGAAAGGGGGAGAAGCTTGGAATGGAGGAGAGAGTGGTAGACGGAGAAAGAGAGAGCGTGTGTGTGCGTGTGTGTGTGTGTGCGTAAGGTCTAAAGGTGTGTCTGGCCTGTCTGTTCCAGGTAAGAGCAGAAAGGCGTCCCGCTCCAGCCGGACGTCGTCGGGGTTCGAGTCGGCCCGGCTCCACTCGCCGGACTACCCCACCCTGCCCATGACCCGGTCCACCGAGGCCCTGCAGCAGGGGAAGAAGGAGCGCAAGTTCGGCAAGCACTTCTTCCTCAAGCCCTCCATCAAGGGCCTGGGCCTGCTGGGCCTGAAGAAGGGGGGGTCCCGGCGGCTCCTCCGGATCCCGCCCAGCCGCAGCTGCGAGGGCCTGGACGAGGGCCCCCCCCCCACGCCCTGCTCCGTCCGGGAGCTGTGGAAGCGCTCGCGCTCCCTGGGGGACCTCCACTGGGAGCAGGCCTTCGACGGGAACAAGAGCCCCGCCCCCCCGGAGCTCCTCCGCCCCGCCCCGGGCCCCGAGAGGGAAGAGGGGGTACCCCCCGTGTGCCTTAAGGGCCCGTCGGATCCGCCCGGCCCCCCCGCACGGCCGGTCGTCGGCGGGCCCCCCCCGGGCAGCCCTGAGTCGCTGTCGGGGGTGGAGTCGGTCGTGGCGGCCGGCCCTGCCTCCCCCCCCGCACAGCCAGCCCGGGGGGGTAAGAGCACACGGACTCACCCGAAAAAGCCGCCGGTGCCCCCTCCGGTGCCCGTCAAAAAATCCCGGGAGCGACTGGCCAACGGGCTGTGCCACCCGCCGCTGCTCCTGCCCGGCCCTGGAGCGCCCGCCACGCCCGCGAATACGGCCGGGACCCCCGCCAGCACCCCCGCCAGCCCCTCCGAGGCGGCCCGCTCCTGCCCCACGTCCCCGGAGGAGCCCGGGACGCCCCCGGCCGCGCCCCCGCCCTGGCTGTCCGACCTGCCCGAGTCTGCCTGCCCGCAGATCCACGGGGTCAAGGTGGCCGTCGGCCGGAAGATCTCGCACGCCAAGGCGCCCAACCTGGAGTCCCTCCTGGAGGACAGGCTGGAGGCCGAGGGCATCGACCTCACCGAGGAGCCGTACTCCGACAAGGTGAGCGCGCCGTCGCCACGGTAACCTCCCCACCTTAGCATCGCCCGCTATGTGTGATCTCCGCTAATACGATGACCGTATCCAAAAACATCACTGTGTCGTGGCCTTGTACTCCTCCGAATTGCGTATTGTAAATTTTGATGATTTTTCACCGAAGTCATTTTTTGAGTTGTTTCTTTACTGGTGCTAATTTTGAAAATTGTAGTCTCAGTTTAAAAATAAAAAAAAAGTTGAAAAGAGTAGCAATTTTAGAGTTCTTAGCGCAGAGCGTTCGAAATGGTTTCATGGACAATAACAGCCGTGTTTATCATCACAATGACCGCTTTTGCTGGGCCCAGTAATGGTGCTGGCCAGCGCGGGTGTCTGTGATACTGTGGTGTGGCGGTGGGGTGGGGGGAGAGCCGTTGTTGGAGGGAAATAGCCACAGTAATGACAGTGGCGCGGACTGCGATCCGCTAACTTTACGGCCTCGGGTTCGACGAGGGAAGGCAGACTGCGAGGGCCTAATGTTCCACTGCCAGGAGCCTAAGTGCCTCTTAACGGTTCCGCATAATGCCAGGTTAACCACACACACACGCACACACACACACACACACACACCACACACCACACACACACACACACACACACACAAACCCCACACACTACACACACAGACACACCACACACAGACACACACACACGCACACACACACACACGCACACGCACACACACGCGCACACACACACACACACACACACACACACACACACACGCTCCGCGCGCGCGTTCTGTGGTCCAGAAACAGAAGCAAGGAATATCTGTTACGAACCACAGACTCGCAGGCTAGAGCTGTGTCTCAGGGTTAATCCATCAAATTTGTGAGCTCAGCTTATGGAAATATACAGCAGTAAATTGGAAATATGTGAAAAATCTTTTTTTGGGGGGAAAATCTAATATAGTTCGGAACACACTAAAAAATACAATATATGAATGCAAAACTGCATATTTTCCAGTATATCCCCCATATATTGTGAAGTGCTGCCTTGTCTTTTCTGCTCTTAATGGTACATTTTGTATGTTCAATATATTGGCGGTATATTCCATTTTCCTTAAGGACAGTCAACAGTGTGTGACAAAGGCCTGTTTAGCGCGATGCACAGTGGCCAGAGCTCTGTCCTGTGGCCAGCGATTGGTCAAGATGGAGCCGCCATCTTGTCCCCAATCCGTCCCCGTTCACGATGCATTACCGGAATCCTTACGAATTTACAGCCCTCTTCTGCACATTGAACAGGATGTCCCCGCGCATCTCGTCTTGCTCTTAGTTCTGGCTCCTGTCCCCCCCCCCCCCCCCCCGTGCGTGCCCTAAATAATATGAAATATGAAACTGCTGAGACGCTGTTTTGACGTTAAACTCCGTGTCGTCGCACAGAAGCCTGGCTTTGTAATTTGGCACGCGACGGTGCCAGAGCAACTCAACGTAATGAGGTCTCTTCGGGCAGATTGCATGCGTCTGCTGCGTCCCAATAAACAGAGGACAGGCAGGACGCTCATAACTTCGAAATGAGGAAAACGTGTTTATGCCCTTCGCAAACGGCAGCTACTCCGGCTGAGAAAAATCCAGTAATGACACGAGCATTTAGTAAACAGTCATTTTCGTCCTGTGGTCCCTTTAAGTGAAGCTATGTAACGGACCACCCTTGGTGTCAGACCGGTTTTCTTTTGGTTTTTAAAAACTAATTTTTTATACTTCGCTTTATTTGTCTTCAAATATATTTTTAAAGGGATTGGGGGTGAAGTGGAAAGAAAACCCTTGTGATGTGTAATAAATGTGCAAAGCTGTTACAACTGCTTTAAGCAAACATTACCCGCCATAATCTGATTAAAGCTAACTGTAGCTAGCTGTAGACTAGAGGGGTAGAGCTTAATGCAAGTGACCATAACTTCATTTACCGCGGTTATGTGACTAACAGCGCCTGGCCAGGCCTGGCAAATGTCATTCCCAGAGCAGCAAGTGCACATGCAAAATCACTAAAGCCCTAAATGTAGGTTAGCTATGCTGACCTAGAACCGAAACACAAATTCTGAATAAATACAGGTAATACTGCCTGGGTCCCCTCGTCTGTGTTCATCATATGTGGCTCACTGTAACCGGCAGGTGGGAAACTCCAGTCCTGGAGGGCCGCAGTGTTCGCTGGTTTGGGGGGTGCTCTCTGCACCAGTGGTTCAGTGATTGGCTAAAGAATCCACATCCACACAACCTTGTTCTCAAGGCTCTGATTGGCTGTTGACTGAAAGGAAACTACATGGAAATCTGTGTACATGGCAGCCCCTC
This sequence comes from Anguilla pacifica, assembly GCA_039654925.1. Lineage (NCBI taxonomy): Eukaryota > Metazoa > Chordata > Actinopteri > Anguilliformes > Anguillidae > Anguilla > Anguilla pacifica. Next base: position 59,933,321 of record CM077289.1, on the reverse strand, counting down.
CTGGGAACTTGGTTTGACCCCCCCCTCCCCTTCTCTGCCTCCTGCAGCACGGCCGCTGTGGGATCCCCCAGTCTCTGGTCCAGAGGTACTCGGAGGACCTGGAGCAGCCGCTGAAGGACGTGGCCCCCGCCATGGACCAGATCCGCGTCAAAGAGCTCCGCAAGCAGCACCGCATGGCGGTGAGTGCCCCCCCCCCACCCCCCCGTTAAAAGCCAGGGAGGAAGGAGTTAGAGAGACAGTGGTGATTTCCCAGACGGAGATTTCCCAGAGACTGTGGCCCACTGTATGAGAAAACACTCTATTTAAATGTGGCCCCAGCATATCCTCAAATGGGCCATTGCTGTTTTCAGCCTGTTACAGTGCCTGTGTATAACTAGTGCAGCGAATGCAACTCGTCGGGTATTTCATTTCACTGGCTATGGAGAGTCTGTTATTGAACATTCTGAGGTAAATATTTTTTACTATCAGTAGGGGGGCCATGTTTTTAACATCAAACCAAACCCCCGCCCCCCCGCAGATCCCATCCGGCGGCCTGACGGAGATGTGCAGGAAGTCGGCGTCGCCGGGGCAGGTCGGCACGGTGACGGACTGGCTGACGTCGATCGGGCTGCCCATGTACGCCGGCCACTTCCTGTCGGCGGGCTACGACTCGCTGGCACGGGTCTCCGCCCTGACGGAGGCGGCGGCGCTGGAGGCGGGCGTGAGGGAGGAGCGCCACGTGCGCCGCCTGCTGGCCGAGGCGCGGCGGGTGCAGGCCCAGAGCGCCGAGTCGTAACGCGTGGGGGGAGGGGGAAAAAAACGACAAAAAAAACCGTCGCCGTGGAAACGCGCCGACCGTCGCAATACCTGCGCTGCCTGGGGACCTGCAGCAGCAGCAATGCAGACTCTGCATGTAATGCGGCTGCGACTGGGGGCAGCCGCGATGTAAAGGGACCTCAAACCCGCGGAGAGAGAAGCGGGAGACTTTTTTTCTTTTTTTTCTCTTTTTCCTTCTATTTTCCCTCTTTCCAGATGTTTACGATGCGTTTTGACTGAGTGACTGAGATTGACAGCAGAATGCCAAGAAGAGAAGTTTGGAGGCCTTTTTTTAAAAATGAAAATGTAAAAAAAAAAAAAGTTTTTAACATTAATCTCTTTGGATAACGTTTCCTTTAGAAACGAGTGCTGGTCTTAATGTGGAAGACAGAACTGCCTTTGAAGAAACAGCACAGGGTTGTTGTTTTTTTTTCTTTTTTTGAAATTTCAGTTTTTTATAAAGATAAGAGACTTTTGTTGTTTGCTTAATTTTGGTCTCTTTTGCTTGCCGTAGCACTAAAAAACGGCGAGAGTCTGTAGCTTGGCCAAAGCAATCTTTTTTTAACCATATAGTTCTTTCTTTACAGCAGTAATTCAAAGTCAGAAATTTAGCTATATATTGAAGGATGTGTCTTCTGCATAGAAATACTACAAAGCAAAACTGTAAAATACAAAAACAAATCAAATATTTCAATCCATTATCATCTTAGGATAACTGATATTGTCATTATATTATTATTATCTTGAGATAACTGATATTGCCATTGCAGAATAATGTTGTCTTTGTTTTTTTTTATTGTCAGGTCACCAAATATGAAAAGATTTCTTGTAGAGTTCAGTGTTCACCGCACGGTAGATGCGGGAGATTTCAGTTCAGTACCAGATCCTACGGGCCACTGTGAGCTCAAACAGGCATCGCCACAAATCAGTGGGATATTTTGACGGTCTTGATCTTAAAGACGAAATATAGTAAGGGCGCATGTAATCCTTCAATGTGTAGTCCTATCATGGCTTCATACAAAGTACTACCAGTGTTTCATGGGAGATCAGCTTTTCTTACAAGCAATAGTCTTGATATCTACCACGCTAATTTTATGTTGCCTTACAACAAAATATGTACAAACAGTTTAATAAATATCTATCTGTGTACTCGAGTTTGGTTATCACAAATTACCCGGTCGTCGTCTATATTTTCCCAATACTTGCATATTGCATATATAACAACTTGCAGTGTAAACACAATGCAATACTTGTGAGTGTGGTAACTTGCGGTAAAGTATCTTATCTGAACTCTTAGTTTCTTTGGTCAGTGACTTGGTGAGACTAAAATGCTCTCCTAAGCTGGAAAAAGTCGTTTTTTTTTGTTTTTGTTTTTTTTTTTGTTAGTGTAGTGGCTGTTTCTCAAGCACAGCAGTATGAAATAATTTATTTCAGATGTATTTTTTTAAATGGTTCACCAGTTGACTGCAGTGTCAAGAACATCCCCCTAGTGCATTGTGGGTCCTAAGCATGGTGACACCATTGAAACTTCAGGAAGAAAGGCTTAATTTTAGTTCGTTTTTTTTTTTGTTTGTTTTTTGTTTTTTTAAAGAAACGCGCAGAATGTTTACAGGAATGTGCAAACTTGAAACGTGCAGTAAAGGCTCGATGGTTCTTGACGGTTCTCTCCAGCCCAAGCAGGTTCTTGTGCCCGCTTCACTGACCAATCAAAACTGCTCAAAATTCAAAATGGCCGACCGACATTTACATTAAGCAGCCAAATGCACATAATTCTTTGTGGAATATGAATATGGCGTGAACGGTCGTACCTTATTACCTTTTTGATTTTTTTAGAATCAACTTCTGATCGATTGTAGTAGGCCACAGAAGGAGAGTCATACGAGCAGCAGCTGTTCGTGCTTTATTGCAGAAAGAGGGCCTCTCCGGGCATTGATTGTAAGCACAGACGTCGATGCAGCACACGCGTACACATTTTATGCATCGTAGTCCATTGCAGAAAGAGTTGAGTAGGGGTATTCCGTACAGACTCAGGGTCAGATGTACTAAAGAAATGCACCCTTATATACAGGTTTTTACTTTAAAAAAATTTTTAAAGTCGGAAGAGCTCACTACACAGCTATAAACTAGAGCAGTCCATATCTGTGTTACTCCAGAGCAGCAGACCCCTTTCTACACTGCAAGACACCCTCACACTGCCAGGCATGTTCAGTCTAACTGCAATGCACTTTGACCACAATACTGAGTTCAGAAATAGCATCAAGTCTTATGTGTGTTTGGTAGCCAGAGGGCTTGTGGTGGCTCACCGTAGTGTGTGTGTGAGAGTGTGTGTGTTTTGTTTCTTGCACACATTCATTTCAATATTAATTTCAATGCCCCCCCACCCCACCTCTTCAGTATATGAGGACGATAAGTACAAGCCTCATTGCAGTTAGACAACAGGCGTGCAGGCCTGTTTTTCATTATGGGCCAATTTGTCAACATTTTGGTGAAACCGTGGAAACCCGCTTCCTGCTCCACCCATGGCCTGTCAGTGCTGACACATTCCAGCATCTGACCGGCCCCCCTTCTCTTCTCCATGGCGACCGAGTCCAGACAAGGATGCTTTGGAGCACCGCGGCCATGCGTAACCATAGTAACGGGACACGTTTGACTCACCTGATAGGTCTGGGAACGATTATCGTCAGGGATACCGCAGTTTCACTGGTCAGCCTGGGCTATGAATCCATTTAGCGTGTTTTTAATGTTTGTTTTATCTAATATTACTCTGCATTTCTTTTCTTTTTTTAAAAACTTATTCAAGTCTTATATAGCGTGAAATGCATACTGACAGTGTGATGCCTGTGCACTGCCCACTCGATTCGTTTGATGTTTTGTTTTTTTTTTCCCATGATGCTCGGGAAAAAAAAAACTCTTTTTAGCAATCCTGATATCCAACACCTGTACTCTTCTTATTATACTTTTTTTGTTTTTTGTTTAACTGTTGCCATTAAATGCACTTTACAATCAAATCAACTTTTTTTTTTAATGGAAAATTCTCCGAAATGCAAGGTTTTCATTTACGGTGCATGCCGGAATGTTTCGGGGGTCAGCGAGCACGGGTTATATTTGACATTTTGAATAAATCGGTTTTGCAGAGTTCCCAGTGCCAAGTAGTCACTGATGTAGTCACATAATGCAATTACTCAACAATTAATCTGTGTTCAAATTAATTACTTCCAATGATTTTTTTGCCTTGTCATAAAGAAAAAAAACATAATTACATATATGAAATGATTAACAAATGTTGCACATTCTGTATATGTAATTGATATTTAAATAAGTTATTTTCTTTTTTCTTTTCTTTTTTTTTGCTTTTCATATCAAATGTAATTATTAGCTGTACTATACAAATAGCAATACCCTCTTGCATATAGCCAGTGAAAGCTACAGTATGTATTGTAAAATATAAGTGTAAAAATTACTTTATGCAGTTTCAGCTAGCTAATAATTGTCTATAAAGATTTGCTTGTGTATTGAAACAAAAAAAGGTCTATAACTATTTGTCATTCTGAAATACAATAAAACCTTTCTTGGCATCAATAACAGCTCACTTTATTCATTTTACATAAACATTCCACCAATGTCTATAATTTCGGTAAGGTCATTGTCATTTCATTCGCATTTTATTTATGTCACCAATTTGGGCCAAACTGCATTGTGGGTAGTCAGTTACCATGGATACTGCTACAATCCTATCATCAGTTTTCGGATTATAACACATAATACTTATAATCCATAGATCACTTTGCAAACCTACAGCAGAAAAATCATCTTACGGTGCAAAATATAGGGCCTTGGCTTCATCGTGGGCTGTAATTCTGTACAAGGCGTTCCGGTTTCCAGGAAAAAAAAATATCTTTAGCCCCACCGACGTCACAATGGTCTGAATTCACCATTTGCGTTCAGTTACACGAGCAGCTGCCTTCCAGCGCGACATCTATTAAAACATGATTTTACTCTGTTTCTTATTATGTACCACGTGTGAGGGACCCAGTGACCTAGTCATTTATATCCACATGCTTACCTCAAATCCCCTCAATGAGGCCTGCTAGACTTTCAAACCATTCATTTATTCTTGGCGTGTATTCGGTATATCTCTGAATAAAAATATGTGGTGGGCGAGCTTCCTAACTGCAGCAGCCTAGCCTCACGCACATGCCGTCACCTGTGTTCAGAAGTCAGCCAATCAACACAAAGGGCACGAGACCAAGGCACCTTCTCCAGCTTAGAATAACATATCCAGCTGCAATCTGAGGGAAGGTGGACTGCAAAACGTTTGGCTCTGATGCAAAACTGGCATGTCAGCCATACTGTCTGCCTGGTCTGACGCACTTTCGCGATAATGCGCTGCCAATTGATGGCAGTGACGCAAAACGGTGGGACTAATTTGCCCGATGCAGAGAAGGTACTGTAGTCAGGGCCGTGACTACCATTGACATTGAGGACATTTTTGAACTTTATTTTTTTCCAAGTCCATTTCCAAAGCCTATATTTCATTTCGTTCTTTGGCGAGAACATCAGTTGCAATTGATTTGGGGGGAAGGGGGAATGAATGGTAATTCTCAAATATAAGCCTAATCTAGAGGCATATGTACAGAATTTACACACTAAAATGCCTCCTGAATTAAATGACGAAATGAAAGGGGAAAAAGGTCATACCCCAGCCTAACCCCCCACCCCACACCACCTCACCCCACCCCAGCAAGTCTCTTGACCTCGGTATTTTTTAAGTCCCGGTTATGCCCCTGATTGTAGTGAGCAGAAAAAAAAAACAGAAATCAACTGTAATAAGTTGTTTGTGTGTGAACACTTCCTCTTTGCACGGCAAGCCTAAGGCCCTGGGTGAGCAAAGTTCAAAACACAGCATAATGGCCGACTTCGGCAAAACTCATTGTGAAAGCCCTCTGCTGCTGTTAATTAGCCTGCAAAAACTTGGCTGCCTGCTGGACTGCGAGCATCAGGAGGACTACAGGTAACGTCTGCAGGTAAGGACTGCAGGTAAGGGGCAGGTAAGAGGCAGTGTGGATGGTGTGCATCTCCAGGCCGAAAAAACGGCAGTGCTACTGGCCTCGACGGCCATATTTGCACGTGTCTGTCGTATGCCAATCGGGGCCCAAGTTGTGTCCAAAAAAAGATCATGAGATACAACATCCCATATCCCTACGGGAATTTAGAGCCTAAAGGATTAAAGTCGAGCAGCAGTCCCCCCCCCCCCCCAACCCCCCCCCCTTATTTCCTCCTCCGCCACCAAAACCGCACGGACTGGTGCTCACATGTGCGCTGAAATTCGGCAGCCTCAGAATAACTCCCCCCTCCCCACAACTTCCTGCTTTCAGGGTTTCCACGGTGACCTTCAGAGCGTAAAAAACTTCAATCGCACACTCATTTCATCTTTTATTATTAGCCATGTAACCAAGCTTTTTATTATTAGAACATATAATCACTCGTAAATTTACCCAGAAGAAAACTATGGGTTATGTTGAAAATTTTTACTGAACGTCTGTTTGCACAGATGCACGTCTACAGACTTTTTTCTGTGTGTGGCATCTTTAGACAGAAAGTGGCTCTTAGTCCAAACGTAATCTATTAAACATAACTTCTGATCTTGTCTAAAAATACTATAGTTCATAAGACAGAGAATTTCCAGTGAAGAGACTATATTTATGTGTTTTTGTCTGTTTCCTTGTTTGTTTTTTCCATTTATTTATTTATTTTATTTTTTGTAGTACAAATAAAAATGTGCATAAATGCTATGGCAAGTTACAATACTCTGTCTGAATGCAAATCTGCACATGACAATACACAATACTCACTACTAAATAATGTTATGTTGAACTTGTTTTGTTTTTACAAGCACAGGTTTGAGTCAAGGTCTAAAGCAACAGGTTCAGTAACAACAATAAAATCTATTGGGCTACTGCAACCAGGGCCCCTCTACTAATAACAGTTTACAGCAATCTTCATAATCTTCATCACCATAGGCATACACATATTCATTCTCTCTCTCATTCACACATTTGACTTCTATTAAAACAAGACCAGGTCAAAACCTAGTATATGGCTGGACCGAACCGGCCGACCAATGGCGTAACTTCATCAGCCAGTCACTCAGTCACAGACATGCGCGGTGTAACTTCATCACACACTCAGTCACAGACATTCGCGTGTATAGGGCTGGCCCCGCTGCTGCGGTCCAGCCAAAAAATACAGCTGGTCGATTTATGGAATTGAACACTTGATACTGGCGTAGTAGCCTGTTCTATTGCCTCCATACGAAATAAGCAGGCCTTTGATAGGCTACTAAATAAGCGGACCCCTTACACTGGACATTTTCATAGTAGCCGCAAGAGGTCGCTGTTGCGCGCAAAAAAAACAGCAAAACCAAGAGCGACTCAAATTAAACTGATGAACTTTTTCCTCCCCGTTCAGTAATCTGACACCGCTACTAAACCCGAAAGGCTGAGAGGAGTAGGATGGACTCGCGACTTCGTTCGCAGAATTTGTCCAGACGTGGATAGGACAGGGAACGGGAAACGGCGTAAACACGTATCGTGGGGTAGATGCGTGCGTTTTCGACTTAGCAAGTAGTTAGCCTACTTTCAAATGATATCAAAGCAAAAAGTTTTACTTTTCAGAGGCGGATGGATGACTACCATTCTCGGCGACTTTATGTGAGGAGGAGATGATGAAGAATTACAGCAACAGTCCCCACCACAAAAATCAGACCTTAAATCACACTAGGAACAACAAGAGGAGCAACTGGCTTTCTGCGACTTTGTTACGATTTTCACTGCGTGATTATGGTTTCTGCATGGCTACCTTATTCCTGTTCTGTTTTGGTTCACTGTTCTATCAGTTGAACGGAGGACCCCCGAAAATTCTTCTGGAAATCCGACAATATCTTGGTAAGAACCAATGTGTTAGTTTGACTGTTTTAACCAGCTGAACAACACATTTCATCGATACCAAAAGTGGTCATTGTTTCGTCCGATTGCCTACATCATTCATATAGCGAATTTTTGAAAATATGTCTTTGAAGTTATATGCTACCTAACGCTGACTTTTGAGACGTGTAACGGCAAGCTCGCTGCAGCGGTGTTACCACCCTATCAGCCCAAGGCAGTCAGCGAGTCTTTCCCCCAGAAGGGCCCGTTTTACAGTTAAGGCATTTCTTGAACAATGTCCACGCGGTGTTCCGTGGTCTATTAAGTCGCTTAACTAAACGTGCATTCTGTCACAGTGTGTCAGCTTCGCGATGCGGGACTGATAGAAATGACCCGGTAGGCTATTTGGATTCTAGGGTGCGTTTGTCTTGTATAGTCTAGTCTACGTTTTACGTGGCTAACTCTGAACACACCAACTTTAGCATGTGCAGTCTTGACATGTTGGCGGAAAGCTAGTTTTTTTGTTTCTATCTCTACGTCGGTGACGAGTGATTTCTGTCATTTAGCTTGTCGAAAAACATGCCGCCGCAGCTTCTGTGCGGTTAAGTATGGGCTAGTGATGACTTCGACAAAATCAGTTCTGCGAACTCGTGGGGTCGGTTTCTCGTGAATCTCTGTTAGCTGCAATCCGGCCACATCGACAGCAAGCCCAGAAGTTGTGATTTGTAACCAAACAACGTTAAACCCAAAACAAAAATACGCACAGGCACATACAAGCTGTGTTCTGCAGTGCAAGTTCGTCTTTGCTGTTACTGTGAGTTTTGGATGGCCAAAATATGATGCGTCAGTTCACTGTCCTGTGATGGATGTTTATCCGGAAAAGTCGGAAACTTGTGCTTTTCATCTTTGGGATGCGTTAGGGTTAGGGTATCATTTCCCCCAAAATTTTCCATTTTGGTTGCTTGCAAAACTAAACACGTTCTTATTGTGTTTTTAAACATGATTCAAAACAATAGCCTATCGTAAACACTCCGATGGAATGTTTTTGCAAAGAAAACACTTAATGGGAAGTCGCCTGTAAAATATATGATGGCCTATTTGATATAGGGAGGTTTGATGAGTCTGGCAACTGATTTTAACATTTTACTCTTGATTTCATTTACCCACAGACATAATATATTTTTGTTTCACGGGAAATGTTGGAAATGTCTATGGTTGCATTCAGCACATAATAAGGGTATTGTGAAAACAAATACCGTTTGATACCTGATCTAAATAGCATTGCTTCCTCCGCTCTGTTCTGACCTCGATTGCATTTTAAATCTTGTAATTTGAATTTATGACGTGGCAAACATCTGTCAGAGCACTATATGTCGTATTCATTCACCGTTAACTCCTAATCCGAGAGGTCAACCCGGTTATCTCTTTTAAAGCGGCGTTTCACCAGACGCGCGCTGGAGAAAAGTTGTTAAGCCATGACCCAGAGAAGATTATAGGATCCACTTGTAGTCATGATGAATATCCATCAGCACTTTTGTGTTGCTCGGGGTGGGCTAAAGGTGGGTTTGGCAGGTACTTTGAAAAGGATGTCTGTTACTGATTTGCTTGTCGACAACGGCAATCTTTCAACCCCTCTAAAATCGCCAATTCGAGAAGGCAGTCTGATGTGTTAATTACACTTTGTACAGCCTTGGAAGTAGTAGGCTAACTCAGGAACCTTGTCTGGATAACGGTCAACTGATGGAGATGACAGAACTTCGAGTCCGTGGTCAGTTCAAAGCCAGACGCTAATGACACTATTACCCTTAAGTAGCCTACTGGTGCCTGTCGACGGCTCGAGCCACTGTAGAATGATTACGCAACATAGGACATAACTCAGGGGGCTGCACGGAAATGGATCATTCCTGTACCAAGAGAGCTGGTCTTTCGGACCCGAGGAATTTCTCACTTTAATTTAATGTTAGGTGATATTTCTGTCAAACGCAGAGGGAAACTGTACCGCGCCAAATAATGGTTCATTGTATTTATCGTTATGCCCAGTAGTACAGTGGCTTGTATTTTAAAAATTCCCCGAGCCAATGATGGTTTTATATGAGTCAAGTGATATGGGGGGGGGGGGTATTTACCTTTTAAACGGGTAGTAGGCCTGTGTTACTTTTGACCCGGAGCTCGACTCAAAAGGGTGTGAAGATTCTCGGCGGATTGGGTGTTAGGCCTCTCCGTTGGCCTCGTGCTGGAACAAACTCGGTTTTGTTCTGGCGGGGAGTTCACGGGTGTCACTGGGCTTTTCACCGCGGGAGCCCGTCCTGCGCGAGCTTCTTCCCTCTCCGGCAGCTAGCACACCGCGCCGGGGCTATAAAACCACTCAGTCTGCCCCATCAGACGTAATTTACTGCTCTCCGGGTCTGTGTAACTCCCTAAACCTGGCACGTCATAAGGCTTGAAAAAAAATAACCCCTCGGTTCGGTTTAGCGGAGTGCGCGAGGATCATAGAGCACCGCTCTTTGGGTAACGTGTAGCTGGCATAGTGCCCTTGGTAAGTTGTCGCCAAAAAACTGGTCTGTGTCAGTGCCAACACACACACACACACACACACACACACACACACACACACACACACACACACGCAAAACCCAGGAACAATATAAGCTTGATAACGGTTCGTGATGAGCATACATCGCAGTCTCTTTGTGAGGTTGGACTTCGGGACAGATGCAGAGGACAGTCGTGCCCTTTCATTTGCCCTCTATTGCGCTTCCTTGAATGGTTAGTTTATATAATTTTTTTTTTTTTTTTTTAAGTATTTGGCATCTATGGGGTATTTTGTCATTTGAACACCAGGGACTTGGTTTGATCTGCGGGGCTGTGCGGCTCTATTGAGATCTTGGTAAATGGGATCCCTTGTGAAGTCCGAGGCTGGCCCATTTCTCTGCACGTTCTGTTCTGTTCTGGAGTTCTGGCTGATTGGCTAATCTGTTAAGGGGTGGCCACATGCATCACCACTTCAGTGGCTACATTGAAGCATTGTGTGTGTGCCCGCGTGTGTGTGCAGGCTAGTGCGTGTGCACGTGTCTTGGAACGTCTCAGGGGAATTGCAACCGTTGGGGAGTCAGATACAAACATTCTTGAGATGCTTCTTTTTTACCGCAAAATAATTGATTGTTCATAATCATATACATATGTTTAAAGACAAACGGTCAAGTGCAGATGAGGTGTACTCAGAGACGTAATTCTGTCTCTACCGTGTCGCTATCATAAACCTTTGTCCATCTCCGTGCTACATAAAACGACCAGTTCCCGTCGCACATTATGTTCACATTTCGCTATTCACGAGTGTTCGCTGAATGAGAAACGGGGCAGTGAAACAATGTATGGCAACTTTAACTTTTATGTATCTGCTTCTCTATAGTAACCTGGGAGAACTCTGAGAACACACATGGTATTGTACATATGTATGTATATATGTATATATATATATATAGGTGTAGGTCTGATTTCAACTTTGGGGGTGACACACTACTGGACCACCTAGTCTGGCGTTGTCAAACGTCAAGTCTCGCAAGCATACTGGCTAGTCTAGAAATGAATTCATACTAATATATTGGGAGTGACATGTCTCCCCTCAAACCTACGCATATGTGTGCATGAAACTTTTAGACACACACTGTATTATTTAGTCTAGACCTTAGTGCCCACGTCCAAGAGTAAAAGGAACCAGTGGCTAGCATGTCTGGCTGGCTGGCTGGCAGCGCCCTAGCCTAAAAGCATCAGAGTAGACTCTGCTAACAAATTAGTGGCTGATTTGTGGTTAAACTGGCTAAATTGTAAGTTTAAATAGGCCACAAGATCTACCCATCGGTTAATTTCAAGACATGCCTTTATGTGATTGGACGTTGGAGGCAGTCCACTAGCAATGATGACACTTGTTGGCGCTTAGAGCAACCTAGGAAGCTCCTTGCTTAAAACTGGCTTTGCTCTGTTTCCAAACCCCACGTGTAATCCCCAGCAAACTGATGTAGCTGTTTGAAAGGGGGGGGGGGGGGGTTGATGCGAAAAGCTGTTTAAATCCACTCTCGAAAGGCGGGGAAGAGGTTGAAATGGGCACTGCTTTTAACGGGGCTTTGTTGTGCGATAACAGCGACTTGGGAAAGAATGTCTTACGGAAACCGATGGCGGAGTGCAGCCTGTTTTTATAGTGTCTTTGGTTGTTTGATAATGAGCAGTGCTGTGTTCTTTCCTTCAAAATCGTGCATCGCTGACCTGAGGTGGAATTGGAAAGTGTTCAACTTGTCACCAGTTGTGTGGTTTGTGTGCATGAGTGCGTGCATGTGTGAGCGTGAGTGTAAGTATGTGCGCGTGCGTATGTGCGTGCGCGTGTGCGTGCGTGCGAGCATGCGTGTGTGTGTGTGTGTGTGTGTGCGCGCATGTTCCTGCATATGTCTACATTTAAATTCCTCGGTCTGCTTAATTGATTTCCACGTTCCTAACAACAGAGAGCGCAGTGTGGTGGTCAGAGCCAGTGCTCCCTGTGGATTAATGGCCGTGTTTGTTGAGTGTCTGAAGCAGCACAGGTTCCCCTCCGTCCCCTTCTGCTGGGACACAGTGCTTCACTGATGATGTGTGAAGGGGGGTGGGGGAGGGGGGGTGGGAGGCTGTACCTCTGTCCGTCTGTCTAAATTCCTCAGACCAATCCCAGCTCCTCTGGTCCCCCCCCCCCCCCCCCCCAGCGACCCATCCCGTCCCGTCATCGGCCGCAGTGTTGGGAAGTGGCCACTCAGTGGAACGACCCCCCCCCCCCCCCCTCCCCAGCCCCCTCGAATAGTCGCGCCCAGTGTTTGGCGGGACCCTGCTTCCCCCCGCGACGGCTGCTCGCTGATCCGTGAGAGCCCCCGGTAATTTTCTGTGAGCCTTGGCAGGCGGCGGCCGGCTGCTCTCGCACACCGCCGCTACCGCCGCGGCGGTTTTGCGTTTCCCTCTGGGGGCCTGTTAAACGCGGGGGTTTTGGCGGATTTGTACCGCGTGTGCGCGCGCACTTCCTGGACGATTTTCGGGGGGGGGGGGGGGTCCCTGGGCCGGCCCACTGGTGGAAACCTCAAGAAGGTGTGAGCGGGTGCTGTTTGGGATGGGATTGCCCCCCACCCCCCTTTCGGCCTTAGCGGGATTGCTGTCTACACTGTTGATCTGTTGTCTGAACGTCCATCTCTGCGTTGCCTGCTGTAGCTCTGCCTGCTAGCGTTATGTGAACAAAGTGCCTCTGTTACAAAGCAGAGCAAATTGCTGAATAGGCAAATAAAGTGTGCGATTCAACTGATCAGTGTGCACACGGCGTGCAAATGAAGAAGGGAACAGGCTGTCCCCGGTGCTTTTAAGCGCAGATCTGCTCCGGGCGAACCGGTGGGATTGATGTAACTTCCTTAGCTTGGCACACGGGGACGGGCATTTAACCCGGCTGCTGTGTTGTGCTGGCACTGAAGAGCCGTGCTTTCCCTCGCGCTCCTACCCTGTCGAGTGATTTGGACGGGGTGTGCTGGCACTGTGGAGGCAGCGTTGAAATCGGACACGGTTCGTGTTTCTCATTCACAGTTTTGTTAAAACATCGCTTGTGCTCAAAGACAGTTTGTGTCCCACGGTTTTAAAAAAAAAAGAAAAAACATAGCTGAGGTTGTTTTCTTGTTTATGTAATTAGGCCTTTTTAAAAAAAAAAAAAAAAAACAAGCTAATAAAGCTAAAATTACCTTGTGTGAATGACTTTGATTTGGGGGGGGGGGGGGGGGGATCTGGTGGTCGGAAACGCCTTGCTGAATGAGGTTGTAGAATTAATTAGGCTTGTGCCAACATTCTGGCTTCGCAGATCTGCCGTGTTTTCCGATGCTGTTATTTCCAGCACGGCCGCCTGAACGGAACACAAGCCAGACTGTGACTGTGATGCTCGACAGGATTCCATGCCCGTGCTGGCATTCATGTGCGGGTTGTTGAACGTTGTTGAATGGGCCTGGTACCCACCCTGGCAAAGGGGTTTAAACACTGCCAGCCAGAGAAGAGCTTTCGGAGGCATCAGTCGGTCAGTCTGTCTCTGGTTGGGTAGCAGAAGGGACTTGAGACTCTGGGAAGAACTTCAGAAGCCCCTTCGATGTCAGTGGATCAGTAGCTGTGTCGTCCACGCGCTGACACGACACCATTCAATGGCAACAGGAGGTAGCTTGTCCTTTTCTCCTGTGTAGGCTAATGGAGGCTAACTAGGCTCACGCAAGTCTGTCCTCACCATCGACTACATGGTCTGTTAAACTGTTTCCTACGGCTAATCAAGGCGGATCATGCGCTCGGAAATTGATTTAGTGAGCCCTTGGGCTGGAATTTAATCAAATCAGCAAATCAGTCAATGTGCTCGCTGATCAGTCATCGCAGACCTGCAATTCCAGTATTTTTCGGGATGCGTACCTTTTTAGATGCCAAAAAAATAAAAAATCAGTATGATACTCCAGCAGAGGGAGGACTGTATCCTGCCATCGTTCAGCTTTGGAGGATAGAGTGTATTGGAGTTGGTGTTTACGGCCATAATTTTGGAAGGTTTAAATGCTTATGCGCAGCTCTGATAGAATCATTTTCAGAGCAAGAATAGCGGTACACTGCCAGGAAGTAGCCGGAGAGAAATCTGAGGGAGCTCGAACGGCGAATTATTCCTCTTCCAGAGCGAACTGTTTATGGCCACATAAACTCCAGCAGCTGGGCTGGCATTTAATGCCCGGGCGTCCAGGCCAGCAAACCTGCGGGGCCAGACTTGGAGTTCCTCTTTATTTTAACGTCCTGTTTTGAGTACTCTCCCTGTACCCCGTGTGGATTATTACACCTAATAGATGCTGGAGGATATTGGCGGCACTTGGAGTTAAAGTTAAATTGAGTTTTCAGTCGCGCCTCATTTATTTATTTATTTATTTTTTTCCGTGAACCCTTGTTGGATTTGAAATGAAAGTATTTTATTTTTCTGGAGTTTCATGCATTTTTTTGGCTTGCTTTCTCTGGCTGAAAAGTTTCTTTGGGGGTGATGAAACTATGAGGTGTGGCATTTCTCTGCAGCCAGAGTGAAATACTGAGACGCGTTTCAAATTTTACAAAATATTTCAAAAAACACAAAAAGAGTACTTGCACCTTGCGCAAGAGCACCACTGAGCCTGGCCCTGGACATGAGTATTGCTGTTGCTCGGTTGCGGTCCAGTTTCAGTTACCCAGCACCATAGAGTGCTGCCTCTGAATTAAAAAAAAATGTGTTCCACTGCTAGGGTGGATAACTGAATTATGTTTTCTCTTAAAAATCACTTTCGGTGAAAACAAAGTGTATTCCTTCAGAGTTATTCACACTCTCCATATCCCTTTAACACAGCTGGAGTCGTGTTAGGGAATGTATCAATGCCTGTGCGGATTTAAACCCGCAAACCTCTATGGTAACACTATAAAATTCAGCTCATATCTGAGTTACGTCTTCTGGAAACTTATCAAGACCGAATAAAAGCTGTGTTTCTGTTTCAGTATGTTTGAGTGCGTGGAATTGTTTGTAATAAACGGGACTGTTTCATCTGTGTGGGAGTGAGGTCTAGATTAGATTTTATTTAGAATGCAGTGTAAAACCAGATCAATTCCATTGTTTGTCTGGAGTTTGTTATGTTACATAATTGAATTGCTTGGCAGATGGTCTTAATCGGGTTAGCAGCAAAGCTTATCCATTCATACAGCTGGATATCCTCACTGTTTTAGTCTGCATCCCTGCTATTTTAACACGGTGAAGAGGAGGTTTTTTTGGAATGTTTTTTTTTTAACATTCCAAGTCCGTGTTCTAGAACTTTCAATTGGCAGCAGTGATTGTTACATCAGCATTGGAATGGAATGTTCAGTTGAGAACATTCTGACCGCGCATTTGTGATCTTACACCTTAAATGGTTAAAGCCGTTAGTATGTAAGATAGTCCCAAATAAAAATCACCCCCCCCCCCCCCATTCTTCAAATCGCTTGCAGTGAAGGCAAAAAACACAAGTTTCTTGCGGTCAAAGGCGTAGTGGAAGTCGGTTGTTTTGTAAGTCGTCGTCGTCGTCGTCCCCCCTCCTCCACTGAAGACTCAGTGTAATTGGTCGTTAAAAGTGCGTCGAGTAACCGCGTGTCGCAGTGCTCTCTCGCTTTTGTTTTAGGGGCTGGTCCCATCTTTCCTTTTACGGCAGGGACCACAGCACCAATCTGGCGAATTCATTCGCTGTTTATTCAGTGCGCCATGAAAAGAAGAAAAAAAAACGAAGGATCAAAATAGCAACGTTAAATATACAGCACGCAGATATGGTGCAGATGCCCAGCCCATGTTGTTAAACCGCTAGTTGCTGGTTTGGGAAAAACGTATCGCTGTGTACTTTTAAGTTTTATATATCCTGGTGTTTTTTTTTTGAGCAGAACTGAAAGTGTGAGAGGCTAGTACTTTTCCAGAATTCGTCGTCTGAATTGCTTCGGCTGTTGATTATTTTTTTCGCTTGATATTTATTTATGGCTGGATGAAGGAAGTTACTCTTCGCTGGAGATCCTTAAGGCCCTTTCAGCACCCGGGGGGAAGGACAGGGTTTGGCGTTTTGGCCTGCCGTACATGTTGGTTCCGTGTCGCGGTGCAAGAGTTGCCCAAACAACCACTTCATAAAAACTTAAAACACAGGAAGTGGAAGAGGGCTGAAAAAACGGTCCACTGTTTTTTGTAAAATGTGCAATCTAGGTACAAATATCTTTATCCGATACTGGCGGTTACTGTCGCTATGGAAATCTCTCGCTGAAGTCTCCTGCAGCGTATTTAAGTGGTCTCACTTCAACTGCCATTAGGGTTTTTGTTTTCACTTTTACTCAGTCAGCATTTCTGTGTTTCACGCATTAATGGCTGTGTGCCAATGCCAACTGATCATTCACGGGATTTATTTGTGCTATGTAGAGTGAAATAACTATCAGTGAACACGTTAAAATATTGTAAAACGATGACCCTTCTGAACACATAGTAATGTGTGCGCTGCTTGGTTGCTGATATTACTGTTACTACTGCTGCTATAATAATAATTACAATAACACCTTTATTTATACGCTGTAGCAACTTTCCTGTACCTTTTCAACCAATGTAGTCCAGTAGTGCTTTACCAAAGAGATGAATGAAAGAGGAGATGGGGTCCCTCAGGCGTGGTTTAATTGTGACTGAGCAGTAATTGTTTCGAAGGAGGAGCGTTGGGACGCTAGCCGAACTGCCAAATTGAATTCAGTGCAGTGTGGGGCCGTGTGCAGCTTGGGGTGAATGACTTACATTACATTACAGGCATTTAGCAGACGCTCTTATCCAGAGCGACTTACACAACTTTTACATAGCATTTTACATTGTATCCATTTATACAGCTGTATATATACTGAAGCAATGCAGGTTAAGTACCTTGCTCAAGGGTACAACGGAGGTGCCCTACCCGGGAATCGAACTTGCGACCTTTCGGTTACAAGCCCAGTTCCTTACCCACTGTGCCACACTCCGCTCTAAGTGTTTGGCTTCGGTTCGGCTCTCTGTGAACTTACTGAACGTCCGAGCCTTTCGGTGCATTCTCTGGCTGCTGATGTAGAACTAGCAGAGACTGTTGCTAAATATTAAATAAAGTCAAATGCTTGGTGTCAATTTAACTCCAGCATTGTTTATAAACATACCAGAGGGATAAAATGTACTCTTGTCACAGTGAAGTATGCTGTTATGATCACAGTTGATTTAACACAGAACCTTATACTCAGCACTTTTTATTCACGCACGTATTGCATCTGTCTAGCCACGTGAAAAGATTCCCTGAGGATTCGCTGGGAACGGGGGGTTTTGTATATTCAGCATGCGCACAGGCAAGCTCAATTAAACATGGGGACGCCAAGCAGATCGTTCGGTGCAAGGCTCGGCTGCACATTAGATTGATGGTGCATTGTGCATTACATTAGATTGGATTAAGTTTGGCATTTTGTTTGACTGATGGGAGCTTATCGCAATACCCGTTAGCAGGTTTTTACACTGTCAGAACACGGGAAGATGGAACTGTGAACTGTCAATCACAATAGCGTTACCACTGGCAGGGTCACTGTTTGTGTTTCTATGGGTCTCTGCTCATTTCATATACATATATATGAAATCTCTCTATATTCATATACAATCTATATTCATATACATTCATGAAATCTATATTCGTATGCATAGATAGGATGAATAAAACGTGCACCAGAACTGCATGCGTCTTGCTGAAACTTCCACCTCCAGCGTCCAGCCGTCAGCAGAAATTTCCGAGATACCAGATTAAGCACTGTAAAATGGAGAACAGCCTCAAAAGCAGGAATCTGAACTTTTATCCAGGTACAAATGTATGCCTGCACCTTGCTGGCTTGTGCGAAATATTTACTAGTGGCAGTGTTATATAATTTGCCAGTTGAAACATGCAGGCTTAACATGTTATAACGGTAAAATCACTTGAATTCATTAGAAAGTAGATTGGTGCCAGAATTTGCAGTACACTCTCCACTTGCCAACCCGCTGACTCACGGGTGAGATACGTCCTCCCGTCTTCTAATCTGAATTCTAGCTACAGTGAGCAGCTAAGCGATAGAGAACTTTCAGCAGAATAACTCTTTTAGAAATGCTTCACAGTAGCATGCTATAAAACACGTTTAAGGTGGCTAATCTGAGCATAAATCAACAATAAATCAGCTAGTAGTACTTTAATAAACCGTTGAGCAGATATTCCACCAAAATGGACACTGCTAAACAGATGTTCACCGGTAGGCCGACCACACTCCCGTTAAGGAAAGACGAATAGCTTGTTCGTGTGACGTGTGCACCGTGACACGATTTGGACAGTGCCACTCGTGGTTTTCCCCGGTTCTGGTTCCTGGTATTGCAGAAGAGTCAGGAGAGAGATCGAGCGCATTCGCGACCATCTCTGAGGATACAGGCTGTTTCTCAGTCGTCCTCTCTGAGTGCTGAACAAGCATAACTTCCAGGAATGTTCATGAGTCATTGACTTCAAACCCCCCCTCCCCCCTCCACCCCCGAAAGAAATGAGTTCTTATGAATCTAATAGTGAGTGATGTAACTTCCACTGTGTAAGGTTAAGTATTATCATGGGTTCCCTTTTTTTTTTTTTTTAATGGTTTAGGATTGCTACCAAGAGGGGGGGAAAAACGTTGAATTCTTGGTCTGCACGCCATCCCCGATGAAAAATGCAACAGTATGTCACCGTTCATAACTTTCAGATTTTGTCTGTATGGGATACAGAAAATGTCTGATATAAAAATGTTGACAGCACACCCTATGTCAACCTACGGTACGTCGGTTAGTTTAAGCTCTGGTGAATTCTAAAGCGTTGTTTGAAAAGCAGTCTGAAAGTGTTGTTTAGTTTACGCGTGAGACTGCTTCCAGGAAGCCCTACCAATAACCTCCGATGTTTTTACTGAAATAAATCAGTTTAGTTTCTGCATATGTGGTTTTTTTTTTTACTTCCTTGCACTTGGAGGGCAACAAGCACTCCCTTCCTTTTTGAAGTGCTAGCGCTGCCTCCGGTAAGTCAGCTTTCGCTCGACGGGATGCCGTCTGTTGTTTCTAATCGAATGTCCCGAGGCGGTGATCCTTCACAAACGAGTGCAGTTGGCGGTTTGTTTTGACGGTTGTTACGCGGCGAGGGTCTGAAACCTCCTTAGTTCTCTGACCAGGGATCACAGCGCCCAGCTGAGTGGCCCGAGGTGAGGGGCGAGGGGCGAGGGGCGAGGGGTGAGGGGGTGAGAGGGGGTGAAGGT
This sequence comes from Anguilla pacifica, assembly GCA_039654925.1. NCBI lineage: Eukaryota > Metazoa > Chordata > Actinopteri > Anguilliformes > Anguillidae > Anguilla > Anguilla pacifica. The sequence goes on along the minus strand of CM077289.1, from coordinate 59,913,789 downwards.
CATGGCTTTTAGGTATGTGCTCTCCGTGGCTGGGATCTTTTCCCAGACTCCTCAGCGGCAGGGCCGAGCTGCTGACCTCACTGGGACAAAATCACCCCAGGGTGTATGATGCCTTTTCAGAGAGTAAGAAAGCGAGAGAACCCCCCCCCCCCTCCTTTTGGGACATTCTTCAAGAATAGAATTGACAAAACTTCAGAGAAAAACAAGTGTCCAACATTAACTTTGCACAAGATGTGCTCTGTTGTGAAGAAGCCAAATGTATCGCTGAGCGTTTCCTTCAGCGTTTCCTTTCCTTTCCTCCCGTGTTTTTAAAGACAAACTGCCACATTTGAATTAACTGAAGCTAGGCTAGGTTTTTTGCTCAGCTTTCCTATGTTAGGTTTTGTTTCTCTCTTTGGCATTACCAAAGTAAATCTGTGCCTGTGCCAGATGTGCCAGTTCACGCGAAAATTTTCTTGAGTGACGTCCTTCAATGTATATTTCCTTTCAAAATGAAAGAGTATTCGAGCCACAGAGCGTTGAATGATTATTTTCCGAATGCTGGGAATAGCCCAGGTTCCAGCACAGGTTATATATATAGGAAATCTTCCACATGTAGTCAAAGGGAGAATCTCCTCACAGTAGCAGGGTGGGTTCGGGTTAGCCTACCATGTCTTTAGGGTGTTTAAAAAGCTGTGAGGCAAGGTGTGGTGTGATGGTGTGGGGGGGTGTTCAGGGGAAGTTGTTCGTTATTAATATGTACATTTATATGACCAGGGTAGGTCACCTGAGAACTCGGTTCTGTTTGCTATGACGACCTGGTCAGGGTATGCAAGGGAATGTGTAATCGGACTGATGGGGGTTTGGGGGGTTGGGCGATGAGGTGAGCAGATACATGGAGCTTTCTTTGCAGGTTTGGCCAGGACACTGATCTCCATTGACCTAAAATAATCGAATAGCAATTGACGGTTGGCAAGAGAAGTGCTGCAGAGAAAGAAACAGAGATCATGTGTCATGGAAACATTGGAAATAACGGTGATCATTTACGGTCATGGGATTTTGGTATGTAATGGGGGTAGGTATAAAATCGGAGGGGAAAAAAACTAAAACTTTTATGTTTAACTCCATCTATATTCTACAGTTCCATATGCTGCAGTAAGTGGAATATCTTGCTTTTCTCATCTAGTTATTCTGATCTTGTGGGGCTTTTTTATGAGTCTGGAAGCAGACAGAACCCGAGGTGGTGGAAAGTCTCCTTTTTGGCCTATTGGGGGATCCGCAGTGGCCAAGAAGGGGAGGGTTCCCACTTGTTCCACCTTGCAGAGCCCACTCAAACATCGCTCGTTCCAGCGGGACGTCCTGAAAGCGCACTTGTGCAAGCCCCCTGTTCATGTGCACGGTCTATTTTTTAACGTCGAAGCCGTGATGCAGCGTTCCACGCTGTGCAAGCTGGAGAGCAAATCTTACCGCCTAAAACGGTTTGAATTAGAGGGGTTTGGCGCTGGCTTGCCGTTCGTGCTTAATACACACGTGCAGAATTGAATTTCACGCTTGTTGTTTCCTAACGAAACGCAACAAACAATGAGTGTGTATGGAAGCAATGTCAGTTTTTCTGTTTGAACCGGCAAATTCAGTTTTGGGTTTTGGACTTGGCTGCCCTTTCATTGTTCCCTCGCAGTCATAACGACTGGAAAAAGAAGGAATAACGTCAGATATGTCGCCATTTCAAGCACCGTGTTCTTGTTCGAAAGCGCTGAACAAGGCCGACCAGTTCCCGTTAAAGCTGAAAAGCAGACCCATCATATTCCATTAGCAAACACACGAATTATTACTTTAAAAAAAACTTGTCTTGCAGCATCCACCTTAAATAAGAAAAATTCTGAAGGAAATCTGCCTGAAGCCCCCAAGGCGTCCAAATAACTTCTTGTGTAAGAGCTTGTGTGAGTTGAGCCTGCTCTTTTCTGAGAAACCGAATGGTGTGAAGTTTTAATGTAGAGGTCATCCGCGTATCCTGTGACTGTGGCTCCTCCCAGTTTTGACAGATTTCTGAGAAAGACAGAAATGCATGACGCCTGACTCTGTTGCTTTCCATTTTCACTGGCAAAATGAATAATATTAAACGGAAAATACCCCCAGACGCATGATGTTATGAAATGTTATCCTTTCTTCCGTGGTCCGTAAAACGACCCCTTTTTTCTCCCCATTTTTGGTCAAATATCCAAGTTGTTTTTTTAATTTAAGTTGTTTTGTTATTTTTTATTTATGTGACAGCCTTATCGGGCCGGAGGAGATCTGCGCCAGAGCTGATTTGGCCTTTTAAAAAAAAAAAAAAAAAAAGTCCAGCAGTAAGGTATTTTGATGAGATATGGGAGGAGGAAGTGTGGGTTTCCTGTTGTGGTTTCCTGGTCCGGTGCTGCCCCCCCAACCCCCCCCCCCCCCCCCCCCCCCCGGTGTGGGGCTGCTTTCGGTCACGCGTGTTTGGGAAGAGATCACCGGGCACAGGGGACCTCTCCTGTGGGGTGGGGGGGGTGCGGTGGAACGGTAAACTCTCAGGTGGAATTCTCAGGCGCTCCAGTCTCCTCCGGTGGAATTCCGCCTTTCCCCGAATGGAGCAAGACTTTTCATCGCCTCGGAAACGTGCCTCCTCTGGACAGGCCGTTCTGGGGGGGGGCCGGGGGGGGGGGTTTGATACGTAAGACCTGCGTGTGCGGGTCGTGTTCGCATGTTTCTGTTCCCGCCGGAGCCTGATCTGCTCTCTCGTGGCTGTCATACGTCTGTCAGCAGCTCAAATTTATTTCCCCCATTATGTCATTTGTTTTATCAGACTCTACAGCGGTTTGGGGAAAAAAAACTGTAAAACAGCCTGTATTTGATGGTGTGGAATGTGTTTCACAAATGATCTGGCAACCCTCAGAAGCCAGACCAGCTTTGCTCCAGTCTTAAGAAAAGTGTAGAGGACAAAAAAAGGAGAGGTGACCTCTGGGATTTGGGGGGGGGGGGGGTCTTAGAAAGATTCTTGCATACAGTTACCTACAGCTGGATATTTTCACTGAAGCAGCCCCCCCCCCCGGGAATCGAACATACAACCTTGGTGTTATGAAGGTCAGGTCCCGAACCATTGTACGCGTACTGCTACCCTGTAACCTCCTGCTCCACAGGGGTTCCCGAACATCCATCCAGGGCTCCCAGTACTGACCACCCTGTTGCCGTTGAAACCAGAACGTTTAACACCTTTATCCAATGCGCGCTACTTACTGAAAAAATGGCTGCTGTTTTGAGCACACTAATACATGTCTTAACGGTCTGTATTACGTAGAGCTATTATTTAGCATGTAGTTATTGAGCATTTAGGCTGCCATATTAATAGTATTGGCAAAAAAACATGGTTAATTTTATCTGAAAGGCTGTTATGTGAGTGATGAAATTCGGGAAAATAAACAAAATGCTGTTCTGCTTTGCTGTGAAATTCTTCACAGATGGCAGTTTTTGAACACCTGCTGTGTTTGCGGCTAAGGCTCATTTTGGCTCAGTCGCCAGACTGTGGCTCTGAATTTTAGGGATTTTAGGAATTGCGAGGCTTGGGTATTGCCAGCGAGCTTTTGATTATTTCAAACCCGGTTTCAAAACACAATGGCTCACGGGCACAGATCACAGATCACAGCGCAGTGGAAAAGTTTTGGTCGCTGCGCTGCACTGCTTGAAAACGCATTACCGAGACTTCGGCCAAATTGTTTCTGACATTTCCGTTTATCTCCTCCGTATCTGCGAGCGGAGAAAACTCTCCCGGGAAGCAGATTTATCTCCCTGCACAGTTTGCAGCTCCACTGTGGTGCTAACAGGTTATAGTTTCGCGCTTCTTGTTTACAGTTTTTATGTTCAGTTGTTATTTTGGCTTCCTCCTTTTCGCGCTCTCTCTCTCTCTGTTTCCCGCTCTGCTCGCCCGTATTGGCAGCTTGATGTTGCGGCCTCTGTGTTAAATTATTTCTGGACAGAGCCGCGGCATTTGGAACAGATGTCTTTTGTGCGCGCTGGAAAAGATCGCATGGCGATACACAGGTATCCTCCGGGGTCGTGCGATTGCTATTGCAGCCTCGCGCGAGCCCACGTCCGCTCCAGAGCCGCGGAACCGCGGATTGATGATCTCCGCTGGCCGTGACGCGAATCGCCCCCCGGTTCATTTCTGGGGCTGGCCGCCGGAACGGATCTGTGACCGCTTTGCACGGTTGACCGCCGTCCTGACTGCCAACAGTCTGTCCCTGATAGTGCAGCTGCCGCGTCAGCTTTGCCCAGCCCAGCTCTCCCGAAGCATGTCGTTAAGGTTTGGTTAGACTCCAGCAACGGAACTCCTCGTTGCTTCAGTCCTTCCGGCAGTGCTGTGCTTTTTGCTGTTACATCAGATTCTACAGGCTGACCCAACTGCTCAGCCCGCCCATTCCCACTGTCCTGCTTAAAACCCTTTTTTAAATGGTTGGTCCTTTGGAATGTTTTTAGTCAGTGTTCTAGAACAACATTGCTTTCAGTTACAGGGAGTGGTTGTTGCATCAGCATTTGAATGTTCAGTTGAGAACATTCTGATAACACATTTGTGATGTTATAACTTAAACGCTTACTTTAGGTTATAATAAGATTCCAATGCTATACAACAGTACAGAAGCACAGTACTGGCCTTTATTGTACCCTTCATGGGTATTTTTAAAATGCATCTTAGTGTTTTTCTCAGCTGTACGATGAAGGAATGTTTGGAATACAGAGTTGAATATCTGTTGCGGCTGTAGAATCTGCGCCGGAACTCCATCAGTAGGCAGGGAGTTGCCTTATGGGAAATGTAGTGTTATGTCAGTCTGAAAATTCTGGTGATTTATAGAAGACAGGCCTGTGTTCTGTTGTCCTTTAGATTGAAGTCATAACCTGATAACTCTTATTATAAGGTGGACGTAATATCGGGTTGCAAATTTAGATCATAAATCGTGGCTTAATGGTAGCATGCTTTTTGAATAAGCCTACTCTAGCGGTATAAATGAATTGTGTGCGTGTGCGTGTGTGTGTGTGTGTGTGTGTGTGTGTGTGTGCGCTCTGTCCTCCATATGGTCGGCAGGTTCAGGCGGTTCGCATGTTATTGAGAGCAGCACCCGGCGTTCCCGCACGCCTCGCCAAAGACTGTCGCCCACTCGCGAAAAAGGGAGAGATCAGGTGTTTGGGTACGAAGTTACGAACCCGGCGGTTTCTGGTCTGGAAAAAAAAAAAAAAAGGAAAACTCATATTTTTACCCCCCCCCCCCCCCCCCCCCATCGGTGCGAAAAATGTAGCCCACCCGCCAAGAGGGCAAAATGCGGGCAGTCTGGCTGGGGGGATGTCACATGACCGAACATTCAGACGTGCGATCCTCGTCAGAGGTCACTGTAAGATCATGAGGCAAGCACATTGAGTAAGGAACTGGGCTTGTAACCGAAAGGTCACAGGTTTGATTCCTGGGTTGGACACTGCCGTTGTACCTTGAGCAAGGTACTTAACCTGCATTGCTTCAGTGTATATCCAGCTGTATGAATGGATGCAATGGAAATGCTATGTAACAAGTTGCTCTGGATAAGAGCGTCTGCCAAATGCGGACGTATGTGAGGCAGTTTGCCTCAAAGTGCTCCATTCCGAGTAGTCTTAGAGTTCTGCGGGTCCTTCAGTGTTTAGGCAGGTGCCAGTTCATTTTAACTTTAAAAATACCTGTGCTCAAAACCCAAATTTATAGACGCTGTTGCTTGAAGGCATGTGCATGATCGGTCTGCACAGAGTTTATCCGAACTTTTTATTACCCAAAGCTGGGCTTCTCCACTCTTTCAGCACATTAATGTTTCATCACTGTCTGTGAACACCCCATAATTTACGGGTTAGTAATTTATACTGCGAGCATTATCGATATTTTTTATGTGTGTATTGCGGTTTTTACGGAGAACGGTCACAAAGACGCTTTGCAGAGTAACAGAAGGAGAACTGAGCAGAAACCAGGCCTGCACCCCCAAAAAGCAAGCAGTGAGGTTACAAAAAAAAAAAAAGTGGCAAGAAAAAACACTTGAGTGGTGGTGAGAAAAAAGCTCCCTGTAAAAGCTTATAAAATCGCTAACAGTGTTTTTCTTTTTTGGACCAATGAAATTCTAGCATAGCTATTTTGGCCGACGCAAATTTGTAAGTTGGAGCTCTTGGGCTGTGGAGGAAGCGCATGTTCCCGAGGAGGGTTTGACTCATCCAGAGCGTCCAGAGTGTCATCCCCCCGAATATCGGGCTCGTTTCCACGGCGCCAAAAAAAAAAAAGAGACCGTGCCGCCACATGGCAGCGCGGCGGCCCGACCGACTGCGCGCCGACCGCGGCACGTGATGTCACTTCCTGTCCTGGCAGGACCCCACGGAGAACTGCCAGGAAGCGAGCAGAACGTTGGGTTCGGGGGGGGGGGGGCGACCGACCGACCGTCCGGTCTGCCGAGAAGCTGGGTCACGGCCTGCGGGCCGTTGCCGATGGAGACGGCGGGCGCGTTGACCACGCTCCACGGCTGCCGCTGAGGAAGAGACGGCCCCCCTCTAATTAGGAGAGCCGGCCCGGCTTTTAAAATAAGCGCCCCTTCTGAGGCCAGCCTTACCCGGGGCGTTTAATTAAAGGGGAGCCTTCTTCTTTGGGCCCTCGCTGAAATGGGTGCCAGCTCTCCCCCCCCCGAATGCTAGCACAGAAATTACCGCAGAGCCCGGCTTTTATTTTTCTTCTTCTTTTCTTTTTTTTATTTTTCCTTTTTTCTTCCTCAGCAGTCCCAGAGGGGGACGGGCGGTCTATTAAAAAAAAAACGCAGTGGGGAGGGAGCTGTCTTGTGGCCTCGCCACCGCAAACAGGAATGACATGCCACCGTGCCTATTTTAACATGCTCGGGGGGGGGGAAAAACGGCGGCCATTTTAAATGAGCGGCAAACGGCGTTGGAATGCGGGTTCGTCCCAACGATTCCTCGCGTTCTTTACCGCCGCGCGGCGCTGGGGGGCTCCCAGAAGGCCGTGCGGCGTTCAGCTCGGGACAGCGACCCTCGCCCGCGATGTCGGGGAATATACCCGGCCGTTTTGGAAGCCCCCTCGCGGTCTGTGGCTCAGGGTGGAAATGTTCCTGACCCCGAAGGGTCAATATTTTGCCGGGGCGTAAGGGCTCGCTCGTCGAGCGCTGGCCTCAGGCGCCGTCGTCGACAGCCTTAACACTCTGTAAACTCCGTAAGCTTTTCTAAAAAAATAACAGTCCCATGTTTGTTCTGTTTGCTGCACTTTAGTTACAGATAATAAAGTACATTGTGATAGTATTTCGCCCCCTTAATACGTATTCATTGGTTCACACATAATACAAACCAATGCCGAGCTGCTTGGTGAAATTTTTGGGCCCGGGACAAAATTATATTGTATTATTCCTGGGCCTGGGACAATAATATTTACCACAAGTTCAGAGGCCATTGCCGCCCCCCCCCCACCCCAGTTCCCCCAGTTCCCCCCAAAAGCCCAGGACAGCATACCTGGTTACGCCCCCCTGACAGTAGCCATGCAGACCTGTGCCAGTCCTGCCCTAGAAGCACCTGATGGGGTTACAGGACAGCCTTAAATTTCCATCCTCCTGCCCCCGGGACACGCTATTCCTGTAAAGTCCACTCACCGACCGGGCTCCGCCTTTAAATAACCGACCCAAATTTACACGGATGATGAATGGTGTGGGGGGGGGGAGGGGGGGTCCGTTAATTTTTTTATTACTATTTGTTTTTTTTCCTTAAGCCAAACCCTAATTGCCCTGTGAATGTACATGAGGAAACAGAGGTTTTGCCTGACGGGTTCCCAGCACCGGCTGAGCCTGTCAAGAAGCCCTCTGTGCCTCTTCGAATCGACGGCGTGAAGAGGCCGCTTTATGGCACCATCGCCCCCGCACAACAGATTTAGCCGCCTTCGTGGACCCGGTTGCACCAGCAGCAATGAATAGGAAATAGGAAATGAACAGAGCCGACGGGGGTGCTGGGCCAGAGCCGTAATGGATGCCATAATGAGGAGCCATTTTAATCCTAAATGTCTCAATGGTTAGGGTGTTTGCCCTCATTTCAGAAGGTTATGTTTTTTTAAATGTTGGAAAATGCGTCACAGTTGGTGTGTGTCTCTCTGTGCTGTAGACCAGTGGTATCCATCCCTGTTCCTGGAGAACTACTACACTATTGGGGTTTTCATTTCAACCCCAATTTGGCACACCTGATGCTACTAATTTGCAGTTCAATGCAGACCTTTAGCTGTTGAGCGAGGTGTGGCTTTGTTAGGGTTGGAGTGAAAACCCACAGGATGGTAGATCTCCAGGAACAGGATGGGGCAGCCCTGCTCTAGCTGTTGAATGAGGTGTGCTTTGTTAGGGTTGGAGTGAAAACCCACAGGATGCTAGATCTCCAGGAACAGGATGGGGCAGCCCTGCTCTAGCTGTTGAATGAGGTGTGCTTTGTTAGGGCTGGAGTGAAAACCCACAGGATGGTGGATCTCCAGGAACAGGATGGGTTGCCGCTGCTGTGGACTTGTGTTCTGCGTATAAGGGAAGGGTACATGACCTTAGGCGCCTGCTTCAATGACTTCCTGCTCTGTCCCCTGTTTTCACAGGTTCCTCCTTCCTGCCGCATTACTCATCGTCCTACGCATAGCTGTTGGTTACTCATCGTCCTAAGCGTAGGCATGGGTTTCCTTTCAACCTTTGGGGGGAGGCACACTGCTGGACCACTTAGTCTTGCGCTGTTAAGTGTCAGGTCTCACAAGCACGCTAGCTAGTCTAGCGATTTATTCATATAGAGATATTGAGGGTGACGTGCCCCCCCCCCCCATTTCCCCCCCCCCAAACCTACGCGTAGATGACTCCTACGCTAGGGCTTTCAGAAATCGTATACGCTCTCAGCCATCTTGAGAGCTCGTCTAAAGGATTACCGTAGACCTTCAGGGATACAGACGGCAGTGTGGTGTTTTTGGGATTTGAGGGATGTGTGTCCCGAGCAATAAAAAAAAAAATAAAACCATTTGGAGAGCGGCGATGAAAAACTACTTTGCCGTTCAGAGGGAAGTTCACAGACCACCGTACCGTTGATGGGCGCAACAGATTTTGAGTCCCAGCTGTGCTTCTAATGTGGGCTGACAGATCTTCGGTCTTTTTGCTCCTCTCTTTTATCTTTGTTTACCATCTTTCTCCCAGCTGGGGCTTTTTTTAATTTTTATGGGGTTCACTTGTCATCAGTATGCACACAATTACATGTCCAGCTTGCTTAATTGTCGGGCACCTTGATGATTTAAATTCAGTCTGGTCTTCCATACATGGGAAAATGGAGACACACCTCAACACGCTACCCCTAGTCTGTCTGCTCATTGCTGTGAGAAGAGAGAAAGGCTCATAGACTGATAGCTCTTATTATTGACAGGCAAGGGGTGCAGCATTCAATTCTGGGCCCCGCGCAAATCCAGATGTTTCTGTGAGCCCACTTCCCAAAGCAAAATTTTTAGCCCAGGCCTTTTGAGCACCCCCAACCCCAACCTTACTTGGGACCCCTAGCTGGTCAGTTCCACTGTCCTCTCCCCCCCACCCCCCCCCCCCCCACGACACCCCTGTTGATGAAACTGCTCAATAGGGTACCCCGCTGGAACTGCCATAACCCAGCACACACAAAGTGAAATGTTCTCACAATGTTGCTCGAATGTTTTTGTCAGTGTTACGGCATGGCCACGCGGCAGCGCTGCAGCAACATTACAAGAACGTTTTTTTTTGTGCTGGCCGAGAATTATTCGCGGTTTCGTTTTCGACCGGCGGGAGACCCGGGCCGGTGTTTTTCACACGGCCTCCACCGGAATCTGCCGGAGTCTCAGAATGTTTAGGCTTGGTGTAAATTTCGGCAATACGATGTAAAAGTGCAGGCCCAGCGTGCAGGACTTAACGCCACTCCGGTCAGATTGTGCGGCTGAACTCTACGGACTTGCGTCAGTTCTGTAGGTGAATATACAATATATACCACCTTTCATACACATCTTTGCCTTATGAAATATGGGGGGGGGGGCATATGTGTGCTGTAGCAGTATCGCAACAGCAGGGTTGTATAGAAATGTAAAAAAAAAAAAAGGCAAAAAAAAAAAAAATCCTCCTTGATATTGACCACACCCAACTGAATCATGTAGCTATTTACGGAATGTTTACCAGTTCGGGAGTCTGTGGTCTTCGCTCGTCCTCCCCTCCCCTATCAGGGGTGTGACCCACAGGTCATCGCCCGGGCAACGAACGACCCTGGGACGCGGAGCCGCATCCTGGCCATAAACGAACCAATCGGAATACGGCTTTCCCCACAGGAAGCTGCCAGACAGCTCTGTCAACAAAGAAAAAAAAACAAAAAAACAAGGGATTGCGTTTGCGGGTTTTTTGGATGACATGTAAAATTAGCGCCTTTGGAATGCGGCTTTGATTCCCGAGGACGCACAGTTCCAGAGTATTCCGCCCTCCCTTTTGCTCTGAGGCCCGGTCATTTAAAGGGTTATTTTGGGGACTCCCTTTCTTTGGTGTGGGGCTGAGCTGGACCTGGAATGTTTTGGTAACTTGGCTGGTTAATAATATAATATAATAAGTTTTTGATAATCTCTGCTGTCAGGTTCTGTCATTACTGGGGACAACACCCCCCCCCCCCCCCCCCCGCCCCGTTAAAAACGAGCGAAATGGCCCCCTTTATTAATAACGGGGTTGCATTCCACTACTGTCATTACATTTCATTATTGTCATAGGACTATTCATAGGATTAGGATTGATATGTCATGGGATTATTTAACAATATGTCTTTAGTCATAGGAGAACTCCTGCTTTCTTCAATTTTTCTTTTGGGGTAGGTAGGGAGACGGGCTGGGTCAGTTAAGGACGAACTTGTGTCTTGTATTTGTCTCTCTTCTCACTGTCTCATACCATTGTAATCGTTGCAATTATGGATTATTATTTCCGTATGGATTCTATTGGAAAAAAATCAGTGAAAATAATATTAATAGTCTGTGGAAAGGTTTCAAACTTTGTGCAAATTTATATCAATGACAGACACAGCCGTAGACCAGTGGTATTTTCTGGTAACCATTCCAACCTGTTTTTTTTTTTTTCCCTTTTCGATGTAATAAAATATGTCCTCTTGTTTTGAAATTCGAAGTAATACTTTAAACTTTGGTGCACCCCCTGAATACTACTAGGAATTGTTTCGGCACATATGTGGTTTGGCACAAGGAATGAGAAATACTTCATTATGACAAAACACAACCGCAGTGTTTACTTTCAAAGGATACTCAAGGGAAGTTGAGAGTATTCGCCCTTTTATGTTTGTTTGTGCTTTTCGTCTTATCGCTTATTATAAAGAAAATGGCGCTGTTTCCCCACCGCTTTTGACCCTGTCTGACGTTGGAGAGCAGTGAGCGAAACTTACAGCTCAGAGGTCAGATCTGGAATATTCCGTCTCGCTAATGAAGCTCTCTGTGTAACAGAACGGCCTTCTGTGAAAACGCAAAAACCGGTCCTTTAGTCTCAAAAGAGCAGCCATTTTGGGAGGGGTGGGACGGGGGGTGGGACGGGGACCGGATGGGGAGAGGTGGGTTGGAGTTGGATGGGACTTGAGAGTGGGTTTCAGCGAGTGGGTGGAGGTCGTGTCACCGATTCGGCGTCTTTTCCTGGCGGGATGACATCCCCCCCCCCCCCCTTTCAACTGCAGCGTCCCTGCAGGACCAGAGCAGGCCAGCCCCTGGGTATCTGTGATCCCCATGGCGACGCAAAGCCCTCTTTTGTTGGTTAACGAGGTGAGCAGGTGACCCGGAGAGCTAAGTTGTCTGTCAGATGTGATTAAAATGGCTGCTTTATCAGCTCCAAGAAATAAGTGTTTTTTTTTTTTGTTGTTTTTTTTTTTTACAGTCTTGGCCTTGTAGTGCAGTGGTGCACCGAGCAGAAAAACCCGCCTTCTTTAGCACTTTCCCCCCCTTTGTTTTCATTCACTTTTATAGCCGAGCCGGGGCCAGTAGGTGTTTCAGTTGAGTTTAAAAAGTAAAAACGTCTCGGAGCCCTTCTCCGAGAAGGAGAACTGGAGGGTGGTAATTTGTCTGGATGGGGTAATCGCGGGCAGCCCCGCAGCGGAAAAGAGAAAGCGCGCCGGCTGCCAGGTGGCTGGACGGACAGCCTGCCAGTGCTCCCGGCCCCTCCGTAAGCCTGTCATTATGCGAAAAGGAAAAAGAGCGCCACCTCGGCCGTGCGTCTTCCTGCACTGCTATTCTTCGCTGTCATTTTGCAGTGTCCAAAAAGCGCGTTGCACTCCTGAGTCAGTTCTGCTCAGATTATTTCAGCGACCGTCAGTCCACTTTTTTTTCGTGCTGCTGTATGTGATTCGTAAGGCTGGCGGTTGGGCCGATTTTGATTTCAAAAGTAAACTGTCATAAATGGCTCAGGTGTGCAGGGTGGATAAAGGGAGTTAATTTGGGACGGAAGAAAGCTGAAAGAGGTGTAGAACTTGGAGCTGGAGAAGCGCCATCTGTACCATCTGTAAGTGTGCCCTCGATATTTTAAACACTGCAAACGCTGTAGGCATGACTACTCATCTGATCTTCTTTTGCTTCATTTTGCACCCTCTTGTGGTGATGTGGTGTTACTGCCAGAGCCTCTCACTCAATCGGTCAGTTAGCCGGTTGCAGTTAGCGATGGGTGGGTGAGGTTTCAGGAACGGGTGGCGCTCAGCGTTGAGCTGCGAGCCATTATATGAACTATGAAAGGCCGTGCTCATCGCAGCAGAATGCAGTGATTGGTTGAGACAACGTGTGACCTCACTCTCAGGTGGAAACACAGCAGAGGCACAGCAGTCTTGCCCGGTGGTAACCCTGGGAGATTGTGTGCTGAGGTCACACAGGGTAACAGGTGCCTGCGGTGCCTACTTCCTGTGTTCGGCGCAGGAGGCAGCGCGCAGAGGTGCATGCTGGTCTAGAACAAGACCGCATCAGAGAGGAATGACTTCTGCAGTAATGACTGAGCTGGTACTGGCACGCTTCACAAAGGCACAGTCCTGACAGCTGCTGCCATAAAGCCATTAGCCAGGCTTAAATGCTTACAGGAGCTGGTTTCTGCCCCCTCTTTAATGGTATAAAAGTCTTTTTTTGGGGGGTTTTTAATTTTGATTTTTTTAAGTGGTAACATCCTTGGGAGGTCTTCCAGGTCTGGAAATGATTTTTTGGTTTTTTTTTTCGTGTTCGGGGGTGCGAGCTCCTGGAGCGGGCCGGAGACGGGGAACGCCGCGCCAGGCGGAAACTGGATCAGGGCTGGCCTGCGGAGGGGAACGGCACCGGGTTCGATTTAATCACAGGCCGAGCCCCCATGTGACAGTGAAAAGGGGAAATGTTGCCCAGGGAACACCGACCACATCATTCATCATCACGGTTTTTTTTTTGGGGGGGGGGGGGTTTTCCTGGCGTTGTGGGTTGCATTACGTGCACAAGATAAATATTTAAAGCCATGCGGCCTATTATTAAACAAATCATATTAGCCAATTTACAGTATTACTGTAATTTAATCATTATAACTTCACTTTACATTCGAGCGGGGATTTATACGATGATAAAGAGAAGCCTGTGTCTCATTAATTTCTATTTCTGGGTGAACAGTTAAGTCGTAATCCGTTTCCTGTCCGTTCAGTTAAGTTCTGTTATATTCTGTCGTATTCGGTAGGAAAATGAGTCCTCTCCCCTCAGAATGTTTAGTCTGCGTGTTTAAAAAGCCGGTGTTAAGAGAGGGGGGTGGGGCGGGGGGGGGGGGGTCGGGGGAATGGGAATATGGCGATGTTTGGATCGGCACTGTGGAGAGTGCGCTGTGGGCAGTGGAGATCCCTCTTCCTGTGGAAATATACTTTCGGTTTTGACTAGACCCACCCCCACAACCCGTTCATGGCGTCTGTCAGTTCATACCGTTCGCCTTTCTTCCTGGCCTCACCCCCCCCCCAAAAAAAACCCATCCAGGGCTCTAGCGGTATGAAGCCATCCCCTTGCCAAAACAAGCAGTCTTTGCACGTTGTGTTTGTTCTGTCGGTACCTCCCCTGACCCTGATATTTAAACTGGCCTGTGGAAAATAGTGAATTGGTTTTTTTTTTGGTTTTTTTTGGAGAGGAATGACCCCCTTTTTATTGAAAGGTACTTGTAGTTCACGTATAGGAGTGCTGCACACGTTAAGTCAAATTCCCCCTCACTGTGTGTGGCAGGTGTCCTCTAATGGCTCTTCCTGTTCCTGTACGTTTGGGAGGTCACAAAATGGCCGGTCTCTTCTCATTCATAACGGTCACGTTGGAGGCTTCAGCATCTCTGGCCAGAGGCCAAGATGTTCGGTTGTTATGTTCAGCCGTGGAACCTGTTTGTCTGTGACTTAAATCATGATTTTGTGGTTAAAAAAAAAAATGTACAGTATCTGGTTTTAGTAAAGTCTTCTATCCGATTAGCGTCCAGGAGGGAAATTGCAAGAGGCAGTATGAAAATACTGGAGATTACATTTTGCTGATATTATTTATTGTGGCTCTGTCCTTCTTGGCGAGGCCTAGCGCGGACTTCTCTGTAGTCTGGCATTTTTTTGCTGAAAAACCTGGATGGACATGCAGTTCTTTTGGGGGGGTGGGGGGGCATTTGTCTTCCACGGACAGTGGAAGTGAAATATTTATGGTGAGTATTAGTGATCGCACTCTGGTGTGTTAAAACCTTTCTGCACCTAGACTGAGCAGGTGCTCTCTGTGCACTAAAAATCTAAGAACGTTACTGGAGGTTACAATGGAAGTCTTCAGTATGTCATTATGGGGGGGGGGGGGGTCTTTGATGTGGGTTCCACTCCTGCCTGTTTAAACGGTTTGGGGGGGGGGGGGGAACTGTGGACCTATCGTCTTACAGCATGTAAGCCCACGTTAAGATCACTCGGAAAAATTGAAACTGTGACAGTTGAACAGTTCCTTTTTTGCTCCGGAGTGCTCCAACAGGAAGGAAAGGGAAGAAGAGGGGGATTGAATTTATATCCTTCTGAGACTCAGCCGAAAAAGGATTTAATACATTTTTTTTTTTTTTTTTGGACATAATGTGTAAAACTGTCTTCAATGACAAAAGCATGTTGTGTTGAAAATATTTTCTAAAATATTGTTTCTTTTATGTTTGTCACATAAAAGGACAACAAGTTTCAGAATAGTAGAATGTGTGGTTTTTGAGATTAAGACCCGGAGACTCATGTCCCCTAGTGGGGACAGAAATTAACTTCTGGCTTTTAGGGGCCGTGTAACTTAACCTTTATGTGCGTACAGAACAGAGTGTTCTGATGTGCTATTAGACCTCACCATATGACCGGTGGGATCAGTGCTTTGAGGACCGGTGCATTGAGGACTAGTACTTTGAGGACCGGTGCATCCGTATAGACTGGCCTGTATTCTGAGTCCCCGTCCCTGTGGGAGCTCTGATGTGTTGTGTGACTGTGGGGCGGGCAACGGGCCCACGAGGAGCTTTACTGAACACAGCGCTGCTCGTCCTTCCCCAAAATGGAATCCCGTCCCATTAAAAGCTTCGCAGAATCACGCTGCGGGTTCCCGGAACAGGGAAAGTGCACACGCATCCTTCCTGATGTCAGCCAAGAACGCATTTCGGGGGTTGGAGGGGGAGTGTTGGGGATGGGGGGGGGGGGTGAGGTCTTTGCTCTGAGGGTGCTTGCCTTCATTGCTCTGACCTCCCTGTGAAACCCTTCGGGCCTGTGGATTGGCCTCGGGGCTGCTCGGCTCGGCTGTTTTATTTAGCAGAAGTTCAGGAATTCTGTCGCACTTCCTGGGCCAAACTGGCGGCGGAGCACAGACAGGGGTCCTGTTTTTCTTCCTTGTCAATTTTACAAAACCGCATTGTGTGAGTGTGTGTGTGTGTGTGTGTGTGTGAGTGTGTGTGTGAGTGAGTGAGTGAGTGAGTGAGTGAGTGAGTGAGTGAGTGAGTGAGTGAGTGAGTGTGAGTGAGTGTGAGTGAGTGTGAGTGAGTGTGAGTGAGTGTGAGTGAGTGAGTGAGTGAGTATGTGCGTGAGTGTGCAAGTCAGTGAGTGAGTGTGTGAGTGTGTGTGCGAGTGTGCGAGTCAGTGAGTGAGTGTGCGAGTTTTAGTTTTTTTAGTTTACCAATTTGACGATTCATTTTAAAAGGACAATTACACGGTTGCAAACACCGATGTACATGCACAGTTGAAAGAGCATCAAGGATAACACAAAAAAGTCACAGGACTTCTTTCCATTGTGGTCCTTGCTGTAGCTAGAGAGTGAGCGAGTGAGTGAGAGACTGACTGATCGACTGTATACAAACATATAGATATTTGAACTGTAAGATATGCGATTGAAGTCTGGTACAGTGTTTCTGAATTCCCCTCCAGTCTGGACCTTACTTGCCCTATTCCCCCCTGCAGAACACCCGTGTGCAGACACACCTTCCTCAGTGCAGAGACGCGGCCGCAGCCAAACCCCGAAATGACTTTCATTTCCTCCGCTCGCACAGATGTTCCTGCCGCGCTGCGTTCTTTGGGTCACGTGACTGCGTGGGATGTGGAGGCGGCCGTGAGGCTGTTCAGCAGGCCGCACTCGTCCCCTTCTTATTTCCTCCTCTCTCTCTTTCCCTCTCTCTCTCCCTCCGGGGGCTGGGGTCCCGCTCGGGGAAAATCCCGCCAGAATGCCAGAACTCACAACCTCAGTATTTTTTTTTTTTTTTTTTTTTTTTTAGACCTCGCCATATGACACTCTTTAAAATTCTCTGGTCTTGTTCCTCACCATCTTACGCTCTCTAAGTCGTCTGATCTCACTGTGACCCTTTAACACTCTTTTACCCCTTTGAAGTGGTTTTTTTTTTTTTTTGGAATGTTTTTTCAGATTTCTAAGTCAGTGTTCCAGAACATTGTTCCCCATTACCTTTAGTGATCGTTTCATCAGCATTGGAATGTTCAGTTTAGAACATTCTAATCACACATTTGTGCTCTTACGTGCTTAATGCATCCCTTCTTACTGCACCTCCCTTATAAAATCTGACTACACCTTACTCCACCTTCACAAACTTTTTCCCCTAATGTATTGTACCTTACATTCTCCATCTTATCCTTCTTTCTCCACTCTACTACAGCCTATTTACCCCTCTCTGCAGTGCCTTATTTAATCCATCTCACTCCACCTTATCAAATTCATCTTTCTGACTCTTACTTTATTCACCTTAAATGCAGACTTCTTCTCCTTTCTTATAGTGGTTTGTTGGACTTCAGTTAGTTCTCCTTTCTTACACTACACTATTTGTTGATCCATTAGAGCTGAGATGATTTCTACCCTGACAGGTCATTGTCCAAGGAAGCAAAGCATGCTGGGAACTAGGGTAACAGGGAGAGAGAGACCTGTGGTCGCAGTGGGGGGGGGGCAGCGTGTAAAGTTTTGTTTAGCTGAGAGAAAAGGGCCGCTTGGATTGGCGTTTGACGGCGCGAGATTGCGCTGTACCACCACGCGCCTCTCAGAGAGAGCTGGGACGGCGGAATATCAGAGCCTCAGCTGGTGGTCCCGCTCTCTGATTTCCCCCCTCTCTCCTTGGGTCCTCGATTGTATAATTGAAATCATTATGTGTAAAAGGGGCTCTAATCGCCTGTTAACCTAGCGGCTTTTCGCGCTAATTGAAAGGCACGAAGCGGGCGGCGGACCTCCGGGGGAGGTAGCGGCAGGGACTTCCATTACGAGGCACCTGGTCTGGTGGAAATTACAGCTTTCGAAGCTTTTGCAGATTGGGTGAGATGGATATGTTACACCTTCGTGTGTTTGTGTATGCGTGTGTGTTTTCGAGAGACAGGGGACCGTTATTTCGTACAGTGTAAATATTTTAACAGTTACGCTGATAACAGTAGGCTTACCAAGCACGCGTAAACAAGACGAGAGTTATTTAACCCGAAAGCCTAAAACGCGAGGTTCGCTTTGAAAACCGATATTTTGTTTAATCCGTTGAAATGAAAACAAGTTCTCCGTGGAGAGGAAACGTATTTTTCCATTAGCTACCCCGGGGGGTACTCGGGGGGAAACAATTGGACCTCGGATTGAGAGAAACTGTTCTAGAAGATGCGTTTTGTTGGTCTAAATTCAGGTGTGATTTTCTCCCAGGCAGTGTTTGGGTTGCTTGGAAAAGGGGAGGGGTTTGTGAACAGAGAATCCCCCAGCAGGAGATAAAAAAGAGGCTTGATTCAAACGCCACATGGACAGAGACACTTTGGATCAAAATGTAATTCTTGCGAAGAAAAATGCTGCTTTGTGAACGGTTTAGCAGGAATGAGACCAGATAGCGTAATATTTGTACAGAATAAGGGAAAACCAATGTGGCGTAGCGTGCTTTGTTTAGTTTATTTCCATAATGTGAAGTCCACGTTTGCTCTCTGCTCAGCTCTGTATTTGCGCAGTGCACTTGGTGAAAAAAATAGTGTACTACGCATACCTGACATAAAGTTTCACTGTATTTCAAGCATTCTTAAGTGTAAAATAGTATACTTCAGCGTACTCCCTTTCACACGGGAAGGCCTGTCATGGATGGGGAAGTGCTCTGAGTGGGAACTCTGACGACAGGAAGCTGGCGTCGGAGGGGAAAAAAAACTGGCAGGTGAAGACAGAAACGCGCGTGCTAATTGCACTGAGCCGCAGAGGGAGCGCGCTTCTGCTCGGAACGGAAAAGAGCGAAGGTTCATTCTGCAAACCGCTCGCCCCTCTCCGAAAGCTTCCTCTCCTTTCTGTCACGTGTCCGCAGACCCTGATTTGGACGCAGGGGTTATTTGCCTTAGTACTCGCTTGGGTGAAAGGTGACAGGAGGAATTTCTTGGCAGATTTAAAAAAAAAAAAAAAAAAAAAAAGATTTTGTTTTCCATTTATTTAACCAGGTTAGGCTCATTGAGATCAGAAGGACCGGCCAGAGAGAGGCCTAGGTCTGGCCAAAAAAGCAGCTGAATTATTATTCATTGCGGATTCGTGGCAATGGTTCTGCGTCTCTGTAACATTATTCCAGCAGGCTTTGCTTAAGAGACGCTCTTTTCCCTCTTCAAGAAGACGTGACGGGGCGGTCGAAACGGGTCTTTTAGCGGCATATTACGGTTTAGACCTCGCGGTTTGTTACCTGCGGTTCGCAGACGAACGCCAGTTCCCGCTACCTGTCACAGAAACGGCTTTCCCCCGTTAGTCTGCGGTGGCCCGAGTGCGCTGTGTCACTTTGACAAACGGCGTTGTTTGTGCCAAACCCAGGAATTTTCCTGTGTCGGGAGCGGTTGCCAGCAGTTAGCCCTGGTTAGACGCAGGGGTCTTTTTAGCTGTTCTTTGAAAGGCCCCTGCGGGAGGCTCTCTCTCTCCCTCCCACGCGGAAGTGGGAACGCGGGGGGGGGCGGGGGGAGGGGGAGTTGGTGAAAGGAACTATGGATATTCTGTGATAATTTGTGTTCGCATGCTGACCAACAAAAAAAAGAAAAAAGGCCTTGTGGTGCCTTCAAGGTCACTGCATATAAGGGTTTGTTAGAAGGACCGTTAGTCCTGTCGGTTAACCTGTAAATATTTTTTACCAGTTCTGAGGTCACACTTTGAAGGTCAGGTCCTGCACTTGAGAGATAAAAATTTAGTCTGCGAATGAGAAGGAAGAGAGGTCCCTGTAGTGTGCACATTTTTTAGAGACATGCTTTTCATCACATAAGATTTTAGCCGTTTCGCTGACGTTTTTATTTAGAGTAAATTACTGATGGTTTCGGTACCGTGTACATTATTTACGTACACGCCATTTCTAGAACTTAATGCACACTGTAATATATGTATTCTGTGATGAAATTAAATGTTTTTATTTTGGTCAGAAACGATAGATTCTCCACACCAGTATTTATTGAAACGATTCAGGGTTGAGTACCTTGCTGAAGGATACAACGGGAGTTCCGCCTCGAACCTGGGGCTCGAACCCCCCAACCTTGGAGTCACAAGCCCGGTTCCTCGACCAGTATAATGTACTGTTGCCCTTCCTTTGGAATGTGTGGAAGATGGCCTTCATGTCCCCTTTTCCTTGTAGGCGTGTTTGGGAAAAGTCACTGGCCAATGAGAATGGCTTCAAGGCACAGTGTCCACAGGGACAGGCCCAGCAAGGGGTCGCCTCTGACCTTCCGGAAGGAAAAGAAAGGTACGTGATTCCTGGGCGGAGCCAACCCAGGAAAAATTTTAAATGTGCAGGCCGCTGTCCCGAGCACTAAACCTGTAACCGTCTGACGCCCCTCTCCTGCTTCTGACGTACTAACCGTGAGTCCCTCCTCGCGGGGCTTTGTGTGTCAGTGCTGATGTGGAAAATAACCGGATCGATCCCGTTCGGTCGCCGGCGAGAGAGTGGCCGTTTTCTGCTTTGTGTGTGTCGTGCGTCTGCCAACGCCTCGCGGAGCGGAGGACCCAATGGTTTAACTCCTCTATGAGCTGACATAACCCCCCTATGAGCTGACATAGCTCCTCTTATGTCGTGTTCATAGCGCCATTCGGTCCTCGCCGTACCTCCGTCAGACCGCGCGACGTCGACGGAGGTGATTCTGTAGCTGCCGCAGGAGAGCAGGAGAGGAGGCGAGTCGTTTTGTTTACGGAGGCATGTGGGAAATGTGTGACTCATGGATTCCGCACGTGATGTAGGAACTGGATAACAGAAGGGAGGTGACGTAAGGCCAATGAGCGAGAGAGCTGTGTCGTTGTGGTACAGTTCCGTTCGGCGACGGCGTGCTGGACCGGAACGGACCCCGAATGCGCTGCTTTACCTGTTTGTGTGGAAAATGAGGGCCGGACGGAGGCCTTGTTTTTCAAGGGACCGCTCGAGTAATACATCCCTCATCGTGAGGTCTGGCCAAGGGGTGAGCTGGAAATGGGAACGGACGTCGCGTTTTCCACACCGAAAATCCGCTTTTCTTTCGCCTCCTGGCCAGTCCAGTCCAGTCCAGTCCAGTCCAGTCCCATCCCGTGGGAGGGTCAGCTGCTCCAGCCGGACACAAAAGCCAAATGGGCGTCAGGTGCGCAGCTGGAAGATTCTATCAGCTTTTTCCCTGCGCTGGTTTGGTGGTTAATTGCAATAGCAAATTCAGCAGTTGTGAAAGTGAAAGACGGACGCTAGCCGAATCTAGCCCTCTGCCTTTAACCCTTTAAAGAACTCCATTGCTTTCAGTCGCCAGCAGTGATTGTTGCATCAGCGTTAGAATGTTCAGTCGAGAACATTCCAATCGCACGCTTGTGACCTCACACCTTAAGGGGTTAAAGAAGCTTCTTGGCGGTGTTCTCCAGAGGCACGTTCGTTCAAGCGTTCTCAGAATTTGTGTGTTGGTTTTTTCCTGCAGTTCTGTGCAATTCCCAGTCCCAGTCAGAGCCACTGTGTGACTGTCAGCCTGTGGCACGTTTGCCACAGCTTGGCCCTGATTTACTAAGACCTGCAGCGCGGGGAGAACCTTTACAAACACACGCAAAACCAGTAACGTGACCGATGATTGGTCGTGGTATTTGTCTTGCACCACTCATTGGTTGTGGTGTTAGTTTTTCATGTGCTGAAAGGATTTACGTGTGTTCAAAGGTCTTCGTAAATCAAGCCCCTGGTGTGATATTATAAAATGTTAGTTGAAGCAAATGGTCCGTGTCGATTCTTTTTTTTTTTTCTTTTTTTTTTTTTTTTGTTGCTGAATGCAGTGTCTGTCTACCTCAGCAAACGTCTGCTGAAATAGGAAGAGTTTACGAAAATGAGAGCGGCCTCCTTTGGTTTGTTTCCGCGTGACTTTGAATTTTGTTTTGAAGACTCCGGCGGTGTCGGCCTATCTTGCCCCATCTGTGCGCTGCGGTTAAACTAGTGCGTTCTGGTTTCGACATGAAAGGCGCCCAGAATATCTGTTGCTTCAGTCGTCGCAGACTAAATAAACTGACAAAGTGTGTGGCAGGACGGGTGAAGGGGTAGATCTCCAGGAACAGGATTGGGCAGCCCTGGTCTGGACTGATACTGGACAAGGATCACGCAGACGTACGTGTACGTACGGTACAACCCAGCGGCACAGTCCTGCATGCTGCCCTCTTCAGGAAGCTCATACATTACATTACATTACAGGCATTTAGCAGACGCTCTTATCCAGAGCGACTTCCACAACTTTTACATAGCATTTACATTGTATCCATTTATACAGCTGGATATATACTGAAGCAATTTCGGTTAAGTACCTTGCTCAAGGGTACAACGGCAGTGTCCTTACCCGGGAATCGAACCTGCGACCTTTCGGTTACAAGCCCAGTTCCTTACCCACTGTGCTACACTCCGTCCTCATAGTTTGACGCCATCAAGGACATTGCTTTGTGAAATCATCAGCATTTTACCATACAACCGAATTTCAAATTTAGCAGCTGAATTTGTGGTATTGAATATTGTTAAGTCAACTATTAAGGTCTGTAGTGTGCATGACCACATAAGTAGAAATAGGTTCAAGCCCTTTCTTTTCTACCCTGAATGAATTTGTGACCATGCACACCGTGTTAATGTATGCTTTGTAAAAGCAGAGCTCAGTTCCTCCAGCCAAATTTATTCCCTCAACTGACTGTGTACTATCCCAAGTATGTTAATGTTTTGGTTTGTTCTGTTTTATTTCATTTTATTTGGTTTTAAAGAAGATGTAAACTATCAGTTTAACTTGATAGCGACATGTTAAAGGAGCAAGCTGTGCGTGAGTGCGTGAGTGCGTGCGTGTGTGAGAGAGGGTGTGTGTGTGTGACAGAGAGGGTGTGTGTGCGTGTGTGTGTGTGTGAGAGAGGGTGTGTGTGTGTGTGTGCATGGATCTGTGGAGTGTGTGTGTGTGTGTGTGTGTGTGTGTGTGTGTGTGTAAAAATGGGAGAGATTAAGTCATTAAAAGTTCTGACTTCATACGTGTACCTGGCTCTTCTCCTGGACTGGTAGCCATGGAAACCAAACCAAATTCCCCCCGCCGGCATCTGCAGCTGCACTAAGACAGACAGCAGCAGCCCCGCTGGGGGAGTCCGGGGGCCGTTCCTATAACAACAAACATGGCAGTTACGCCAGAAAGGTGAACCGGATGACCGGCGGCTGTTCTGCTGGGCTGTGCCTCTGGGCTGTACCCCAGGACTGTACCACTGGGCTGTACCTCAGGAGTGTACTGCTGGGCTGTACCGTTGGGCTGTGCCACTGGGCTGTGCCTCAGAGCTGTACCCCAGGACTGTACCACTGGGCTGTACTGTTGGGCTGTGCCACTGGGCTGTGCCTCAGAGCTGTACCTCAGGACTGTACCGCTGGGTTGTGGCGTTGAGCTGTACCACTGGGCTATGCTGTACCGCTGGGCTGTGCCGCTGGGCTATGCCATTGGGTTGTACCGCTGGGCTGTGCTACTGGGTTGTACCATTGAGCTGTATCCCAGGACTGTGCCGCTGGGCTGTACGGTTGAGCTATGCCTCAGAGCTGTACCTCTGGGCTGTGCCTCAGAGCTGTGCCTCAGGGCAGTACCGCTGGGCTGTGCCTCAGAGCTGTGCCGCTGGGCTGTACCTCTGGGCTGTGCCTCAGAGCTGTGCCGCTGGGCTGTGCCTCAGAGCTGTGCCTCAGGGCTGTACCTCTGGGCTGTGCCTCTGGGCTGTGCCTCAGAGCTGTGCCTCAGGGCTGTACCTCTGGGCTATGCCTCTGGGCTGTACCTCTGGGCTGTGCCTCATGGCTGTGCCTCAGGGCTGTACCTCTGGGCTGTGCGCACGTGTGACCGCAGGCCTCGCCCATAACACAGGCACTCAGGGCGGGGACCCGGGCCCCTCTGTAATTAGGCTCCAGGCCCCAGTCCCGGGATTAGCGGTGGGGGCTCTGAGTCCCTAAATCAAAGTCCTGTACCCCCGCATCCCGCCAAGATGTCGCTGCAGCTCATGGCATTCCAAAAATACGAGATCACAGCGTCCCAAAAATACTGCCTCTTTTAACCCTGCGGCTGGGGTGGAGAGGCAGCTTGGAGCTATGGGGGTGCACTGTCATACCTCCCAAACCCCCCCCCCCCCAAAAAAAATACTGCCTCTTTTAACCCTGCGGCTGGGGTGAAAGGCGGGTTGGAGCTACGGGGGTGCGCTGTCGTACCCCAACCCCCCACCCCCCCCAGCCCTTGCTCTGTCGTACCGTTTAATTGGTGGTCACCCAGACGACCTCGTAATGTTGTCATGGTAATGCGAAGCGGCAGCTGGTGCTGCAGGTGGCTGCAGTGTAATAGACGGGATGTTTAACACAGCTGTGTACCGGGGAACCCTTTGGAAACAGTGGGCTGGTTAAAGTGACTCCACCCCCCCCCTCCCCAAAATGTGTTTTGGGTTTTCTTTCTTCCCTTTTTTTCCCTCCACTATTACGTTTTATCTAAAGATCTGAAACCATTCGGTGTGACTGATGTGCAGTAATAGAGGAAATCAGGAAGGGGGCAAATACTTTTTCGGAGTACTGCATGTCTGCTTGTGGTGCAGTTAAAATGTAGTTTTGCACCCGACCCCCCCCCCAACACCGTCAGTGGGTGGTCACAGTCGGTTTCATATGCTTTGGGCATTAGAGTTCTAATAGAGATATAATGGGGGAAAAAATACCATGTATTCACAAAAAAACAGGGAGGGCTGAGCCAGGAAACCAGTGCCATGGGCTTCTTAAGTGCTTCCACAGAGACGCACGGGGGCCTCGTCCCAACCCTGTGTGGCTGTGTCTCACCTCAGTCCGTTTCAGGATTCATCTTTTCCGAAACCTCGCTCACCGAATCGCCGGTTTCATGCAGCTAATTGAACGGTGTGCCTTAAGTGCACGTTTGTGAAAATTCCGAAAATGTAGCATTCCGGGCTGAAGCCAAGACCAAAGAGAAAATTCCAGGGAACGATAATGATTGTTATTTTTATTTTCTTGACATGTGTGTGTGTGTCTCTGTGTGTGTTTGTGCCTGTCTGTGTGTGTGTGTGTGTGTGTGTGTGTGTGTGTGTGTATGTGTGTGTGTGTGTGTGTGTATCGGTGCATGTGTGTGTTTACGCGTGCCTTCGTGTCTGGGTGTCTGTGTGTGTGTTTCAGTGTGTTTCATTCAGTTGTGTGTTTCATCCAGTTGCATTCATTTCAGTGCGAGCCGCTCTGTGTCGCATTAGCATTGGAAACATAACACTTGGAAAATGTTTCGCACAAATTCAGCAACGCAGTACTTTCCGACTGCATTGAATGGAGCTCTTTGGTTCATTGTGCGATTGATAAATGTACAGACTTGTTTCAGTTGACCCCTGACAGTGGTTCGCTAGAGAAGAAAGTGGCTGTTCTTTGGATGCTTTCTTGCACAGAGGGAGCACAATCCTAAACAAGTCCTTAGATCTGAAGGAAGTCGTTTAAATCGACCTGACGTGACTTTCTTTCTCGATGTCATTCTCGACTGGGGGTCTCTTTCTGTCAGAGCAGGCTATTGTCTTTGTTCTAAATGTCGCGGGGTCGGAATGTGAGTTTTTAATTTTGGGGGGGGGGGGCTGCTGCCAGGGGCAGGCATCGGAGTGTTTATTGAATTCATAAAGCCCGTTCTTTGTGACTCTGTTTCAGACATCACAGTGTGGGAAACTGACCTCTAATCTCCGTCTGGGCCAATGAGGTGCTTAACGAATCCGTTAATAAGCCCCATTAGGCCCAAGGGCCGCCATCATCTGGAGGTGGAATGAGGCTGGGAGACCAGGCGGTTTACGTTTCTGCGTCGTGAGGTTTTATTTCAACGTAAAAGGCCGCGTAAATGTCACGGTGTAAAATGTGCGGGTAATTTTGACACGGCCCCTTGAATGTGGCCTCGAGTGTCTCTGCCTTTAGGGAAGCCGTTTGCAGATCCTCCCTGGGCTCGTCCGGGATACCTCACACGGAAACGCGTCCCGTGCTCGATAATCCCATCTACCCCCTGCCCTGCTGACCCATCACCTCTGCCTGGCCTCCGCTAGCCAACGCGGGGTTCCACAGGGTTCAGATCGGAGGTCTGATTTAGGGGTCAGGGTGTTGCCATGGTCCCATGGGATTAAGAATGTTCCGGCGCCTCTTGATCTAAATGTTTCTGGCGTGGTGATTGTCCGGATCGCAAACGCACGGTTGATGTGTTTGTTATCCGACGTTACTTGGTTATGTGAGTGATTTTTGAGGTGGGCTCAGAAAAAAGGGGGTGGGGGTGGCAGGAATTATAGTGCTCCCCCCTGGCGATGGGGTGGGATGGGGGGTCGGGGGGGGGGGGGGGGGGGGCGGGGCACGTGATGGGATAGGAACTCAGCCACAGTACGTATGACTTTGACTTTGATGCCCCTTTATTGGAAAGCTTTTGATATTTAAAATATTTTATTGAGTGCTAAGTGCACTCTTTTTCTCTCTCTGTCTCTCTGCCTCTCCATCCCTCCCTCCCTCCCTCTCTCTCTCTCCCTCCCTCCCTCCCCCCCTCTCTCCCCCTCGCCATCTCTCTCCCTTTCTCTCCCTCCCCCCCCCTCTCTCTCTCCCTCTCTCCTGTTTGAGTTTATATGCTTTCCCATAAAGCCGAGTCTTTGGTCTCGTGGCGGGAGGGCCGCATGCCTGAGTTACAGGGCTGTCTGGCGCTCGCATACCTGCGGCTCGGCCCAGGTGCAGGTGAGGCCGCCTCGCTGTGGGTGTGTGACCGCCTCGCTGTGGGTGTGTGGCCGCATCGCTGCGGGTTGCCTGCCAGGTAAAATCTGACAGGTGTGTAAACGGCAGAGCTCGATCGTTAGCACAGCATCCTCCCCTCCCCGGCAGGCCGAAGCACGCCCGCGTGGCTCTGAGGTGCTGCAGGGGCAAATCCTGGGAACCATTTTTATTTCTTTTTTTTTAAAACGCACGTGATCAAACAAATGCTAAAAACGGTAAAGAAAGATCGCGCAGGAGTGCGCCTTGGCCACTAAATGCTATGATAATATCCCTTTTTTACCCAGAATTCCAGGTGTCGTACCGTTCAGTCCTCCTTGTTGCAGGCAGTTTGTTCAGTGTCGATTTGATCCTCACTCCAGGAGCTCTTTGGAGCAGTGTGATGGTCCGAGGCTGTGATCGTTTGAAGTGATTAATAACTGTGATTAATTCCTGTGATTCTCGCGCACACAGCCAAGCCGTCCTCATCCTCGCACGTGCGGCACACACACAGCGCTCTCTCCCCCCCCCCCCCCCCCCCCAATGCAGGTGTGGGTGTTCTAAGGGGGGTGAGAAGTATAGCACCCGTGTGTTTTCTGGGTGGGGGGTTGGGGGAGCGAGCTGTATCCCGGGGCGCTGGGAGCGAGGCTCACTTTCACCGCATCGTTTGAAGGCGCCTAAAAGAGACTTTTTGTTTTAGTCTGGGGGGGGGGTGGGGGGGGGTGGGGGGGGGTGGGGGGGGGCTCCACACTCTGAGCTCTGAGCAGTACGACCCCTCCATACAAATGATTTTGCCGGAGACTGTGACAGGGGACAACAGCGTAAGGGGCATTTCTTGGATTGCTGACGGTGGCTGTTCTTCACTGGGAATTTTAAATATATATACTATACATATATATTTGAAAAATTCATAAATAAATCAACCTATGTGAAAGAGGCCTGCTTCCCTGATGTAAAGGTGTAAAGATATTCTCTTACCAGAATCTAAAATGGAGGGAATCAGACTAATTGTGCGCCTGATTAACCCGTCCCTCTGCGCTGTACCTGGTAAAAACCAGCAGGTAGAACCCTGGCTCCCCCACCACTCCGTACCTCCACGCTAACGCCCGCTCTTTTTCTTCTTCTTCTCTCTTTTTTTTTTCCTGACAGGAGAGTCGACGTTCGTGGATGACCACGGGCCCCCGGCTCCCAGGGTGAGTGCGCACAGTCCTCCCTTTGTCCCGAGCGCTTCCTGCGCTCCCTGCGCTCCCTGCGCTCCCTGCGCTCCCTCTCTGAAGTGCCGCCAGCCTGCGTTTCCCAGGCTGCATAGCAACCGGGAGGAGCGGCGAACCCGCGCAAAATAACAAACAGCGTCCCGCGGCCCGGCCGCGATCCCCTCTCTCGCTCTCTCTCTCTCTCTCTCTCTCTCTCTCTGTCTCTCTCTCCCCTACCGCAGACAGAGCTGCCTTGTGTAAATCTGGAGCTCTGTTTCTGTCTCTCTCTCTCTCTCTCTCTCTCTCTCTTTCCCCATCTCTCTTCCCCCCCTCTCAGTCTCTCTCTCTCAGTTTCCATCTCTCTCTCCTTTTCTTTCCAACTCTCACTATCTCTCTCTGTCTCTTTCACCCCTTTCTTTTTCCCTGCCTTGCTATGTCTTTCTCTGTCTCTCTCTTCCCCCTTCTCAGTCTCTCTCTCTTGCTTTCCATCTCTCTCCCTCTCTCTTTCCATCTCTCTCAGTCTCTCTCTTTCTCCCTCTCTCCCCCCACTTTCCGTGCCTCACTATCTCTCGCTCTCTTTCTTCCCCTCTCCCTCCCTCCCTCTCTCTCTCTCTCTCTCTCTCTCTCTCTCTCTCCCCATCTCCCTCACTATCTGGCTCTTTCCTCTCCTCCCTTTCTCTCTTTCTATCTTTTACTCTCTTACTCTCTCCCCCCTTCTTTCCATCTCTTGTTCTCCTTTTCCTTTTTTCACAGTGTGTACAATGTATAAATTCCACAATTATGCATTAGCCCCTGGCAAAGGGGTTTCAGACAAACGTGTTGTTCTTTTCTTTTTTTCTGTCTTCCTGGGAATACTCTCCAGGCAGAACTTGCATCAGCAAGTTTTTTCTGATTGCATTTGTGCAGGTCTGAGTCCTTAATTTATTTGCCATGTTTACTTGGAAAGCCCCTCAGCTGAAGCCAAATAACCACGTCATCTTTAAAAAGTGCGTGGCCCAATCAGAGATCTTCTCCTGCTAGAGAAAGGGCTCTGATTGGTCTGCTGTTTCCCATGTGATCCATGTTCCTGTGCTATGTAGTATGTATAGATGGAAGGCTATGTCACAGTCTGGAGTCAGAGCATCCCCTGAGCATTTCATTATGATGTCATAGAGCTGCTACAGTTAGTCAGCGCTGCTTCTACACAAAACGTTCAATCATGAACTTAAAGCAAAATCTTAATTGAGGCCAGGTTGTCTAAGCAAGAGACACATGTGCTCGTAAAAATGTAAACCCAATAATAATAATAATCATTGATGCATGGTCTTAGATGGTATTTTGCAGTGGATGCTTCTTTATCATTTGTGAGAGTTATGAGTTTTTGGTTACCTTTCTGGTTCGTATTTTTGCTCGTTCTTAATATCTGAAGCAGTTAATATCAAAGCACAGCTTCCTTGAACAATGTAAGGACAGATAAATGCTCAGTCACTCACACAGCGTGAATATTATATGATGCTGTGCGATTTAGAGGGAGCCAATGCGCGCTATGTACTCTAAGTGACTGATTTGATGGCAAAGATTACTCGGATCTCCCAGATGCTGTTCTGTCTTCATCCTGGGATAAGACTGCCCTTGATCGCCAGGATGTTTTAATGTGGACGTGTGGAACTGGCGCTCTGTGTTCCCAGCGAGCTATCAGAAGCCACATCAGAGCAGTCTGATTTTTTTAAAAAAACAAAACAAAACAAAAAAAAAAGACAACTCCGCCATTTTGAAACCCCACGTGGCCTTGATCAGACCAGATACTGACGCACTGGACCACCGGTCTGTTATTAGGCCTGCCTCTGATGTTCGCTTTAACTCGCGAGTATGAGAGTACTTTACAAAGGTTTGTTTTTGTTTTTTTGGTGGGGTTTTTTTGTGTGTTGCTAATTTTAGCAAGCCTCCATTAAGAGTGCAGTCAGTGACCCCACTTACCGCCGCTGCCTCTCTGGATGGATTCGAAGCGCAAGGGCATCGCTGAGATGAGAGTGGGGGGGATAAACCGTAAAACCTTAAGTAGAGGGGGCGCGGTTATAAATTAAAGAAGGCCGACTTCAAGAGGGCGAATCGGCTGGGACGTTTGTCTTTTCACGCTTGATGAGTGTCCGCTACCTTCACAGAATGTCATAAACTGTTTATGAAGAGATTAAGGGAAAATAAAATACGTGTGGAGTCCAGTCTTTCAGTGCCAGCTTGAACCCATCCCCCTGGGTTCATTACATCATTAATGCAGGAGTTAGACGGTCTTTGAGTGTGATGGTCCACAGAATAATTACAAACTGTGTACAGTTGCTGTGCATTGAGAAATCTAAATGTTTTTTATGTCAGGCAGAGAAACTGACAAAGTGAACAAGAAAAGTTAAGAAAAATGATCAAAGAATGTTTGACCCTTTGGTCTTCCTTGGTGGGCTTTTGAGAGCCAAGACATGTTATCTGTACCCACAAATTGCATATGCACATTTTAACACACACACATAAATGCACATATACACTCAGACACGCACGCACACATGTACACACACACATAAACGCGTATATACAAACATACATTCGGACACACACATACACAAGAACACACACACATAAACGCATATATACGCACACACTCAGACACACACACACACACACACACACACACACATAAACACGTATATACAAACATACACTCGGACACACACATACACAAGAACACACACACATAAACGCATATATACGCACACACTCAGACAGACACACACACACATACACGCATAAACGCGTATATACAAACATACACTCGGACACACACATACACAAGAACACACACACATAAACGCATATATACACGCACACTCAGACACACACACACACACACACATGCACGTGATACACAAACACACACACACACACACACACTCATGCTCACAAATCCCCAGGCGTGGGGCAGGATACGCACACAAACGCCTGCGCATGTCCCTCCTTCCTCCCCCGTCCTGCCTGGATCGAGCTCCAGGCCCGGGGCGTGGAGTGGATGAGAGAGAGCCGACTGATCTGGCTAACCGGCTCACGCTAACCGGCTGCTGCTTCACCTCGACAAGCGGCCCGTGTCCGCAGTGGTGCATTATGGGAGCCTGGCTCGGTGCTGCCACCTGCCCTCTCTCTCCGTGGCGGAGGTGGCGTTGCTGCTGCGGCCATGGCGCCGTCGTTCATTTTGGTGTCTGCTGGGCACACAGGGGTGTCACCTGATTGGCCAAGGAAGCCTGGAACGCCATGGCAACCTCTGTCTCCGGGTGACCGCTTGTATAGGAACGTATTTGCACACAGTGAGACGTTTTAAATATTAAACGGGGGGTGTCGCGATTAAATGAAGTCGAGAAAAAGTGTTTGTTTGGACACGGAAAATTTATCGGACAGCCTTTTGGTGCACGTAACTGAACCCTTTCGCTGTGAAAAGAAATAATTGTTTACTGTTACTAATGAGTTAATTGTAATCATTTTAAACATGTGCTTATTTTTTTCCAGAGAACTGAGTGTTGTCCTTTAAATGATTTTCTCCGGGGGGGAGAAGCCTGGGCGGTTAAAAAATTCATTTTGGAAGTAGACTGAGTTCACTGATACGGAGGTTGAAGGGCATGCTATGCTACGCGAGCATATTTTTAGGAACTGGCTTGGGAATACAGTAAGTGTGACTGTAAGCATGTATTGGCCTGCAGTGGAAGCGAGCTACACCAGCTAGCAAACATTCGGCCCTCTATGAGTCGGTGGGATTGGAAAGAAAAACATTTTATTTTTTTTCGTTTTTTTTTTTTAAATCAAAGCACCCTTTCTGCGTAGAGCGCTGGTGACATCATCACAGTTCTCGAGAGCACTTTGCCAGAGGAACAGTGGAATAGCCTCTTTTCTTTGTTGTGTTTGTGCCAAAAAAAAATTTTCCCCTCCTTTTTTTTAAAAATATTTTTTTACCTACCAACATTCCTAGAAATTGTTTTTGGAGCTTTGCCAGATTTCGAAAAGGCTTTATTTTGACTTTTCCCTCTCTTATTGAATTTCTTGAAATGTCGAAGGAGAAGAGAGTTCATTCAGGGAAGGCTGGGGAACCGGGCGGGGCGGGGCGGGGATTATAGCTGCATGTGGAGAGTATATTTGGGCCCGTTCTGCCCTAAATCTCTACAAATTCCCGGAGTGGGCCGGCTGTGCCAGGGGTGCTATGAGTTTTCGGGCTGCGGTTTTAACAGGAAACAGCAGCGGGCCGTCTCTGCTGCTGCTGCTGCTGCTATCGGCCACGGTGACGGTCCGTGCACAGTGTGAATTTTCACTGATGTAGCGATGTCCGTACGGGACCGGTGTCCGTTTCTGTTAGTGTTGTTTCGGTACTCGGATTCAGTATTATTTTGGGTTCAGACTGAGACATGACGGCAAGCAGCGAGAGAGAGAGAGAGAGAGAGACATTAACACTACGCAAAAGAGCAGAGCAACCCTTTGACATTCCTTGTCGCTGTGTGACATCTGCAAAACGGTACGCAGCCCAGCTGGGCTCAGACAAACACATCCGCGGATCTATAATAATCCGCCCGTGCCGACGAATCATTTCTCGACAATTGGCGGGCGAAAAACACTGACCTGATAACACTCCCGCTCGCTGGGTAAGACGACGAGCTGATCACGTTTCCTTTTTCCCTTTTCTGTTTTTTTGCCGGGCACACGTGATTTTCGATAAGACAACACAAAGAAATCCAAGGACAACGTTCAGAGTTCCTATCTCAATAAGCTGGGCTTCCTGCAGTGTCAACAGCACAAGAAGGAACAAGATGTTTTTTAAAAAATAAGGAGTACGAGAGACTCTGTATTTCATGCAAATGAAATAAAACCGATAGAGCCATTTCTAGCCCCCTCCTGGGGTACATTATGAGTTCCCTTTCTATCTGTAAGGCTTCTCCTACATGCAAGTGTTATCAGAAAGCCTCCTACGTTGTGTGGTAATGCTGTAGACAGATCTTATAAATTTGGTTGTTCAGGGCTTAAATGTTAAAAAGAACACATTAAGATAAACCCATGCATTGGGTATGTGGAATTGTGTGAGGGTTTTACCTGTTGTAGGGGAAGTGACAATTTAATTATTTCAGTACGTAGACTGTGATTACAAGCCGGCTGTGTGTTTGTTAAAATTTTAAGGCTATATTGATTTTGAGTTTGGAATGGTCCTATAATAACGTTTGCATGCCGACGCTAGAGGTTTTATGTGTGGTATTGATCATGGCATATTCTAACAGTGTCACTGAAACTGAAAATGCGAAACAGACATGGAACTGAAAATGACACAGGAACACTCAAGCGGGTGAAGAAACTGCGCAGACGTGTCAGTCAGTCAGTCTGTCTGACAAAAAGCTTTTACCTTCTCCCCCGGCCTCAGCCGCCCTCAAGCAGTGTACTGATTTCCTCTGCATCTTTAACCTCCGTAACGACTTCCTGTTTTGTGCTTTCAGAGCAGAAATAACAGGAAGTGCGCATCGCTAATGAAATGAGGACGCGCACTCGTATTGACACCGAAACCCCCCCCCCCCCCCATCCCCCTCGCCAGCATTCCGCCGGTCGGGACAGTCCGGTGGCGGTAGGGGCCTTGTTTTTGTAGCGCTTTGGCGGGGGTTGGGGGGGGGCGGGGTTATAGCACACCTGAAATGAAAGGGAGGAGGGGGAGAGGAGAAGGGCGTAGGCGTCTCCGCTGCTGCCTCTCTCTCGGCACACAGAGGAACAGTGTGGTTTTTGGGAATGTTGGGGGGTTTTGATCGTACGCGGGTTCGCGTAGGCAACCTGGGCCTCGCGGCAACCTACAACCCCCCCCCCCCCCCCGAGGTCGCGAACTTCGCCGCTAATCTCATGTTGAGGCGGGGGGGGGCTTCGTCAAGATTCCTAACCTGGGGGGGGGCGGGGGGGAGATAGCTCGGAGTTCACGGGGAGTCATTCCCATCCATCCCGCCGTGCGTTCGGGCGGGAATGACACGGCGTTCCGTAGCCTTCCGTGCGATCCAGCGTCAGGAGCGGGAGAGAGTGTGTCCTCCGCGTCCTCCGTGAGAAGAGTTATCATGACAAACGACCTGCTGCTTTACTCCTCCACTTAGTGTTTTTCCATCCTGCGTTCTTGCCGGGGGGGGCGGCGAAGGCCGAAGGGCGTTATGACAAATCCCCAAAAAAAACACAAAAAAAACAGCGCCCCCTTTTAAGTGTCTGGCCCCTCTGGAAGGAGCTCGTTTTTACTTTTAGGCGGCTGTGCTTGAGGTGACCTCTTGTCCTTGAGGTGTGGACTTGTCAAGAGCATCCTCATTCTTTTGGGGTGGGGTGGGGTGGTGTGGGTGTGGGGGGGGGGTCTTTTTGCGCAAACATCCAAGATGCCTTTGGGCAGTTTTTTTTCTTCTTCTGTTTTTTATGAAAGAATGTAAAATAAAGCCAGCCTTCTGCCAAAATGCTGCTGCTCTCACTGCCATACGTTTGGAGTTGCACTGAGCCAGCCGAACTGCCAAACAGTTACCCGTGTCCGGTGTAACCATGGAAACTGTACGTGTGGAGTGTGCGGTTAATTAGACTAAACCGACCACTTTGACTGACCTCTTTAATTCATCCGGCAGTCAGTCTGTTGTTGATTGTAATGCGTTTCCCTAATGAGAAGAAAATATGAGTGAAGACTGGGACTTTTTGGACAGGGTGCTTTAATAAGTGATGTTTATACTTCGGAGTGATAACAAGGCGGGATTGGCAGGGATGATGGGTCTGGTGCTTGAGAAGAAAACAAAACATTCATTTAAACAAATTAACAGTTTCAGTATTGATGTAAACATCGTCCTCGCTAGTTAAAAGGTCATTAATGCTCCTTCCATTCCCACATTTCTGCAAATGGAATGCTTTCCACAGTAGTCCGCCTATTCAGATGATCTACTAACAGACCAGTTTTTTAAGTTAATTTATTTCTGTGAAAACCAGGATGCTTATTGCATTGTTCTATAGTGACTCTGCTCTGTTGTTATTGTGTTTAAATTCAGATATCTACTGTACAAGGCCGTCAGCTGTACACTCTTTGATATAATTGCAGTGCACTGTATTTTTTTTTGCCAAATTTTTGGATCTGTTCGCATGTAATACTGCGCTCAAACTTATGATATTATTTTGTAAATCAGCTCAGCGTGGTACAGATGTTTGTCACATTGTTGGTTTGGCGTTGTGGTTGAATCCCAGCCCTTTCTGTTGAAGTTTATTGAAACGTATTGTCAACAAGTGCAGTGCTGAGAACTTGGACCTCCGGGAGATCAGGCTGTGCTCCGTATTGATTCATTTCTTTGTGCTGTTGAATTGATTATGATCTCCAGAGCTTCATATTTATTTTTCTTATTTGGACACACAAAAAAACCACTTCAGTGAATTTTCTTTTCGTTTTATGCGGTTTTGAGAAACGTTCCTGACATTTATGTCCCCTGTGTGCTGTGTGTCTCTATACAGACATGTTTAAAGTGAACTGGGGCCTAAAATGTAGTGCTAACAGAGAGAAGGGCAGGCTTGTCATTTTTGATGTACGGCCTGAGTGTTGCCCCCACCCCCACGCTGTCTTAGAGTCCGTTGGTGTCAGCTGGGACGAGTTCGAACATCTCCTGCGAGAGCACGGAGGCAAGACCAGGGGTCAGAGGTCAAAGAAGAAGGAGAGAACACAGAGGCCTGCAGTAGAGGGAGGCCGCGGAGTCATTTCTTTCACGTCTTTCCCAATCAGTTCTTTACTTCCCTTCTTCATCCTCTGCTTTTACGCTGCCTGTAAATTTGCTCTCGGGGACTGCGTGTGTGGGGCGGCACGGTGGTACCTCACCTCTAGGAGGTAACGGGTTCAAATCCCGACTGTGCCTTTCTTGTTTCATGTCCAGTGCGGTGTTCCGCCAGGTGCTCCAGTTTCCTCCCGCAGTCCAAGGACGTGCAGGTTAGGCTAATTGGAGACTCTAAATTGCCCCGTAGGTATGAGTGTGTGTGTGTGAAGGGTGTGTTTGTGCCCTGCGATGGATTGGCACCCTGCTAACCCTGGGGTGTATTCCTGGCTACTGCATGCTGGGATAGGCCTCAGTCCCCCCCCCCTCGTGACCTTGACCAGGGTCGTGTCCGAATCGGCCTACTTGCTCTGCAAGTAGTGTGAACTGTTTCAGACACGCCCCAGAAATAAGTACGGTTTGGTTTAAGAAAATGGATGGTCACAGTGTGTCCCATACAAGAGTGTAAGTATAAACAAGATCCATCCATTATCTGTGCCCACTGATTCCTGGTCAGGGTCAGGGTCAGGGTCAGGGTCAGGGACGAGGGGGGGGAGTGCTGGGGCCTATCAATGAAATCAAAAACAATTTTCTTTCAAAAATGAAATCGTAAAAAGCAAATCAAAGAAAGTTTGCGCCTCGTTTGATTTTTACTACCTTAACCTTAGAAACAGAGTCTGACTGTTTGATGCGGTTCTGTTTTCTCAGGTCCTGCCCTTCCCGAGTCAGGTGGTGTATAACCGGGTGGGGAAGTGCGGGAGCCGGACGGTGGTGCTGCTCCTGCGCATCCTGGCCGAGCGTCACCAGTTCAACCTGGTCTCCTCCGACATCCACAACAAGACCCGGCTCACCAAACATGAGCAGGTGACCGAGCCCGCGCCGCTGTCCACGGGCACGTGCCGTACACCATGCGCCATGCACCATGCGCCATGCGTTCCCTTTATACAGCGGGACACTGACTGCAGCTGTTCAGGTCACATTTTTTAACATGCATTCCCTATTTTACATCTGGATACTGAATTAAGCTGTTAAGGTTACATTTTATTATTATTTTTTTAAAATATACATACATTCCCTTTGCACCGCTGGACACTGACTGCAGCTGTTCAGGTTAAGTACTTTTTATATAGGGTACAAAGGCTGTGCCCCCACTGTGGATTTGAACCTGCAGCCTCTGAGTTGCACGCCCAGTTCTCTAATGATTATGCTACACTGCTGTCGATAAGGATCATACCAGCATGCATGAATGTGTAACGCAGACAGTGAGCGGTGTGTTAATCCAGTCTCCCACGTCTGTTCAGCCGAGTCCTCCAGCTGTTTCAGCCTCAGTGTGTATAAACAGAAACGAGTTTACGTCAGTCTTCAGAGTGTGGAAGCCGCAAACTGTTTTCTCCTCGCGCTTGTTTCCGCTTGCATTCGGAGTCGACGCTCCATTAACTCCCAAAGCGGGGGGGGGGGGGTGGCGGGGGAGAAGCGACGTCTTGTCGTTTCCGCTTTGGGACTTTTTTCACCGCAAACGCCAAACACCAGGCGCTTTTTTTTTTTTTTTACGACGAGAGCCCGCACCACAAAGACGGAAGGGGCGGGAGAGGGGGAGAGACCGTGGCTCCGGGCGGAGGTGGTCGCCGGGGTTACGAGCACGCTTACGAGATGGAAGGCCCACGCGTTTGCTACGGGAACCTTCCGGAAAGAGCAGTTACTGAGCTGCAAACAGCTCTGCTCCCCGCACAGTGTTCCAGAACCATCTGGGGAGGTGGGCGGGGGGGTGGGGGTATGGGCACAGGGCGGTATGGGGAGGGGTGGGGGGTGCCGGACGTGGTGTTGACAGCCTCCGCACTGGGGGGGGGGGGGGGGCCGTCTCGGTACACCTGCATGTGGTGAATTCAGTCAGTGGGGATTGCCCTGCCAGGCCCATAAAACCACCCCAATTATGCTCTTATAAATTATTCTGTGCCGCGCACCGACTTCAACCCAGAGCAGGACGCTTCATTACAAAAACACATGCTCGGCTTCTCAGAAACAGAGCGAGAGGCTAACGGTACGGGTGTCATGTGTGTGTGGGACCTGCTTCGCATCCCCAGTGAGGAGGTTTGTGTACATTTTAAAAATGGCGGCAAAAACCACAATTTCATTAGTCTGCGTTCCCCTTACGTCCCCCTGCGTATGGCTGAGGAAGCCTTCTGGAACATGTGGAGAAGGTTTCTAAGCTGTGAAGGCTAAATTATTTTTAGTTTGTTTTGTTTTGCTTTTTTTTTTCGTTGAAAGATTTAAATGCTTAAAACACCAGTCAAACATTACTCATCGAAAACGCTCGTAAAACAAATGTTTATATGGGTGTGATAATGAAAGAAAAATAACTTATTTTGCTTATTCAAACCTTGTAGCTCGCTAATTTGTGTTTGATTGCACTAAACGCTGAGCATTATGAGTTATAATGTTGTCAGTGTTCAACCGCACACATTTGGGGGTTTCTATGACGCTAACATTAGCCGTCGGGTCAGAGATCCAGCTGTAGCTACTTGTGCTAAAGACCTCTTGTGTACAGGCTGTTCTAGAGCGAACGCCCTGTCTTACGTGTACCCCTGCATGAATTAGGAGGGATGTTTTTTATTTCTGCCTCACTTAAAACACAAGCAGCTGCGTCCTCCTTCGCTGTACAGGATCCAACCCCCCCCCCCCCCCCCCCCCATTGCATTTCCTCATAAGCATAGTAACGCGTAGAATAACAAATATAGAAATGATTTTGGCGTATAACTTCCTGCAGCTCAACCTCCAGGAAATGGCTGCAAGTGAGAAGAATAATGACTCGGTCCTGTTTGGGTCCCCTTGAGTAAATGACTCTGGCACTGTGTTTTCCACTGCCTGCATGCTACCAGAGTGAATTCAACACTACGTTACATTTACATTACAGGCATTCAGCAGACGTTCTTATCCAGAGCGACTTACACAACTTCTCGCATAGCATTTACATTTGCATCCATTTTATACAGCTGGATATGTACTGAAGCAATGCAGGTTAAGCACCTTGCTTAAGGGTACAACGGCAGGGTCCTACACGGGATTCGAACCTGTGACCTTTTAGTTTACAAGACCAACTCCTTACCCACTACACTACACTGCTTCCACAGCACTGCAGCAGTAGTGAAGAGTCTGTTCGTGCACCGTGGGGGTTTATCGGTTGGACGAAAGATCACTCCTGCTGAACACGAGTGTGAGTGAGGTGCTGTGGTCGGGCCTGTGAGACTCAATCAAAGGCTTGTGAAAGGAGGCTGTTGTGAGAGTCCACTGTTGGCTCTTGGTATTTGTAGAGCCACCGCACGGCATCCGGCCCTGTGTCTGTGTGATAGACGTGTGGACTCCCCTGGCAGTACGCAGCGGTTAAGGGGGGGGGGCGGCGGGGAGGGGCGCTGACCTCTGTTTCCATGACGACGACCCCAACTGGCACTGCTGAGGGCAGGTCTGGGGTCTGTGGAGAGAAGAAAAATCGGCGTGGTTGGCAGTACCTGCCACCCAACGTGTACCGCCACCATTATTAGGATAGGGGTACAGTGTCTGGGACAGGGGTGCGGGTCGGGGGGGGTAGGGGTTGGGCTGGTGGCTGTATGGGGGTTGGGGGGTGGAGGGGGGGGTTGTCTCAGCGTGGCCTCAGTCCTCAGCACACGGCCGTCACTGTGCTCTGTAATGACCGCGACCTCGGGAAGCTAAGGGGACAGCAAGCATGCCTGGAATTCAGACCCCCACCCCAAACCCCCCCCCCCCCCCCCCCTCGGACCCGTTTCAAACTCCCACCCCAAACCCCCCACCCCCTCAGACCCGTTCCAAACACCCACCCCAAACCCCCCACCCCCCCTCGGACCCGTTCCAAACTCCCACCCCAAACCCCCCCACCCCCTCGGACCCGTTCCAAACTCCCATCCCCCCCCCCCCCCCCCCACAGCTGGGATTAAGAGGACAGACAAGGGGTTGGGGTAGGGGCAGGGGGCGGAGGCCAAAAAAGCCCCCCTCCCGAACCCTCACTCTCTGTTTCCCCTTCTTTAAATTACTGCCTCCTGATTTAACCGCTGACTTTAAAGTAACACGAGTAATCTTTAAACTGCCTCCTAATTTCATCTGGCACTCCTGGGTGTAAACAATAGGCTAATAGGATTGGCGGGGCCTCAGCAGGGGATTGTGGGAAAGGGGGGTGGGGGGGGGGGTCCAGGGGAAGGAACGGCTGCCGTCCGAGCCACGCGGAAATTTACTGGATCGGGCGGGGGGGCGGAGCGGCGCGGAGCCTCGGATTGGTCACCGTTCCTGCCGGGAGCGGCAGTGATGTCATGGCCGCCTGTGCGTGTTTACAGAGTCCGTGCGCGTTTTAAGACGGTTCGCTGCCAGTACCTTTTCAGCGTGCTTACACAGGCGTTCACACGCGACGCCTGCAAAATCAACTCCCGTATTAGCGTCACTGAGGGAGACTTTGTGCGCGAATACTTGTTCTGGCAGCGGGTGATCTTGTTCGCTTGTTGGCACGTTAGCACGTTAGCCTAGCAGTTCGCGCACCGCCCAGCTGTTACTGCTGTGGGTTCAGGTTCAGCTGAGGCTAAACGTGTTGGGATGACAAGATGGTTCTTTAGGTTCCTGAATAATTCATTTTTTGTAAATGTTGCCCTTAATTGTTTTTATTTT
Source organism: Anguilla pacifica (assembly GCA_039654925.1). Taxonomy (NCBI): domain Eukaryota; kingdom Metazoa; phylum Chordata; class Actinopteri; order Anguilliformes; family Anguillidae; genus Anguilla; species Anguilla pacifica. The sequence goes on along the minus strand of CM077289.1, from coordinate 59,873,514 downwards.
ATTTTTTATAGATCTGAAGGAAGTCCTTGCAGTTATCGGTTGTAACCTGCATGAAATATTTCAAGCCCTTTTAGTACAGTATTTTTAAGGGCAGGAAGCTTTGAAGTCAAAATCATAAATATGTATGATGAGGTTGTTTCAGAAATGATTCTCAAGAACTTAATTCTATCATCATCTATATCAAGTAGTGTCAAGTACTAGTACTGATTTGAGCCAATCATAGAGTTCAGAAACTTTTTTTAACTGGTTCATACCGACTAGTGCTGGACAGCACATCGTAGCTCTGTTAATATTAGGGTTCATGAATCCTCATTCTTACCCTTCTCAAAAATAAAATACAAACTATGTTAAATATTTGCTCAGTTGCATTATATGTGATGTACTTCCTCAATCATGTGATTGATGTGCTGTAAGCTCTTAAGCTGCATAAACCTAAACATCTGAAAGCAAGCAACTATAAAACCACTTCCTTCCTGCGTCTGGTAAATAAGAAACTGTATCATAGCACAGTGAATGAACACGCTCATACTTTGCGGTGCAATCCGCTCGACAGGTTTACAGATTTCAGTTTCAGCAGTTATACATTTTCAAAACAGGCCAAGCCTTCTACAGAACAATTGATAGACACTTGTTGACCAGAGAGCATTCTCCACTTTGAATACCCAGGCACGACGAGGTGTATCCATATTAGAAATAAGATTTATTTCTGCAGAAAGAGTTTGGCACTTACGCACAGCAAGATGGACAAGCTCGAATTGAAGAAAACAGGGGCAGTCCCTTCTTTCTATATTGAAAAAGGGGTTTTACCAGTAACATACGATAACACACAATTCTATGTCTGATTGGTACATGGCTAACACATAATCATATAGTAAGATTTAACAAAGTAAATGATTGGCTGCGTGTAATCATATAGCATGAATACTGAATAAGCACACCTTTTACATAAACAAGCTTTAAATCAGAAATAATTGTTTAGTCTTTAATCTATCAGTTGCTTTCAGAGTCCTGGGCAGCATGGTGTTATAGCCGGTTCCTCCCTGGCAGGACAGCAGGGGGGAGGATAAGGAGGAAGGCCAAGCTCACCAGTTTTGACTTAGAAATTCATAAGAGACAGAGAGAAAGAAAACAAGCCAACACACAGACACTCGTACAGGCAACTTCTTGTCATCCTTGGGAGGTTCGGTGCCTGGAGACGGAGGGGCTCTGCTGCAAGGCCTAGGAATGTAGTGTTGTGCAGACTTCTAGTTTATGCATGAGGAAAACTCCTCCCTTCAAAGACTAAGACATCTCAAATATTCATCATTTGTTTTGCAGTATGTACAGGTCAGATCATATCATTCTGTGATTTTACAATATTCAAGGCTTCATGTACACCACATAAATTTTTGGTCTTCTTGAATTTCCTAAGTTACAATATACTTGGAAGTTGAAGGTAGTATCTCACACTGACATGCTGTAGGACCATCTAACTCTAACCAAATCATCACCTGAACCCTTAAAAAAAATATGCAGTACTGCCTTCAGACCAGTGATTACAGGAAATGTCCATCTGCACCTACTGTCAATCAAACTTTTCACACATCAATCAAAATGTATTTGTCAGGATTTTTTTTAAAAAATGAATTAATTCTTGACAGGATATGTTTTTCCGAAGGTGATGAAAAGCCTGAACCAATTTTGGAGGGGGATGTGGGGGGGTGGGGGTGAAGGTAAACTCGGAAAATTGCACAAAAATTGTTCCCTGACAGAGGAGAAGGCGGTGGAGGGAGGCCTGGTCCTGGAAAGCAGTGGAAAGGAAAACCGTTGCTGTTCCGCCATGTTTATTTTGTGTCCTGTGGCAGGGTTGAGCTCGGTTCGTTGGAGCCTCTTTTCCCCAGAGCCAGCGATCCACCCTCCAGTTCAGCAAAGAGGACCAGGGGCTTCCCCCCCCAAAAAATCAGCTCAACCTGGCGTCAGCTCCAACCCACGAACAGGATCATTGCAGCAGAAAAGACACACGTGTTCCGGCAACAGGACTACGTCTAAAACTGCTGTTCTGAGGCGGTTTTAAAAATGACCCCACGGTGACACGGTGGCAAAGTGTGTCTCTCGTGTCCTGAACTTGGATTTAAAAAGAAGAGAGAGAGTGAGGGCGAAGTGTGATGGTTATTGCGGTGGAAGCATCGGCTGGGGGGGGGGGGGGGGGTCTACTGAGAATTTCGGGAGAACTGGCTCGGAAATAACGGGCCGTTGGCACCGCGGTGGTGGAACACGAAAAACAGAGGGAGGGAGATCACCCGGTCCTGGAATGTTACGAAAATCGAAAGAGTGCACTCACTCCCGCTGTTTTACACCCTCCTGTTCGGCTGTCCTCTCTGTGCCTGTACAGTAAAGCCATCACGTTCTCGTGGTTTATCTTTTTTTTTCGATTATTTTTTACTTGCGGAAACTTTTTTGACAAAGGGGGGAGAAGGAAATAAAGAAAAGAGTTGTTTTTGGTGCGTGAAGCAGCAGGACAGAACGTGTCCGTTTTATCGAGCACAGCAAGGGCTCAGCATGTGGACTTCATTAAGTCCTGTGAATGTAATGATGCCGTTTTTGAAATGACCTAAGTTTTTTTTTTTTTTTTTTTTGCACATGAGGGGTTGATACAGCACCGGCTTCATTAGTTTTTCTGGTGCTGAATTCTCTTCAGCAACACTCTTCACCGGTTCTTGAGGGGAAAAAACATAGCAATATAAACTCTGGCTCCGTCGTGAGGAAAACCGTCTTATTTTCTACTTTCCTTTTAACACTTGGAGCGACTGTTGAACCCTTACGTGCCCTCATAACTCAAACTGGAGTGAAGAAAAACCGGGGGCGGGTAATGTTCTGCAGTAAGCCAGGGGCCTGAAGGGTGCGTTTAAGCATTCAGTAACGGCCCTCCCACCTACAGGGGGCGCTCCTAACGTTCCTATGACAGTGACATGTGATTTCACAAAGTTTGCAAGTTCACAGAAAACATTTTAAGACACATACTTGCTAAAATGTAGTGGTCCTGTCCATGTTTGAATGTGAAGTTTTTAAATCATAAAGCTTCCTTAAAATGTAACATTAATCAAAGCTATCTTCTTGCCCTCAGTATATTTGTGCTTTTGTTTTCATGAAACCCTGATGTGACTGGCTCTCTATGTTTTGTTTTTCAGGTGGACCTGATGCGAAACATTAGTAACATTCCCCAACCGTATCTTTATACCCGCCACGTGCATTTTTTGAACTTTACCAGGTAAGTTTAACTGCTAAATTACGCATTTCACGACAGCGATTTCCAGAAATGCGAGTGATGTGGACACGATCACGTTCGTTTTCATGTGACCGGAGGCGAATACTTCGCTAACTGATATCACGTTTCTCCTCTTGATTCAATTAAGTGGAAATAAGCAAGCGATGAACGATTTCTTTATTTGTTTTTTAACCGTCAGGTTTAGGATAGAACAGCCAGTATACATAAACATCATACGAGACCCAATAAACCGGTTTCTGTCCAACTACTTCTTCCGGCGATTCGGGGACTGGAGAGGCGAGCAGAACCACCTGATCCGAACCCCCGGGATGAAGGACGACGAGAGATATCTGGTGAGTCTTCGTTTTTCAAATTTATTTTTTTTAATTTAGCTTTCGTTTATGTTGTGTTTTACATTAAATCCATATATTTACAGTATATTACGGTCAGTTCTATTTCCATAAGAGAATTCTTATGCTGGACGAAAAATAGTGGGCATTTACCTCGCTTAGACCTTCCAGAATGTTCTCTCTTCCTGAATTTAGCATCCTGTTACTCTTGAGCAAGTGATTCCCTTCCTGTTGATCTCCACACGCTCCATGTTCCCAGCTTGTGCACCCCTGACTTTGATGTAATACAAGTATATTTATTACACCTTTTGTCCCATTGTCTAAGAAGCTGCAGAACTTTCAGGATCCGTTGCACGAACCATTGCAGAAGTTGCAGAAACAGTTTCAGAATCAGGAGCATAAGTTGCTGAATCTGCTGCAGAAGTTGCAGAAACCGTTTCGGAAGCAATCGCAGAAGTTGCTGAATCTGTTTCAGAATCAGGCGCATAAGTTGCTGAATCTGTTTCAGAGGAGGTACAGAGTCGGTTGCGTTAGTTGCCGAATCCTCTGGATGGCACTGCGCCAAGCCAAGCGCCGGACTGGGTTGACGGGGACGTTTTTGGTGCTGGAGACGGGGGGGGGGGGGGGGGGGGGGGGTGCGATTAAGGAGGAGACCCCGTTTGGCGAGGGGGTGCGATTAAGTAGGACGTCCCCTCCGCCCCGTGCCCCCCTCTCTGCCCCTCCCTGCCCAGCACCTCCGCTGGACCTCCGCCAGATCGCCGCACCAATCGCCTCTGCTCGCCAAACGAGGCTCGTTCCGCGCGACTGAGCGCCAGACACAAGAGCGGGCCGAAGCGGGATCTGGGCCTGCTCTCTCCCAAACCCCCCCCCCCCCTCTCTCCGACCCTCCCACCTCCCCTCCTCGTGTCCTATGATAACTATTTATGCCTAAGTGATTAAGTGACACTCCATCGGTGTGTTCGTGGCCACGGCAACCACAAACACGAACAAAGGAAACAAGTACTCAAGTGAAACTTTTAAACTGGTGTGTTTTGTTTTTTTGAAAATTATTTTTCAGATTTTTTGCCATTGCATTCCTACATTAGGTTTGTCAAGATGAGCTGAAGATGGTGTAAAAAAAACTTTTTTTATCATGTTGGCACCGAGTGGCAGCCGGATTCTTCCGTCTCGTCCCAAACCCGATTTGTCCAATTCAGACCAACGTGAGGCAGGGCAGGGCAGCGTCCTTTATGAATTTGTCCCTGATAAAATAAAATAACAGAAACTGGGTTTTTTTTTTAGCCAGCTGGGTCTGGGGCACACGCGTGCCGTCTTAGTGCATTACAGGGTAACACGGCCCTGTCTTTCTGTTCTGAAGCGTTGTTTACGACGCTGTTGCTTCAGAGCTTACAAACCTGGCGGCTACGCTGTAATTTGGGCCGACTGCAGCTTGAAGTGTTTGTAGCGCTATGTCGCGGTCTGTTCTGATAAGGCGCTGTGGGAAGGGTCAGGCCTCCGCGCATAGTTTTGGGTGGCCTCCTCTGTAAATCATTACAAGGGGCTCTGGAGCCGGGCTTAACCCTACACATCGGCATGCTTCTGGAATTCTGCCCTCACGCGCACAGACACACATGCACAGACCTACACATTAACACACACACACACACACACACCTATACAAATACACACATACACAGGCGTACACAAAAACACACACACGTGCACAGACCTACACATTAACACACACATACACACACGCGCACACACCTATACATATACATACATACACACATACACAGGCGTACACACACACACAGACACGTGCACACACATACACATATATACATATGCACACATGCACGCATACATATACGCCCATACACATGCATACAGATATACACACTCACTAACACACACACACGCACACACGTATTCATACACGCACACATGTAGACCCACATAGATCCGCACGTACGCTCACAGGCTCTGAGTGAATGTGTTTTTGGTTGGGATCTGATTCTGCTCTGCGTAATTAGGTTCTGTGAATGGGCCCAGGGGGGTCGAGCATGTGAGGGGAGTTAGGTAAACACGAAGCACGTGAAGCCTTGCTTTACCCAAGGGCAGCAAGCCCCTCATTTTACCCAGGGTGCTTCTCAGATCTCACTGTCGCCTGATTGGTCAGGAGAAGTTGTCTTAGGGAAGGGGGTAGGGATGGGGGTAGAGGGGTTTAGAGGGCGTTTATGGGGGTGGGGGGTGGGGGGTGAGGGTAGAGGGGGTTATAGGGAGATTGTGGCGGTGGGGGGGAGGGTAGAGGGGTGTAGAGGGAGTTTGTGGGGGTAGAGGGGTTTAGAGGGAGTTAGAGGGAGATTGTGGGGGTAAGGGTGGGGGTAGAGGGCGTTAGAGGGAGTTGGAGGGGGGGAGGGGGCATCTCCAAGCCACGCTCAGGTCATCAATCCCACGCCTGTCCCAGATTGCTGTGACCCCCGACCGGGCCAGAGAGCGCCCTTAACCCCAGCACCTGGCCCGTAACAGACCTCCACCTCAGTAAGAGTCCTCCGTCAGCGAGCTGCTCCCTCTGCTCCCTCTGCTCTCCCCCAGGTGCGTCAGTTACTGAGCTGCTCTCCCTGCTCCCCCAGGTGCGTCAGTTACTGAGCTGCTCGCTCTGCTCCCCCCCCCCCAGGTGCGTCAGTTACTGAGCTGCTCGCTCTGCTCCCCCAGGTGCGTCAGTTACTGAGCTGCTCTCTCTGCTCCCCCCCCCTCAGGTGCGTCAGTTACTGAGCTGCTCGCTCTGCCCCCCCAGGTGCGTCAGTTACTGAGCTGCTCTCTCTGCTCCCCCCCCCTCAGGTGCGTCAGTTACTGAGCTGCTCGCTCTGCTCCCCCAGGTGCGTCAGTTACTGAGCTGCTCGCTCTGCTCCCCCAGGTGCGTCAGTTACTGAGCTGCTCTCTCTGCTCCCCCCCCCCCCTCAGGTGCGTCAGTTACTGAACTGCTCGCTCTGCTCCCCCAGGTGCGTCAGTTACTGAGCTGCTCGCTCTGCTCCCCCAGGTGCGTCAGTTACTGAGCTGCTCTCTCTGCTCCCCCCCCCCCCCCAGGTGCGTCAGTTACTGAACTGCTCGCTCTGCTCCCCCAGGTGCGTCAGTTACTGAGCTGCTCTCTCTGCTCCCCCCCCCCCCCCCTCAGGTGCGTCAGTTACTGAACTGCTCGCTCTGCTCCCCCAGGTGTGTCAGTTACTGAGCTGCTCGCTCTGCTCCCCCAGGTGCGTCAGTTACTTTGTTGCTTAGTTACGCGTTCCTGCGGCCTTGTTGCAGTCTCCACTGTCTCCGTTGTACCCTTTTTTCTTTTTTTCTTTTTTGTTTTTTTTTTCTGCTCGGCGGAGTCAAAACATCTGGCTGTGACTCACGCTGTGACCCACAGTTTCAGAATGAGGCTGGCGGGCGGAGCCTCTGCTGGTGTTAGCCGACGGCTCTGGTGTTCAGGCCGCTGTGCGGGAAAGAGAGAGAGAGGGGTCTGGGGACTGGGGGGATGGGGGGGTGGGGGCTGGGGTTTGGGGAGGGGGGATGGGGGATGGGGGGAGTGGGCGAGTGGGGACTGGGGTTGGGGGGGGGGGCGCGAGCGGGAACTGGGGGGGGGGACGGGACCGTTTCAGGAAATTGCATTGGGAGGTGGCAGGCGGCCCGTCTGTGGCCTCAGGCGCACAGGACAGGGCCGGCCCCTGTTTGCATAGCTGCGCCGGCTTTGCTTCCTACCTGCGGGCGTGGCGGGCCCGGGTCCGAGCGGGAAAACGCCGCTGCCGCTGCTCGCCACATGAGAGGAGGGGTGAGCCGTGCCAGCGTCCCGCCATCCCGCGGTGTCCTCCGGGAGGGGGCAGAGTCTCGGCACAGCGCCACTCCACGAGGGGAGGGGAGATGTTTCCGTGCCTGCGAGGGGAATGACGGGGATACCTTAACGGAGGAAGAGGAGGAGGAGGAGTGTTCTCCTCTGACCTTGCAGACTAACCCATGCCCTGATCAAGACCACCATACAGTATGGCCTCAGTGCCTTGGCAAGTGGTTTTAATCTTTTCCAGTCAGGAGCTGCTGTGTTCATTTAAGGCTTTTTTAATCTTTTACAGAAGGACTTCCCTGGATTTTTTTAAAGAAATGTTGTCCAGATACTTGCCCCAAGTTTTACAGATGAGTGGCCAATGTTTTACACATGGATGGTGTTGTGTTTTTGTTGGAAAATAACCCTCATGTGTGCACATTTTTCTGTGTGTGTTTTAATTGATCTTTGATTTTTTTTTTTTTTTAAAAGAACATCTGGATCAGAAATGTTGATGTCATCATCGGATTCCAGAGCCTGGAAAAGAGACTGGATATGGTTATTTGGGGGTGGTGCGGAAAACCAGGGCAATAATTAATAATAGTCTCCTTTGACTGTCTTGTAGGGATTTTGTGTTCGTAAATTAAGAGTAACCATGTTCCTGGCCATCTCCAAGGTGAAGGCTGAGGCTCCAAGGTGTTTTATTGCCTATAGAAATATGATGAATCCCATATGCTAGGTTACTAAGTTTTGTTTGGTATTGCCAGTTGTACGATTTAGGAACACACAGCGTGTACTGGCTTTGACATGGCTGAGATATGGCCGAGATTTTATTGAGACAATTTTTTAATAGGCCAGAGGGGTCCTTGGGGCCTCGCGAGGTCTCTGGGCTTTGCTTAACCTTTGGGTGGCGGACCAGCCATGGCTGTTAAACATGACGAACGGCCGCTTCCAAGAAAAAGCCCCGACACGCTTCCCTATATCAGCCAGCGACTCAGCCGAGACAAACAGGCCGCTCTTTACTTACTGCGAGCCTTTTGTTCCCGGTGTAAAACGTGAGCGCGGGGCGGGGCAGGGTTTCGATTTCGGGCTTTAACGGGGCGTTTCACTCCCCTTTGGGTTGAGGCCGCCGGCCCGTTTGAAAACCTGACGCTGTTCGACACGCCGGAAGTGAAGCCCCTGCCAACACCGCCAACTTTTTTCATTAATTTAAACGTTTGGATTCTTATTCATGGCACTGCTGTTGTCTTAGCTTTGATTGTAGCCGCCCCCCCTGCCGTATTTCGGTGAGCGGGAGGACGTGGTTTATCGTTTCTTTCGTACTGCTGTTCTGACTGCGCAGCGGTGCCAGCTACTGTGTGCGTTTATAGCAAATACAGAAATTGGAACGTTCTTAACTGAACATTCTTGATGCTGATGTCACAATCGCCACTGGTAACTGAAAGCGACGGAGCTCCAGAACACTGACTTTAGAAAAAGAACATTCCGGAAAACCTACTCTTCTGAGGGTTAACGAACGCAGGCATGGGCTTGGTCTGGTCGTCCTTGGCCAGAGATAACACAGTCTCTCTGCAGACCTCTCTCTGACCTCCCAGCTGGCTTTGTTTGGGGGACATGGAGGCCAGACAAATCCTTTTTTTTTGTAAATAGCTGTGAGAGTAGACGCTACCAATTGAGTAATATTTCTCATTTACTGATGTTCTGTATTTTTCTTTTACCGATATTGTAATCTGTGCAGGCAAGAATTAAGTGTGTTTACCAGATATTTCTTTGTCATTTGGGGAGGGGGGATGTATTACAGGCTGTTCTGGGCTCTTGGACAATCTTGCTTGTATATAGAAGCAACGTGATTAACTTTGATTGTACGCTAATTGCTGCTATGGCTGAATAAGCTTTTAATAATAAGAACAGAGATTTTGGGGTTTTTTTTACCTGCCAATAAATGCCTGCTGGTTCTCTACCACAACAAAAAAATCTTTAGAAACCCTCAGTGGGTGGTGTGGGTGGTTAATTGGTTAATCCGAGCGATCTGTTTCCAGTTTCTTTTTCTCAGTAACAGTTAAATCCCTCCTCTGCATTCCATATACGGGCCCCTAGACAATCAGGGAATCTATGGTGTGGGTGGGGGGGGGATGGGGGTTTTTGCTGTGAGCTGCCATTGTCCTTGTTATTGCTTTATATTTGTATATTGCTGTTGCTGTCGGTATTGTATAGACATTTTGTTGTACAGGAGTTGTTAGTGCTTAAAACAGTTTGAGTATTTGGTTTCAACTTGAGGCTGGGGATTTGAGCTCATCTGTGGAACAGAAAGAGAAATTTAATCAGACGTGTGAAAAGTTACAGACCCTGTGCACTCTGCCCTGCGTGTCTGCCCTGCGGGTCGCGTCTGTGTGATGATGCCTGGTCGAGCGTCGCTTCAAACGGGTAGGAAACGAAAGAAGGAGGTCAGTTCCATCTCGATGTGCTGCTGGTGTTGGGGGCTCAGTGTGGCTGAGGTCACGCTGCAGTGTTTCGTTTGACTCGATGCAGATGAGAACGGGCCGATATCTTCTCAGCCCTCATCGCTGTGTCGCAGTTTTTAAAGAGCTGTGCACTTTCTCGCAGGATGTGGTTTTGTGTTTCTGCATCTTTTCTGGGATGACAATCGGAAGATAAGATGTGCTTTTCACCAACTTTTTTTGGGGGTATGGGGGGTTTGGGTGGGCTAAACATGGTTCACATCTGCCCCCTAGTGGCACCAGTGTGCAAATCCATTTGGGCAATGATTTTCGGTTAAGAAGCTGTTCGCATATTTGGCATAAGGTCATTAGTCTTCAAGCCAGTGGAATAATCGTCCCTGATGATGTAAACAGTCTCATGATGATGATTGGTTTATACAAGGATACTCGTGTATCTTAATTATCATTGTATTCGCATTGTTTGTTTTGGAAATTTAAAGGCTCCAGTAATTTTTTAAAATCCTCCTTGATTTGTGTGGTTTGCTTCATATTGAAGTTAAATAAAGTGTCTTTTGATGTCTATTGATCTGTTGTCTACCTCATTATAAGATAAAATAAACCAGCAGTCCACATGTACATGCAGGGAGTAGTGAAATATCTGTGAGGTCTCACACACTAAAGAATGGTGCTGTTATCCATTATCGTAACTGATTTGAAAAGCATCTGTTTGTAACATCAACAGAAAGCCTTAGTCTTACACCCTGGCCATTTGTCATCTCCCCGCTCTGTTTATTTAACGTCTGAAACAAACTACGTCCGTTTACGAGAAAGTAATGTGGGGGGGGGGGGAAGGTCGTCAAACTGAAACCGAAAGTGAACTCACAGATATTTTCGGGACCGGTCTCTCCCTCCTTTCCCTTCCTCCGTTTAAGCAGAAGAGAGGCTCAGTTACACTTCTTCTCTCGGTAGTGAAGTCAGCCAGGTTCACTTTGGCATTTGGGAAGGGGGGGGGTGTGAGAGGGGAGAGGAGGGGGTTGGAATTGCGTTCTACCTGCAGGGTTAAAGGACAAGAGGCCAGGTGTAAGAATGTCAATATTTCTGTAAGGATTGTATGACTTCCCCCCCCCCCCCCCCCCCCAGGCCAGGATTTACCTTTTTTTTTTTTTTTTTTTTTTTTTTTTTAAATGGACCCCCCTGCTTCATTGCAGCAAAGCCTCCCCCCCGCCCCCTTCCCTGTGGCTGCCTGTTAAGGGGTGTCTCAAATATTTCCTTTTTCTTGCGCAGGACATCAATGTGTGCATCCTTGAGAATTACCCAGAATGCTCCAACCCTCGCCTCTTCTACATCATCCCCTATTTCTGCGGGCAACACCCCCAGTGCAGGTAAGACTCACCTCTTGTGTCTGTGGCCACACCCAGTTCAGATAAGACTCACCTCCTGTGTCTGTAGCCACACCCAGTTCAGGTAAACCTTACCTCCTGTGTCTGTGGCCACACCCAGTTCAGGTAAACCTTACCTCCTGTGTCTGTGGCCACACCAACTTTAGGTAAGGCTTACCTATTGTGTCCGCCCATTTCAGGTAGGACTTGCCTCCTGCGGTAAATTGGTTAAATAACTAGCAAGTTATGCTGTAAAATGGTTAGTTAAATTAATGAGTGCTCCAGTCAGTCAGTGTGCACTAGTCAGCTTATAGAGAGTCCGTAGCGGCTCTGGTTTTGGCTCTGTGAACGGGTCAGAGCGTCAGGCACGTCCCTGACGACGCGCTCGCTGTCTTCTGCCCAGGGAGCCTGGCCTGTGGGCGCTCGAGAGGGCCAAGCAGAACGTTCTGGAGAACTTCCTCCTGGTGGGGGTCCTGGAGGAGCTGGAGGACGTTCTCCTCCTGCTGGAGCGCCTGTTACCTCACTTCTTCACCGACGTCCTCAACATCTACAAGAGCCCAGGTGCGGCCTTCTCCCCCCAAAATCTGTCATATCAGAGCGTGAACCTGACCAGGCTAATTAGTACCCTAACGTTAGCGGGGGCTCTGAGAGTGTGAGAGAGAGTGAGAGAGAGCTTGAGAGAGAGTGAGTGAGAGCGTGAGAGAGAGAGAGTGAGAGTGTGAGACCTTGAGCACGTACAAATCATTTTAGCACACACAAAACTAATATCAGCCGATGATTGGTGGAAAACAAATACCCTGACCCAATCACTGGTCATGTTATTGGTTTTGCGTGACCCTTAATGTTGAGTGGTAGCACTTGGAAACTGGTCTGTCGCTGAAGGAGGTCATGTGACTGTGAGACGGTGGGAACAGCAGCACAGATTAAATCCACCCCACCGCACTGGGCTTAAGGAAACCACATGTCAGTCACGTTGTCGCGGTGACTTAAAATGCAAAACCAAGTCTCCTGCGAAAGGCCTCTGTGTGGACCTTGTGTGTACGTTATTTAAAATTTCCAAAAAGGAACCCATTTATGTATAGGGATTGGTATTTCATTTTGATTTGTTCAAACATTATGCATTATTACTTTTTCTGATTCGTTCTTTGCTTTTGTTGGAGTCTGTTCCAATTCTAAGAAGTTGTCTGCAGTTTTACTTTAGTTGTAGTCTTTTCCAATTCTAAGGAGATTTCCCCAGTGCTACTTTAGTTGTAGTCTTTTCCAATTCTAAGGAGTTTTCCCCAGTGCTTCTTTAGTTGTAGTCTTTTCCAATTCTAAGGAGTTTTCCCCAGTGCTACTTTAGTTGTAGTCATTTCCAATTCTAAGGAATTTATCCCCAGTGTTACTTTAGTTGTAGTCAATTCCAATTCTAAGGAGTTTTCTGCAGTGCTGGTGACAGAACTACTTCATGGCAGGAGTCACATCACATGCTCTAAGTGAGCCAGTGCATTCTGGGATTGATGGCGCATGACCGCTGAACCTGAACAGCTTAATTCAAAGAGTGGTTCACTTGCCTGTCATCAGATTAGGGAGAAAAAAATGAAAACCTGTCTTCTACAAAACAAAACAAAACGTGGAACTTATTTTAGCCACGCACTCGGTCTCTGCGTGCTAGGGGGAGCCGTGAACTCTGTGTGAACCGCGGGGGCGCGGGGGTGGGGGGCGTGCTGAGTTTTTCGGAAGGCCGTGTGGTGATCCAGAACTCCAGAGCCGCGGGGGAGGGGGGGGGGGGGGGGGGGGGAGGCTTTGCTTTGCTGGCGCTCGTCACTGTTTTATTTTTGGGGTTTTTTTTGCATGAGGCCTGTTCAGATGGGTGGGGCTGTGACTGTAACAGCTTCTGGCTCCAGAACCGCACATTCACATTCTCATTCAGGCTCTTATTCAGAGTCGTGCGCCCTTTTACTCTGTATCTTTTATTTATTTTTTTACATTTATTTTCTGGAATTAAACCAGAAACTGTGCGTCCGGAGACACGATTGATAAATTTTGTTCAATAAGAAATTTCAGGTTGATTAAAAATTAGTTAGGAAATCCATTGACTTTTTAAATACATTTTTGTTACACATACAGTTCATTTCTACTACAGAAGTGAGGTACAGTTAGAGTTCCCCCGTCTTGGATTCAAACCTGCAACCAACGTTGCAAGCCCAGCTCTCTAACCATTATGCACAGCTTAGATGTATTTATTTGTTTATTTATTTGCATACATACAATTTTTTGTTGTAGGGATGAATACTTACTGAATCAATTCTGGCCAATTATATCACTGAAGCGTACATTGGTAATGTCCCATCTGGGAATTGAACCAGTGGCCTGTTAAGCTGAAAGCCCACCTTCCTGACCCAATTGTACTATAGCATTGCATTCCTGTGTGTAACCCCCCCCCCCCCCCTCAATTTCGGCAGATTACAGGAAGATGGGGAACATGACGGGGACGGTGCGCAAGCAGACCCCCTCGCTGGAGGCCCTGCAGGCCCTCTACCAGCGCATGCGGTACGAGTACGACTTCTACAACTTCGTCCGGGAGCAGTTCCACCTCACCAAGAGGAAGATCGGCCTGAAGTCTGCCTCCCGGCCCACCCACCAGCCCAACTTCCTGCTCAACCTGGCCCTGAAGACACAGGAGCCCCTGGAGGAGGACGAGGAGGAGGAGCAGGAGCCCGAGGACGACATGGAGGACGCCAACAGCTGGTTGGTGCAGCCCTGATGGTCTCCGTGGAGACGGGGGAGGGTGCGTGTGGCCAGAGCTCGTGGGCGGGGCTTAACGGGGAAAGGGGGAGGGGCTCCGCTCCAGTTTTCAGCATTCCCAGCAGTCGCTTGGGGGTGTGTGGATGACGATGACATCCGTGTTTTTACGGGTGGCCGTTCCTAGCCAGCAAGGACACAAGTGTGTGCTTATCATGTGCCAAGAGTTCCGAGCATTCAGAAATAGATTTTGTTTTTTTTAGATACGCCAGTCCGGGAGACTGGCGTATCTGAACCCTTCTGGCCCCGGGTGGCCCCGGAAGCCGCCGTCGTCCGTAGAAACCCGTCTGTCGATGGACGCAAAGCGACGTAATGGCCAGCCAGGAGAGCACTTGAAAAGTCGCCACAGGAATGGCGGTCTGGGGGTCGCTGTCCCAGTCCGACAGCATAAGAGCCTCAGTGGGGGTTACCCACCCGCCCCCCCGCCCACCCACCTGACCCCCTGACTCTGTCTGCCGCATTAACCCCGTCTTTGCCAGAAGTTTGCGTCGCCTTAATGCAAAAAGCCAGAGGTTTGGTCGCCTCACAGATCGAACCAGATCGAACCAGATCAAACCAGATCTCTCGAGCGCTCTTCCGGATCTGAAAGCCTTACTCTGAGTTGCGTTTAGTAACGTTTGAACATTCACTGCCGAGTGTAATGTCGCCCTGTAGAGATGGACAGAAGAGCACGATGTTGCTAGCTCCCGACGCTGGAAGCTTTGCCCTGCATCTCGGCCAATCGTAGCTCTTTGTTCACAGTTGGGAATGCCAGGAGTCGCTGTTTTAAATCTGCAGGCCTTCCCCACTGCTTCCCGCTGCCGTAGAGACATCTATTCCACGCATCTGTCATCTCTTCTCCTTGGTCCGGTCTTTGATTTAGGGGTACTGTGGGAAATGGACATCAGTGTACAAAAGGGTGATCAGCACTGGTCTCTCTCTGCGTGATTGGCTCCGCCTCCCCCAGGGGGGTCGGGGTGTCACGGTCATTAAAATGCAAGCCAATGACATATCAACACCAAAACTAACAGTGCTGTATTCTGTATTGCGTCCCTGTGCGTGACTCTGAGTTGTGACATCATAATAGAGGGCCGGTGAGCTGCAAACAGGGAATGCACATTTAACCCTTTGAAGAGTAGGCTTTTCAGAATGGTTTTTTTTTTTTTTTTCTTTTTCAAAAGTTGTCAGTGTTCTAGAACTGAGTTCTTTTATTTGCCAGTAGTGATTGTGACATCAGCATTGGAATGTTCGGTTAAGAACATTCTAATTGCGTATTTGTGAACTTACACCATTAAAGGGTTAAACCGATATCAGTCCTGCATCTGTGCGTTTCATCAGCTGATAAGCTTACCTATTTTAACGTGGAGCGCCCCTTGTGCAGCTGACTCCTAATCTATTTACTTTGTGTCGTCTAATGATCCAAATGTGCACTCCAAATCAAATCATTGTGATTTTAACAAATTAAAAAATGAGTACCTTAAATAATGATATTTTATTAAAACGAAGAGACAGGAGATGTATATTTTTTACTTAAAAACCTATTTTGTTTTTGGTTTAGTTTAGTTTTTTAGTTTTTGTTTTTTTTTCATCATTTCAACATCACTAAAAATGATTTTGCATGTAACCAGGGTCGGGATGGTTACGGTATCAAATGAAGTTTTCTCTGTTCCCTGTTTGTGTTTCACAGAATGTCATTCAGACGCAGGTACCTGTAATACACTTCTGTTCTTGTGTACCAGTGTATGCGCTGGTAATATGCCAATACTGTGGCTGTCTTAGCTGGCTCACAGTGCCTCACTGTCTGTTGAGGTGAATCTGCCAATCACAGCAAACCCGACAGTATTTGAAAAGGATTTGCAGGTTTGATCAGCGGTTGGGAAATGTTGTCTTTAAACATAAATTCAGGATAATCAGGAACAAGTTCACCAAAATATGAATTCAGAGAATTCAACGTTGAATGTTCTTCCATTTTGACTTGCAGGACAGAGGGAGGGTTCTAACAGTCTTTGACCATGAGTTTTTTGAGATCTGTTGAAACATTACTGTACAGAAAAGGGGTTTGGTTCCATTGCATTTTTTGTTGTCGTCATTGTTGTTGTTGTCGCTGTTGTGCTTTCTCAAATGGAGCACAAATGTTGTTGTACCGTTGCTGTTCAACGCTTTTCCATAAACAAAACCAGTCTTTTACTTCAAAAAAAAAAAAAAAAGCCCAGTCTGTGTGCTTGACACCAAGCAAATCTAAGAACGGTAATTTTCCAAACCTAGTCTAACAAACTGTCAGCCAAGGGTTTACTGCTTGATCATTATTTGGATCTGACTGAGGCTCCTAATCTCTAACATACTTGCAAACTTCAGAAGGCTGAACCCTCCAGATGTTTGTTCACCGTCGAAACCCTTTTCCCGTGCCTCGCCATCCCCAGTACAAATTTGTCTTTAAAAGAAGTTGGCACATAATATTAAGTAGTATAAATGTTATAATCTGGTGTAACTTCACTTGTCATACTACATGCCAGTTTAATATACAGCTTTTTGTATTTAAAAAAGAGTGTACTGTGTTCTGAATGATCTTTTTTTGACAGTTTAATTTATTATATGTGTATACGTCGCATTCCAGATGTTTTTTCTCAGGAAAAAAAAAGGTGTTTTCAGAGAGAATTTGTGCTTCAGCATTTGGCATCTAACAGTTATCAAGTACGTTGTTATTAGCATTTATCAGAGTTTTAAGTACCTAAATAAACGTTTGAACTGCCTAAATGCCTGCTTTGTTGAGGAACCTTTTGGTTTTTTTTTTGTTTTGGTTTTTTTTTTCGAAATGGAACCATCTGTTGTCTTGGACAGCTTTTGAAATAAATACCTTCTAACAAAATTAACTCTTAGTAGAGTTTATCACACTATGGTTTCTTTTTTTGGTGAAAAAATGCAATGAAAACGTAGGCTACATCTTTTACTACTTTCTGTGTTTTTTCTGAAGTTCATATGTGAAATTCATTTCAGTGGTTGGGAACCTGTGGAAATATATGTGCATAGAAATAAGGAGAGTTTGAAATTCTCAAAGAAATCACAGCTAAATAAATCTTTTTTTGCCGAACGGTGCATGTACGCCTGATGACCAGTAGAGGGCACACTCTTCCAGGCTTCTGATCAGTGCACTGCACTCCCAACCTTGCTGTGATGCAACCTGGGTGGGTTTGGGAGAGCTGGTTTCTCATCCAACCCTACTCATCGACTCGTGCGATTTGTTGAGGACAGTCCCACCTTCCGAAGCTCTGGATTGGACTAGGGGAGGTCTGATGTCACAGGGTGGGAGTTTGACTTTTAGCCCCGCCCTCCTGCAGCCTGTAGACAGACGCGTCTTGATCGCGCCACTGCTCAGGATGGCATGTTAGCAACAATCTGTGGTGGTGAAACCACAGGAATGGCAATGACTGTGCTGGAAACATACTGTGTTGCAATATAGTGCATGCCTGAAGAAAAGCCTTTGACTCTTAACTTGCCTGTTAGGTCTTTGACTTTGTGGAAACATCCATAAATTTAATACTTTCAGCATGAGACTTCATGACATCAATCCAACAATGTGGATATGAATGTGCAAAACAAATCACATTTGCCTAATCAGAATCAGACAAAACAATCCTGCCAAACTAACGCGATCAGATTAGCCTAACTGGGTACATTGAGCTAAACTAGAGGCTAGGGAGGGGTGGGGAGAGGTGCAGCCTGAAGAGAGAAGTCATATTTGACCCCGTGGTACAGAATGGTAATGGAGAGTGCAGGAACAGTGTAGAGGCCAAGTTTATGACTGTATGGTTTTACACACACACACTGTTCGTGTGGGACTACAACTTAACCTAAGAAAAACAACCTGGTTGTTGTTAGACAGGGCTATACAGTGCTCGTCTTTTACTGTACCATTGAGGTGTGTCTGCATACGATGCATTTGTTTTCGGGACTGATATGGACTCAGGATGGAACTGTGGGAGGCTTCACAGGAGGACGGTGTTCCCTGAGCAGTTTGGGAAAACCTCTTGTGACCACCCCCCCCCCCCCCCATCACATACAGTGAAGATGGCACCTTAGCCAGGACTCCACCCTCTGTGTTCGTTAAGAGGATTATTCGGTATGAGGAATCTGGTCCTGCCTGGAGCCACAGCATGGAGAAGTAAGCCGTGGGTAAGTGACACACCTGCCCATCTTAAGACTGTGAAAACCAGCACAACTGGCTGCGCATGCAATGAAAGCACACCTGCCAATCACACTCACCGTCCCACCCGTCAGGTCACTCAGGTGCAGTAAGGATGGATCACTGGCTGCAAACCCATCGGTCGGTCCGTCCATCCATCCATCCGTCCGTCCATCCCTCCATCCATCCATTCGTGTGCTGTACTTTTGGGCATCCTGTTCAATGATTAAAAATTGAAAAAAACAGAACAAATGTGACAAGTGGAAATGTGAATGGGTTAATGTTCATGGTATTTTTGATGTTCTACCTTTAGCAAAAATTTGCAGTTGACTGTTAAATTTGTTATATATTGGTCATTTTTGCCCCAAAACATAAAAGCTGTGAATCTGCTCATTACGTCAAGTCATCGGGACGAACAAATTATCTTTCTAATGAGAGATAGTCAAACAAAACCTAAGTGTTGTGCATCTGTTGTGGCAAATGTTATCCGTACGATGCTGCAAAATGTGCGTTTTATGAAAACATGTATTATGGAATAAATTAGGTCTGTATGGACTGCAAAGTACAAATAAAACTTGTCAATCGTCAAGTTGTATTTGCCAGACTAGGTCGTAAGCGAGGTAAAGTACGGCTGGTGAGGTGAATACCTTGATGGCATTATGATAAACTGGAGGTGGTCAGACCATTGCGGGTCAAGGTTGTCGTCTGGTCTCCCCCACCACTGCGGTCCAGCCCCTCTTTCGTCACTGCCTCCACCCTGCCCCCTTCCGTCGCCACCTGCTGCTCCCCACCACCGCCACCCGGCCCCGCCCATCACCTGAGCCACATTATAAACCCTGTAAAACTGGCTGACATGTTGGTCACCAGTCGGCACCCTGAGCCGACCAGAGGAGGATGGGTTTCCCCCTCCTTGAGCCTGGTTCCTTCCGAGGTTTCTCCCCATCTGCCACAGGGAGTTTTTGCCTCGCCACTGTTGCCTTAGGCTTGCTCCTGTGGGGGGTTTAGGCCAGGGTTGTCTGTGAAGCCTATTGTGACAGCTGCTGTAAAATACGCTCTACAGATAAAATTTGATCGATTGATTGATAACTGATGCAACTGATCCAGGAACCTGAGACCGGGGTTAAGCCTGCTAGGTCACCATGTTAGTCTTGCACCCCACCGCACCCCCCCCCCCCCCCCCCACAATCCAACCCCACCTCCGACACTCTCGTCGTGACATTTTAGTAGGTTCTCTTACCAACACGGACACCAAAAATAAATGCAGACTGTCTGCTACCATCCATCCCTTCAGTGTGTAGTTTAATATATTGCTGAGAGCACTTTAGGAAGCATGCAAGTTCAAATGAGGTCGAGTGTCTTAAGACGTATCTGGCCTAAATTTGAAACCCCTTTCCCCTCATCCAATAAATAATCTTTATTCCCATATCACCCATGGAAGTACCTTGTTCAAGGGTAGAACTGCAGTGACCTGCCTAGGAATCGAACCTGCAACCTTACAAGGTTACAAGGCCAGTTCAAAAACTATACTGCCACCATTTTTTTTTTTTTAATTATGACTTCCTGTTATTGAGTAAAAGCACAAGAGATTTAGTCATCCCACAGTTAATTGCCCAGAGAATCTGCTTTATAAACAATGAAAGTGCTCCATATCTCCACAACAGCGTATAAAGCTGGTGACAAACAGCTGGTTTCGCTGAGCTGGCAGGAAGTGACTCTGTTTTGTTCCCGGGAAAGAGGAATTGTGGGAAATAATTAATTAGTCTTTGGGGGCACTTCAGATATTTTTGTACGGTTTAGACAAAATAACTGTCGATCATTAACTGGCAGAGGCAATTAATGTGGATTCTCGTTGAGTAAATATGTTTTTGTTGGACATTTCATTCATTGTGTTGTTATCCAGGTCTCTCTTGTGAAACAGGTTATCTCAGCAACATTTCCCCATCCAAGCTAAAGGTTAAGTGAAAGTTTAAAATGAGAAAAAATGATCATTTAATGACCTGGAGACTGCCCTGATGGTTAGATGGCATCTGATGCCTGCCACTTAGCTGATTTATCGTTGTTTATTTAGCAAAGTATGCTTCTGCATTTTGGGACCAAATATCAGTAACCTAGGAAACAGAGTGCAGTACTGCTTACTTTCAGCGTTCTAAACCCCTCTATTCCTGTGGCACTATTATGTATCAATATTAACTGATCTGGAGATGGCTGGCTTATTTCCTGTGGAGATTACCCTTTAGTACCAGTGCAATGTGTCAATTCCACAGAGAGCTGCTGAATTAGAATTGTTTTATGTTCAATGGAAACTACGGAGGGAAACCTTGAGCGAAAAGCTTTTTTTAATAAAGTCCCTTATTTTGACTTATTGTGCCGTCAAAAAACCTGTGTTGGATTTTGTTTTGACTTCAGAGCTAGCCACTTCCTGTCTTGTGCTTCTGTGGCTCTCCAGTTGGCTGTTGCTCTGGTTTCTCTGACTCTGTTGCGTCTCTCCAATTGGCTGTCTTGCAGGTTCTGCTCACTGGCAGGTCTTTCCAGTTGGCTGTGCTCTGTCTCAATGGGCCCTCCATTGTACATCTTCACTCTCAAAAAGGACATGTTAATACCCAACCCCATTTTTTGTGTTACCACATTTGTGTTATTTTTCAACAGAGATGTGTCTCCGTTCCTTTTTTTATTTATTTTTTATTTATTTTACAAATATACAATTTATGTGATTTATCCCTTACAAACTATCCCTAGCAAAGGGAGACTTTTTTAATTCACAGATGGTGTTGGAAGTAACACAAAAAATAAATGAGTTGTCCTTTCCTAGACACGGGACCTTGTTATGAACTGCCCATGTTGTTTGCTTGTTTTTAACGTGTCAGTGTCGACAGCGTTTCGTAACACCTGTGACGCAGGTATCAGTCACGGGCCTCGCTGTTGTTCCTCTCTCCCCATAGGCCATCGCTCAGCTTCAGCTGTCCAGACTGTCTGGGCCCTGCTTGATTTGAGCTGGTCCTGCTCCTCGCGCTGGACCCTGTTCCAGCCGGTACAAGAGCCAAAACGGGATATCGAGCCATGTTGCAAACCCCCCCACCACACCCCTGCCCCCCCCCTAAAAAAACACCTCATGGGCTGAGATCCAGTTGGTTAATAATAAACTGAGGGGTGGGGGGGGGGGAGGGGCTAAAGGGCAGTCTATGTCTGTCCAACCCTGGCACCCACATCAGTCAAGATGCGCCATCTAGAACACACTGTAGGCTACAGCGTGTCCCAAAGCCAAAACAGGTCGGCTACCTTGAGTCATGATGCATGGAAATGAGCTCAATATCACATCATCTTATTATTATTATTATTATTATTAAGGTTAAAACAGTGAATGGCGTGAGAGGTACAGTCCCCCGTTAAACGCAACCCCACGCTGCCTCTGTACCTGGTCAATTATATGTTTCCGTGGCGATTACAGAGTCGTACAGAACTGCAGGATGTGAATTTGAAGGCACTGAGCAAAGCTGACCTCGGCAGGAAAATCAGAAAATCGGCTTTTACTTCAGTGTTCAGTGTTCACTAGTGTTCAGTGTTTACTAGTGTTCAGTGTTCGCTAGTGTTCAGTGTTCGCTAGTGTTCAGCGTTCGCTAGTGTTCAGTGTTCGTTAGTATTCAGTGTTTACTAGTGTTCAGTGTTCGCTTGTGTTCAGTGTTCGTTAGTATTCAGTGTTCGCTTGTGTTCAGTGTTCGCTAGTGTTTAGTGTTTTCTAGTGTTCAGTGTTCGCTTGTGTTCAGTGGTCGCTAGTGTTCAGTGTTCGTTAGTATTCAGTGTTCGCTAGTGTTCAGTGTTTGCTAGTGTTCAGTGTTCGCTAGTGTTTAGTGTTTTCTAGTGTTCAGTGTTCACTTGTGTTCAGTGGTCGCTAGTGTTCAGTGTTTACTAGTGTTCAGTGTTCGCTTGTGTTCAGTGGTCGCTAGTGTTCAGTGTTCGCTAGTGTTTAGTGTTTGCTAGTGTTCAGTGTTCGCTTGAGTTCAGTGTTCACTCGTGTTCAGTGTTCACTAGTGTTCAGCGTTTGCTAGTGTTTAGTGTTTTCTAGTGTTCAGCGTTCGCTAGTGTTCAGTGTTCGCTAGTGTTCAGTGTTTGTTTGTTTTTTGCAAGCCGATACTAAAGTGGTCCTCTAGCAGACAGCTGAGGTGAAGCAGTGAAGAAGATGAGAATTTAAAAGAATGCGAAGTGTTCGACGAACGGTCCCTGCGTGCTAGCGAGGCCGCCATCACGGCGATTCGCGAAAAACGCTGGCAGGGCCCGACAGCTGTCGCCCGACGGCCGCCCGACAGGTGCCCTGTTACCGGATCGCTGTCACCCCACCCCAGGAAAACGCCGTGTTCTTGCGCCGTGGCAACCGTACAAAAACGTGTCTTCGGGATGTCAGTGCGTTCGGTTACGCCACCCGAACCCCTCGACCCCCCCCCCCCCCCCCCGCCGAAGTGAAGACCCGGCTAATTCCTTCCACTGCCATCGTCACACATCAGGAGGCCCAAACAGGTAAGAGGATCTTTTGAGACTCATTCACTTAGTGACCCCCCCCCCCCCCCCCACCAGCACCGCCCACAGTGGGACTACCGTCCATGTGAGGGACATCAGGGTTGGGATCCACAGAATCCCCAAATCTTATCTCCCGCCATGCCAAGACAACCCTGAAAACAGCAGAAAAGCGCTAATTTTATAGCATCGATTCAATCAACATCTGTCCTTCATTTTAACAAATTATTGCAAGTTTTATTTTTCTTCTTCTACTTTTTTTAAGCTTCTTAAACAGTTTCTGGCACGTTCAGTAAATTAACTCACCTGAACTGCATCAGTGAAAGTGAAATTTCACTGTGAAAGTTAAGGATGAAAGTTGAATGAATACTACACTTTTCTGTCTCTCTTTAGGCTGTAGGTGTTACTGTTAATCCCAGATGTTTTTGCTGGTTATTTAATTTATTTTTTGCAGGTTAATATGGAACCTATGTCAAGGAAGCATGAGCGTGTACACACACACACACACACACACACAAACAGTGTAACATATGAGATGGTGTGGTATACCCCACGCCAATACAGCACTGAATGCCACTTCTCAGGGATTTCCACATTTTGTACTGTGGATTGTAAGCACACCAAGGTCAGGTGCGTGCGACCTAATTTCAAGATGGTGCAATAGCCATAATCTAAACATTTATCGGTGAGAGTGTTTGATCTTGTATACAGATAGATGATGGTCAAGGCCCGCCTCACAACAGGACAAGTTTAATCTAGACAGGTTTTTGCTTGCTGATTTTCGGACACCATCTCGAAGGCCTCAAAGGCAAGCAAGTTATTTAATTGATTACAAGTTACCCGTCATGCTCATCCAATGTGCATTTCACTGCTTATGTTCCTCACGTTACATAATCAACACACATCTGCACTCTTACTAGAGTAAAAAAAAAAAAATCCAATGTTCCAATGTTCTGGCCAAACTTTTTATTCATGTTGTTTTTTCTTTTTCTTCTAGGCACAACAATGAGAAAAATACAATTTGGAATGTGCAGTGCTTGACCTTAACTGCAAGGTAAGTGTTTTTGTCCACACAAGGAAGCCCCCCAATTTGCCAGTTAAACTATTTCTGGTGTTGGGTAGTCCATAAGATGAGCTTGTGTAGCTTCTTCATAACGGTCTTCATAACGGTCACCGGCCTTTTATGGTCTAACCCTGACGATCAGTCAGGCAGAGGTTGTAAACTTCTCGATCAGACAACTGCATGAGAACTGGAACAGCCACTCCTAATCTGTGTGATAAAGGGACAGGTGATCCAGGTCTAATACAGCTTTGTGGTATAGTAATTGGTATAGTAAATAAAATTACCCCTAGATCAGTTGCTATTTCTTCTTTATTTTCTACATGATTTACACAGAAATTCTGACATGCCATACCGATGCAGAGAGGAGTGTGTTTTAATTTCCTGTTCAAGTTCTGAACCAAGTTTTACTACTTCCAGCTCACAAGCATTTCTGAGCAGTTTGTGTGTCAGTTTCCTCTTGTGTGTATTATACCATCCCAAGGTTAACAGTTCATCTGTTATTTTTTGAAGAGGTCACCAAGGTTAACAGTTTTTTTTTTTTAAAGGAGGTTACCAAGGTTACCAGTTTATCCATGGTTTTTTTTTTCAAAAAGGAGTTACCAAGGTTACCAGTTTATCCACATTTTTAAAAAGCAGTTACCAAAATTACTAGTTTATCCATTGTATTTTTTTTTTTATTTTTTTTTTTTTAAAGAGAGCAGACAGTCCTCTCTTCTGCTTTCATATGTTGTGCCTTATTCAGGCGGGGAGAGAGCAGAGCGGGCGAGAGAAAGGGATGGGACCGCAGATCCGATGGCGCCGCAGCGCCCGGGGAACTCGAGAACCAGCCGTCCTACCGGTTACGCCAGGTTGTCTCGCCTGGTTTAACCGCACCGGCAGGAATGTGTCAAGAGGACTAGTGGCCAGTTCAGATCAATGATTCGCAACGAGACTGGACGCAAGAAGTGCACTTCGTGGTCATGGACAACTACAAAACCTTATTGAACCTGTGCTTTGTAGTTGTCCATGACCATGAAATGCACTTTTTGTACATCGCTTTGGATAAAAGCATCTGCCAAATAAATTTAATGTAACGTAATGGATGCAACTTGCAAAATTCCAAGACGTCTGATTGTAAACGTTCTAAAACTGCACCTGGCGATTTGACGAAAGGTGGGTCTTTTGAGACCCCAGGGCAGGCAACAGCTTCAGACGCTCTGCAACTAACCAGTTCACACCGCTGCAATTTTCTCTGCAACGTTCTAAAACCGTTTCGTCTCGCTGCAAATCACTGATCTGAACTGGCCTTAAGCCGCGTCCCCCTGAAAACACCCTCCAGGGCCAAAGCGAGGCTCTGAATTCTGAACTCCATGACAAACGTGCTGCCATTTTCCCCACTTCCACAACCGAACTCTCAATCCTTCAAGAGCCCAGGCCTGGAAATATTTACGCGTTCAAACTCTCGAAGTGAACTGCGATTATCCCAAAAAGCCCTTTGAGAGGAATCTAAATGTACATGCTCATGTACTTATGGAAGGTCGAAGGTGCAATGTATGATTCTTTATTTTGAGCATCAGAAATAAACTAGAATTTTATTTACAATGATTGAGACAATTTTCAAACTTCATCAGCACCACTTAGAAAATACAAAACATTCATATTTATTTGCTTATTCTTCTATCCCATTGGTACCAATGAGCAGAAACGTTTAAAAACTGTTAAAATTGAGAAATTAAGATTCATTAATATTCACAGTATTCAAACAAAACAATACATTTTTTAAGATGAGCACGGCTGAATATTTGATTATTTGAACAAAACAAGCCCAAAAATGTTTTTCTAAACGATGACTTATCTATATGACCAGCCATACATTTCATTGATCATCTTCCAGAAGTTGGATGTTTATTCTTTTTCAGGTTTGTTGGGGAATGTTCTGCCTTCAATTGTTCTATTTTTTAAATAAGCGTGATTTTTTCTTTACTTCACCCGGAACCTGGATTTGCCCAAAGGATGTAGACATGAAGTCTATATCCCAAACAGTAGCAAAGTAAGCTTAAATTACAGACACTTGCAACATATTAAAAAAAGGTTTTAGTAACAAAATGTTGTCAAGGGGATCACGTCCTTTTAAAACACCTTACTTCTACTAATTAGCCTATACCTTTAAAACATGATATATTCTTAAAAAAAAAAAATAATTAACCACAGACAAGAGGTAAATCGGTCTTATGTTAGGCAATTATCAAATTGTAAGGAGAGCTGAAAATAAAACAGATGCCCTGAAAAACCAGGATATAAAAGAGTAGATTAGAGTAAAACTAACACATCTTGCACAAAAAGGGCATATTTTAGGGCACTCTGGAGAAAGAACACTGTGTAATTTGAATTGTAAATCAGGGCATCACCTGGATTTCAAACCAATCCCAGTATGCTCTGTTCTTTGCTGAGAACGACAGAATGCATTTAGAGTTATATTTCTGTTAATAAGGCATTTTAAAAGTCATTACATGTCTTAGTCCCAGATGGCGAGTAGAACTACATCCATCTGATAGTGTGATGCAATAATTGCAATAATACTTTTCCTCTGTTCTCTCTCTCTTTCTCTCTCTGTCTCTCTCTCTCAACACACACATACACACACACACACACATGCACACGCACTGCAGCTCAATAGCCTGTACCCTTCTCTGTATTTGTTTACTCGTTGTCCTAACACCAGCCCCCCTCCCCCCTCCCCAAAGGAAACGCCCTTGGTTCTTGTCCATTAAAAACGAGGAAGTTCCCCCTCTCTGCTCAGGCTCCTGGGGGGGGGGGGGCACGCGAAAAAAAAAAAGCTCACCCACGTCCTCGGATCCCGAGCACATCCAACAACAAAACCCACAAAAAAATAAAATTAGGCAGAGCAGAGATTCCGCTCCTTGACACCGTACGCGCGCGCGCGCGCGTGTGTGTGTGTGTGTGTGTGCGAGTGAAACCGGTCACTCGCAGAACGCCGTGGATGCAAAAGTCATGCGTGTGTGTCGTCGCCTCCCCCCCCCGCCAGTTCCTCAGACCTTCGCCCGGTCTCCGTTCGCCTGGGGCCGACCGCCCGGCTGCAGCTCCACCTTCTCCTTGGGGCGGCCGTCGGCCTGCTTGAGGGCGGAGCCAAGCGCGGCCGCCTCCTCCAGCGTGTTGGTCAGCGGCTGGCCCAGCGTCTCGGGGAGCCACAGGGTGAGGATGCCGACGGCCAACGCCAGCACGCCCACGATCAGCTGCGGGAAGGAGAGAGAGAGAGAGAGAGAGAGAGAGAGAGAGAGAGACAGGGGGGAGGGAGAGAGGGAAGGAGGGAGAGGGAGAGAGAGGGAGACAGAGAGAGAAAGAGTGATCGGGAAGGAGAGAGGGAGAGGGTGAGAGAGACATAGAGGGAGAGAAAAAGACTGACTGACTGACAGATTAATCCTCTCACGCCCTCGATAAGTGGCCCATGGGGTTTTAGCACAGGTATTTTACCTGGAGAGGGACTGCTAGCCTTTGAACAAACCTCTGCTCTGTGAAGGGCTCTTGTGACAGCATGTGGTTCACCTCCATGCATTTTTATGAGGCTGCATGTTGACATTCTTATGCCAATCTGGATTACCATGGTGAGGGTGTGGTAGGTGCTGATCTGTCAATGCTCCACATTGTTTTGAAAGATCGTTTTTTCATTTGACATTTATGAGGGTACAGGAGGACACATTATGTCACGCACACACACACAATCATACTTGCACATATACTGTGTGTGTGTGTGGTGTGCTCAAGAAAACATTGCATCATATGTTATGATATATTGCAGTATATATTAGCAAACTTTATAGCTTAGTAATTGATTTAAGTATAAATACTTGCCAACTTAAATACTTGCCAACCCTGAAATCCTCCAATAGTCAATCCCAAACACAGAACCAGAAAAAAGGTTTGATTCAGGCTGCAATAACTTGGGGAAAAAAAACTCTAAACAAAAATACAATACAAAATACTAAAATTCTAAAAATAATGTGCCTTGGTGTTCATCACCCCCTTTTACAAGCTTCGTCTGTGGAGTCAAGGTCACATGGATTTATGTCCCGACGAGAAGTTAAAATGGAGTCTCGCCAAATTACATAAATCTGGGGTCATATTGTCATCCAGCACACCCTAACTGACGAACATGACAGAACAGGTGAGCGCTGCACGAGCAGCCCCGTGATTCGCTGAACCGAAAGCGAAGCTTTTCGCCAGCTTCACAGATCTGCGGCAGGTGCACCCGCCCACCCACGCGTCAGACGCAGGCGCGGCCTCACCTGCGGCAGGTAGATCCAGATGTCCACCAGGTAGACGCAGAACGGTGCCACCACGCTCCCAACGCGACACATCATGCTCCCGCTGCCCACAGCCAGGGACCTGGGGAAGAGAGGGGGCGGCGGCGTAGTGCAATGGGTAAGGAGCTGGCATTGTAACCTAGAAGGTCACAGGTTCAATTCCCGGGTAGGACACTGCCGTTGCACCCTTGAAAACAGCCACTCTTGTACCCTTGAGCAAGGTACTTAACCTGCATTGCTTCAGTATACATCCAGCTGTGTAAATGGATGAAATAAAATAAAAAAATTTAAGTTGTGTAAGTCGCTCTGGATAAGCGTGCCTGCTAAAAATGCTTGCGAAAGAGTAACACCTGCAGGGCATCATTGACCCTCAACCAAGCCCCCTCCCGCTCCCCCCCCCCACCAGCAAGCACCCATAGGACTGCCACCGCATGTCACCCAACATTTCGGCAAATCGGCACTGCAGTGGTACAGTAGCGGCAGGACCCCTTCTCCAACTGTTTCATTTTATTTATTTTCTGGGGGGGGTTTGTTTAATTTGAATTAATTTTATTTATTTGCACACGTGAAAAGTTTTCTTTGAAAAAAATCAAGTCAAAACAGAGGAGACCTGCGGTTTGTCTACACTCTCTCCCGAGCCAAAGTACATCGCTCCCGATTTGGCCATTCAAAATTTGTCTGGGATTGGAGATCTCAAATAGAAATAAAATTTTAAAAAAGAAGCATTTAACAAAGTGCAGGTGGGGGTTAAAGAAACCCTCTTTGGCAGTTATACAGTGAAGTAGTTATAAGTAGTATCATTTTGCAATAACATTGGGAGGCTGCCAGCCATAGTGACAGAGGACCATGGGTCACTTGGTGTCTGTATGCTGGGGCATGACTGGGGGGGAGGGGGGGGGAAGCAGTGAAATTGATCCTAGGGCAAGCTTCACGTTTTTTTTTTGTTGGCTGGACCGCAACAGCAGGGCCAGCCCTATAAATGCGAACGTCTGCGACTGAGTGACTGAGTGAGTGATGAAGTTGCACCGCGCATGTCTGCGACTGAGTGACTGAGTGAGTGATGAAGTTGCACCGCGCATGTCTGTGACTGAGTGACTGAGTGAGTGATGAAGTTGCACCGCGCATGTCTGTGACTGAGTGACTGAGTGAGTGATGAAGTTGCACTGCGCATGTCTGTGACTGAGTGACTGAGTGAGTGATGAAGTTGCACCGCGCATGTCTGTGACTGAGTGACTGAGTGAGTGATGAAGTTACACCACGCATGTCTGTGACTGAGTGACTGACTGATGAGGTCGCACCACTGGTCAGCCGGTTCGGTCCAGCCCTATACTAGGTTTTGACCTGGTCTTGTTTAAAAATCTTTTGATAGATTTTTTACGTAGATTTTACGCAAACTGACCCCGTTTGTCTATAACCGTAGGTGGAGAACGGTGCAGATAAGGGATGTTGTTTGAAACGAAATCGCTGTGGAAACGACGTACCTTATTATCGTTGGGTACAGCTCGCAGGTGTACAGGTAGATCAGACCAAACGCTATGGCGACGGCAAACTTCCCAGTCATGCTGAGAATTATGACCAGCACTTCCATGTCCTAAAAAAAGAGACAGGTGATAGGGGCATCACATACCAGTAAACAGCAGCAGCTTCTTACAAAACCCTAATGAACCGTCACCTCTGCTTTCAGTCTTAAACTCAAGAGTGGTTATTATGAAACACGTGTTCCATTGGATTCAGCTCGGGTCGACTTGCCCAGCCACGAACAGTCCGCTTTTGGACCCTGAAAAACTCTGCTTGCTTTAGCAGTGTGTTTGGGGTAACCTCCTGCAAGGTGATGTGCTGTCTAATGAGTTTTCATCCATTTGATTGGATCTGGGCAGACAAGACGTTTCACATATGGGGTTGAGAGCTGCAAGTTGACTGGCCTCTGCCGCACAGTCCCCCAAATAAAGATTTTAGAAGTTGTTATCAGTGGTGACCTCTGCACCATTCCAGAGGCCATTTCGGTTTCAGTTTTGCATGGGCCGTTATTCTGGGGTTTCTTGGTGGCTACGGTCATTACGGTTTCCTGGTATCCGTGGTAACGGTCATGGATACCAGGAAATGTGAGGTTCAGCTGTGTTCAACCGGTGTCCTCTTTTTTTCACATCTGGGTTTGAACCAATCAGACCATTACATTCTGGTTTCCCACGGCATAAGGTTCAGAGTCAAAGGTCAAAGGTCAAAGGTCAAAGTTTACTCATTTGAGACACGGGGGCACATTGCCGTCTATTTCTGTGATGGACGGTGAATTTTACAAATGGCAGAAGAGGACCGTGACCGAACAGCAGTGGACGACGAGGTCATCGCAGCCTTTCACACAGGGTTATGGCGGACGCGTACCTTCGGGACGAAGATGATGAGCATGCAGACGACCCCACCGAGCAGCAGCGACGGGGCGCACGTCTTCTTCCGGCCCACCCTCTCCATGGCCAAGCAGGCGACCACATAGGAGGGGAGCTCCACGGCGCCTAGCAACAGGCCACACCCACAACATCAGATCACGGCCAATCCAGCCTTCCTGTTTCCCGCCTTCAATCACTCGGTGGACTAGTGCCAACCAACCGTCACAGAAACCTGTAGTTCATGTAGTTCCTGTCAAACATGCAATCTTTTCTTTCTATTTGTTTTGTTTACGATGGCACAAAACACAATCCTATGATAAGTTTAAAAAGAATGAATGCCCCATCCATAATTTTTCTTACATTAATATTTTTTCCCAATATAAGATACCATTATAAGTTATTTTCCAGTTTGTTCTAAATATATATTTCTCAGAAAATTAATTATGTGTCTTAAAAAATGTTTTCCTGAGGTAGACACCTTCTTAAAAAGTCTCTGGCACTCTGAGGTCTTTCTAAATCTATGTTGGACGCACAAACAGAGTGAGCCACAGAGATGGCCCGGGGAGATTTGTTTACGCGGGCAATGAAGTCGAAAGTTAAATATACACTTCAGGGACACTAGTGCTGACAGAGCTAAGTCAATGTGAGCACCAGCTCCTTTATCAGGCACGTGCTTTCTGTAAAATTAATCCTTTTTCCATTGTGAAAGACTTTATTTATTCTACACGTTATCTTGCATAGGTATGTAACACGCATACCAGAGCTGCAGAGTCAATTAAATTTTTAACTCGGTAAATTCGGGAAATGAACTGAAAATCAATTACTGTCTTCAAAAATCTTCACAGAATATTTCACAGAATTTTTTCCCGCCTCACTACCTGAACTGGCCCCCAACACTGATACACACTGTAATATTTGTGTGGCCACATCATCTCATTTTATGAAAGCATTTATTTTCATTTTCAATTGTTCTTGTAAATATGGAATCATTTCTCATTTTATTTATACATTTATTATTATTATTATTATTATTATTATTATTATTATTATTATTGTTATTATTATTGTTATAAAATAATTTCTTATTTAATCTGTACATGTATTATTATTATTGTTATTATTATTATTATTATGTTTGTTGTTGTTATTATTATTACTATTACTAGTAGGAATTGTAGTTGTAGTAGCAGTAATAGTAGCAGTAGCAGCAGTATCACCTGCCAGAAATAAGTTGATGTACTGGTTTCCTCCCAGGTTGACGGACCCCAGCGAGAAGACGTAGTATCCCAGGCTCCCGATGAACCAGACGGACCACACTATTAGCGTCCGGCAGGCCATGCTCCAGCTGCAGAAAAGGTCCAGGATGCTGAACTTCTTCTCGGGCTTCTCCTCGGACAGCTCGGGGTCCTTGACCAGCAGGCCGTCCTGCTTGGCGTCCACGAGGTCGGCCACCTTCAGGGTGGCGGGCAGGCCGTTGAAGCGGGCGATGGAGTCCAGCAGGTCCTGGGCCTCCCGGTACCGCCCCTTGGTGAGGAGGTAGAAGGGCGTCTCGGGGAACTTCCAGCAGAAGAGCAGGAAGGGGGCGGTGCTGAGGCTGAGGACGATCTGATAGGCCCACCAGACTCGGACCAGGTAGCCCACCAGGGCCACCACCATCACGCCCACGGCGAAGGAGGCGTGCACGTGCATGGAGGTCCAGACGCGCACCTTGATCCCGGTGAACTCGGTCACGTAGACGAACACCACCACCAGGTACCCGCTGCTCACCTGCCACGCCCCAGAGAAACACAGACCGGTTTGAGTTGTATTATCCTATGACTTATTTTAGGACTTAGTTTTTTACTTATTATTATTATCTTTTTTGTATACTATTATTATTATTATTAAAGTGTTACGTTGCACAGTCTACAAGTAGTTTGTTGTCGCACCAGCATTTCACTGTATGTACATGTATATGTACATGACAAATAAAGCCTTTGAACTTTTTGAACTTTGAACTTTGAACTTTGCAAGGGGGAAGCCCACGTTAATGACAGCCACACACCGCTGGATTACAAGCGAGTAACCGTTCTAGTGAACTTGGGTTTCCGCACATAGTATAACCGAGCTTCCAGCACAAATACTGCAAGGAAGCTGGGCCGAAAAGTGTAGGGAACATCCACCACATTTACCAACCACAGCGCTTATTCCCACACACAGGGATTCAGGAAGACTCGTTCTCTCCCGACCATACAAACACACTCAAAAGCACAAAAATCCTGCTGCTAATATTGCACAGTTGTTTTTTTTTTCCCACTTACATCGCGGTGGCAATTAAAAGCCGCTTGCTATATCTAGCTCTTGATAATTGACGCTTCAGTCTGAGCTTGTTCATTTAGGGGCTTTGGCTGTGCAGCACCGCAAATGCCTCACATTTTAGTGGGTGAAGAGACTGTAAAAAAAAAGAAGTGGATAAGAGGATAATGGTGTGACTCTGTCGGCTTCGCAGGGAAGAGTATCTATCTATAATGCACTGTGTACGAAGAACAGTTTGGGGCAAGTATACAGTGGGCGGGGGGGGGGGGTATTTCTAAGAAATGTGACATTTGTAGAGTGGAACAAGCGCACTGGGTGGGGGGGAATGTCGTTTTCAGAATTCTCAGTCAGTGTTCTAGAACTCCATTGCTTTCGGTTGTCAGCAGCGATTGTTGTTCCATCAGCATTAGAACGTTCAGGTAAGAGCATTCTAATCACGTATCGGTGATCTTACACCTTGAAGGGTTAAACAAAGCTTTTCATTTCATATCTGAGATATGCCAGGATACCATTTTGAAGGCATCTCTGCATAGTTTCCATACTGTTTTTTCCCCTTTTTTTGACATTTTTGGAAAACTTTGGATGTCCGGAATGACTTTCAAAATCCCTGTTTTTCCTTGTCTCACCATGGCCAGAAGAAACCGCAGGATCATGAAAGCATAATAGTTTCCTGTGAGGCCAACGCTGACTCCGAATACAAACTGGCACAGGCTGGTTAGCATCAAAATTGGTCGTCTCCCAACTCTGCAACAGGAAACAAAAGAAAGACCTCTTGCACAATACACACAAAATACTTCCATAACTCAGAAAACATGAAAGCCATAGTTTTTGGGATTAAATATGTGTGTGTATGTATGTGTGTGTATATATATATATATATATATATATATATATTTGTTGGCTTTAGAATGGCTGCAACAGGGGCATTTGGGGGTTTGTGATCTAAAGCACGTCTTCAGGTAACTCCAAACAGGATCATAACTGGCAAACAGCTTAAAATAAGGAGTTTATACATATATACAGCTCCGGTAGGTCAGCTCCTGAGTCTCCTCCCATGCAAGAAGATGCTACTAACTCACATTTAATGTGAAAAAAAACCCCCAGCAGACCCTGTGACTCTCAAGGCCCAAAGCCCCCACCACCACCACCACTTTATGTGATTTAGAAAGTGTTATACAAGACATGCGGCTCTACCTGTCCGCGATATCTCCAAAGATGACGGCTCCGACGAGCACTCCCATCATGAAGACAGGCTGACAGAGCTTGGCCAGCCATTCCCTCTCGCACACCAAGCCCCAGTCCGTCACGATGCTCTCCTGGACCCCGCTTCTGTCGAAGAAAAAGTTCCCCGCGCACGACTGCACCGTCTTGTTCCCGTCGAATTGGTAGTCAAACCCCATGCTGTTTATCCGCAGGGCTCTTCGGCACTGGCTCAGCTCCCACTGCTCTCCGATTGAGTTCTGCACCACGACCGGGCCATTGCCCGGAGTGTAGTGAGGCCAGATGTCCTCGAGGACCGTGCCGCTGTGGTTGCCATAGAGCGCGCCGGTGATGTTGCCGGGAGATGCGCAGAGGAACTTGGGCGTCTCCACCAGGAACACGGAGGCCAGGTAGTGGACCCCGCACGCTATGGTCTGGAACACGGCAGCGAAATACAAACACGCCTGAAATCTGTTGACAGAGAAGCCTCCTTTTCTATCAGACAGTCAAAGAAAGCGTCCCGTCCTACGGCAACATGAGCGTTTTTTTTAGTTAATTTTTAAAAGAAAATTGGTGAAAAGTCAGTGGAATAGCAGCCAAGTCCTTCAGATGAAAACCCGCCTACATTTGTTTGAAAAGTAAAAGATTTCTTGCCGCCTAGGACGTAGACATGCTTTATCCAGGTACAACCTGAGCTATATTAGTGCTAACCTAGTCTTTTTGTGTTAAAATGTCTCTCAGCCTAGATTTCCCCGGCTCTAGACGGCTTGGTTCTGGCTTTTGCTCACTGGGACCTGTCACGGGTGTGTGCATTATATTTACAGTAGCCTACAAGTTGCAGTACAAACTAAAATGATTTAATATCCTTAATAATGCCTGCTTGCCCTCACGCGATTACACATGAGAAGACAGCACACTGAACTATATGTGTGTGTGTGTGTGTGTGTAGACACATGCACACACACGAACACTTACAGAGTGTTACAAAAACGGAAACAAAGTTGTTTTAATATAGTGCGTGCGCAATGTGTACGGACTATATTAAAAGCTTAAAAAAACTTGTCTTGATTATAGGCTAATTACAAATGAATATAAGCGAACATCTTAGGGTATTTGTGTACACTGTGTATAGTGTGTGTTTGAAAGAAAATTGTGCATAAGAATGATTGTCAACTTATTTATGTTGTTTTTTCTCGGACACCTTTCTCTAACCTGCGGTGGATATCAGAATATGCTGCCTGTCCTGCCTGTACCTACATTACATTACCTACGGTACAAACAAACAACCGTACAGCCTCTTTTAAGACAATACAACAAAACATAGCCTGTTCTTTCTTGTCTTTTAACTGAATTGATGCATGTAGTTAAGTTCTCAACTCATTATTCCCCCTTGCAAGAAAATATATGTACTTTAATGACCTATGAAGTACTTAATGCGATTTAATTGACGCGTTTTATTGCAGGTTAGAGGTAGGTACCTTTTAAAATGTCCAAGTTCATCGAAAATCCGCTCCACGTGTTTCATGATTTGTGTGCTGTGGACTGCCGGCACAGTCCTGTCCCTGGAAAAAAGACGAAACTAGTGACTGTAATTTGTTAGCGTTAGCTATCCGAATCTGATGAAGGAGGGGCCGTCCCCCCCGAATCTGATGAAGGAGGGGCCGACCGCCCCCCCCCCCCCCCCCCCCCCCTGCGCGAGGGAAATTTCCACCCCTCACACTGACGAGCAGGCAAAATCTACATCCCCGCCGTCGCTATGTAGTATGTCTCAGTTACACCATAGTTGACTAATTAACCTAGGTTCCCATGTTGCTACCTGCCGTCACCTTGGATGGAATACATTGGGTCCATTTTTCTTATGAGAAAAGTTACTTCCACTATACACCGATCAGCCACAACATGAAAACCACCTGCATTTTCCTGATTTAATATTTTATTTTCTCTGTTTGTAATCAAAAAATTCACACGTGGTCAAAGTACAGACTCAGAGCTTTTATTAAAGGGTATTCTTATACATTTTGGTTTCACCATGTAGTAATTGCAGCACTTTTTATATGTAGTCCCTCATTTCAATGTTTTTAGACAAATTAACATAATGTCAAATAAAAGAGTAAATGTTTTGTATTTGGTTGCATATCATTTGCATTCCATGACTTCCTGATGTCAGTGACCTATCAACATCATCAGAGTCTGAATATCTTATTGTCAGGTTGTCCTACAAGCGATGCTAAAACTCTTTGCATTTGAATGGATCTCTATGGGAATTGGGGGGTGGGACTAGATTCAGCTGTAAATTACGCTGATACAGTATGGAACACATTTGTTGAATGAGCCTCAAACCACTGTATCTAGTCCCACCCCTCAATTCCCATAGAGATCCATTCAAATGCAAAGAGTTTTTGTATCGAGCTAGTTTAAACTCCAATCTCATACATTGTTTTCTGGGGCAGGCAACAGAAATGCTTACTCAAAATAATGTGATTTGATCAGTGTCTGGCCTAAATGATCTAAGTCAGTTGATAAGTTGATCAGCCTGCTCCGATATTCCAGTTCCCCAGCCATGACAATCTATTGTATTGTTAATCAGGTCACCCTGTTTAGAATAGTTCTTGATGACCAGCTGATATTCTATGCAGTGTTGACGAGCTTTAAACATTTCTGCTTACAGCCTGCACTGTCCTCATGATTAGTGGGGCGGCAGTGTGGCATAATGGGTAAGGAGTTGTAACCTTCTTGTAACCTGAAGGTCACAGGTTTGATTCCCCGGTGGGACACTGCCATTGTACCCTTGAGCAAGGTACTTAACCTGCATTGTTTCAGTATATATCCAGCTGTATACAATGGATACAATTGATACAATTTTGAGTTGTATCCATTTTATTTATATATTTTTACCTTCATATGGGTAGTAAATCACATTTACGTAACAACCAGAGTAAAATGAACAAGTAGAAATGTGTTTGAAGACAAAAATTTATTCCAGTGGAAAAACAGAAAAAACAGAAAACAGAAACAGAAACAGAAAAAACAGAAAAAAACAGAAAAACCAGTTGCTAAACCTCCTTATCCAAGTAATGTGCAAAAACTCAGTTACTGTAATCCCAAGCATCGTGTAACAGTATTAGACAAAATAGATAAGATCCTTTATTAATATAGCATACACCATAATGCAATGCAAAATTCTTCACAAAAAAAAATGAAAAGGACAGATAAATTAAGAACACAAATGTATTAAAAGAGGCAATAAAATAAATAAAATAACATTGAAACATTTCTTTCCCATCACTGCTAATAGAAAATATCTTATTGAGGAACAGAATTCTTATTTTGGGCTCAATGGTTGTT
Source organism: Anguilla pacifica (assembly GCA_039654925.1). Lineage (NCBI taxonomy): Eukaryota > Metazoa > Chordata > Actinopteri > Anguilliformes > Anguillidae > Anguilla > Anguilla pacifica. The sequence goes on along the minus strand of CM077289.1, from coordinate 59,836,291 downwards.
TTTTTCTTTTTCTTTCAGACATTGTAATTGCTCTTCCTCAACAAGTGAGATTGGCATCACTCAATACTGAACGTGGAAATATGAAACATCAGACAAAATAAATGTTAGGTTTTTGTATACATAGACCAGAATTCATATTAGCTGTCTGGCTGTCTACATCAACGGGAACCAGTGGGATAAGTGGGTCAATGTCATAAAGTAGCTTATAAATCATTAACCAGTATATTTATTTGAATAAGGTTGGAAAAACACAACTTGCTACAACTGACTTTATCTCTTGGTCCTTTCAACAGTATTTATTCCCCTTTATTTAACAACAGATGATTTTGTTCACATAGTGTTACTCTTTATCACACAAGTTTAACATGTGTCCAACTCATATATCATGTGTCCAACAGAATTAAAATGTACAATAAATACTCTTGAAAATGTGGATCATGTGCGTTTACAAGAAATCACTACTATATGCTGTATATCAAATGTAGTGGTTGTGTGACATTGACACAAATACAAAAATGAATAAAGGACTGTTGTTTGAACTCATAACTATTTTCTTCTATAAATAGTATACTGTAAATGAGCTATGTATTGTACTTAAATCACGTACTAACATCTAAAGAAAGGATGAGTTAACTAATTTCTTGTTTGTTCTTGTTTGAAATATTGAGCTTTACATAGTGTCTTACAAATGTGCAGAGAATAAATTAATGAGAACATTTCTGACATGTTTCCCCCATGCTTTTGGTTGGAAAGGTCATGGGCAGATCAGAGAACAGATTTTTAACCAAAAAGTGAATAAATCCCAGTTAGACATAAAAATAAAGAAACCTTGTGTGCCTATTGATAATTCCAAACTGAAAACAGGGCTAAATAATTGGCCCAATTAAGCCACAGGGTGGTGCTATATAGCTCAACAGTTTTAAGGATTGGGAAAAATTCAATAAAATCGCCTTTTTTTTTTTTGTATTCTTTTGAGACTACCTAGTTTGGAAGATTTATATATTTCAGTTGCCGCCATCTTGAAATGGTGGCCATTTTGGATTTCATTTTTTCATATGCCACTTTTCCCCATTACCGATTGGCCGCTGGGAACCGCACTGACTTTGTACACGACTTGCAGCAAGTTCACTTTTGGCAGGACTTTACATGGAGCCGGACCAGACTCCTGTCCTTGAATGACAGCTGTGATGAATGCAGAGGGCAAGTCTCTGTCTGCGGGGGGGGGGGGGGGGGGGGGGGGCGGGGGTCACAAGAGCCCAGCCCCTTCCCTGACCAGTCCAGCAGTCTATTCTAGTCTCTCTCTATCACTCTCTGCGTCTCCGTCTCCCGCCACCCCACCCCCCCTCGCTCGTGTGCCTGCCAAAGGAAAGTTTCCCACTGCGTGCTTCGGCACGGCTCCATCGCAGTCCCATCAAGCACAGGCTCACTGTAGGCAACGTGCACCTTATTAGTGGACAACGGCTCAACTGCACTCCCAAGCACTCATTACACAGAGAACAGCCTGAGAACTGCGCAGCAAAGCTAAATAATTTCATTTTTTTCAGTTCAGAATTAATCGTGTCCTGAATACCTCCTCATAGCAGCAAGACACAGAACATAACTGGTTAGTTTTTACCATCCTTCAGGGAATAAAACAATAAAGGAACCAAGCTCAACTCAGTGTGTCTTTGACCATTCACTAAGACTAGGCTGCATGTCGGTATGGCTGCTGGCAATACTGAATGAAATAATAATTTTCCATTGGTTGGATTTCATATGGAACGCAAACGTGTTCCTCACTCTTCACGCTGCAGCAGGACGCTGAAAGCCACCGTCACCTGAGGGGACAGGTGGCTGGGTTCACACACCTGTGCGCCGTGAGACTACGCGCAGTTGACGGCTAAAGCAGTCCCGTAAAGTCAAACGCTCTTTTTTTGGGGGCAGTTGTGACAAGTACCTGGGGTAAGGTACAAACTGTCAAACTCAGGTGCATTGTGGGAGAAGCGCTTTAGACACCTGAGTCCACCTTGCAGGTGACCACCTTAGCGAGCTCTACCCAGCGTTCCCTCTATCTCCATGCCAACGGCTGTGCTATCACTCACTCCTTTCAAAGATCAACTGCCACTCGAGCCACGATCACCACCTGCATGTATTTAAATATTCAGTACTTTCACTGTGGAATAAAATGAAAACACATAAAGACACGGTAAAATGCATACAAAATAAAATCAGAGAAACAAAAAAAAAGGTAATATCAACAACAATTACATAAGTCAGCCTATACACTCGACTAAACAATTACATAAAAGTCAGCTTATACACTCAACTAAACAATTAAATAAAAGTCATATACTCTTAACCAAGACTTAAATTAGTGATGGATGAAGCCTCTGGTTTTGGTGGCAAACTGTGCCATGGTTTTGGTACGCAGAAAAGAAAACTGAACCACTTTGCACATAAATGTACATACAGTATACTGTTTACATCTCATGCCAATTATCTGTTTAAAATGTCACTAATGCGTGCCACTGCAAGTACAACCTTCCTTGCCAAAAACACCTTGTTTGGGGGTATTCTGTTTTGGGAAGATTTTTTAAAAATGTACCTGTTTTCTTATTTTACCCAAAAATATGTGCTCTATTTTTTTTTTTTTTTTGTATTTCTACATCTAGAGAGAGAAAAATGTGACACTTTTGTTTATTACATTATTTAAACTGCCATGACACCTGCTGAAAACACAGCGATACTTGTCCTGTCGGGTCAGCCCTAATAAATCAGTCTGTGAAAAGGGGAACATTCCAACAACAACACACTTCACGAAATTTAAGTAGGGGTGTGTGCAGGGGAAAAAAAACACCTCTAAGAACAAATTGGGGAGGGAGGGGGGGGGGTGAAACGAATTTCAGAATGGGAGCTATATATGAGCCCTTCCTCTCCTCGTCCCCCACCCCCCCAGCGCCAGCCGAATGAGGATGTGACCCCAGATCGACTCCTATTTCACAGATGGCTGGTGTACAGACTGTCACTGAAGGAGTGCTCCAGCATAGACTCTTTTATCCCACAGAGCCAGGCTACTCTATTACACTCCCAACCCCTTCCTTACTCTTCTGCCCACTCAAATTTGAGTATAAAAAAATAAAATAAAATTTGTAGAGTCATCAGTGAAGTTGCCATGGCAACCCCGGAGCCAAAATGGGAGTGCACAAATGGGCACAATTTTCAGTTGTGAGAAAGGAAGTCGATTGTCGGAGGGAGCCCTCCCTGCTGGCCCAAAACAGAGCTTTGGCACGTCGTCCTTTGTTTCCTGGGTAACGGCTTACCATAGAGTGCTGAAAGTTCCCCTCTCTTACACGTTGAGTGACTGCAAACAGCAAAAAAATGACCAAAAAAAAGGCAATATCAGCAAGTATTTCAGTCTTATATTTAGACTTTAAATCTTATTTCTATTATATTTCTGCTAAATCAGACAAAAAATATTTATAATGGGGTGAGGCAGTTTCAAGACATGCTGATGGGGTAAGAAAATTACCCTTGTCAAGCAAACCAAAAATTAAAACTAGCTGATATAATCTACTTGAGAGAGAGACAAAAATTCAGATTTTAAGATAGTAAAACTAAAACTCTTAAGACATACTTTTTTTTTTTTTTTGCATCGCACATAGCTCTCCACCTCTGGTAGGTTAATGGAACAAGCACATCTTCATTAAAACGTCATCTTGATTTCAGGAAAGCAATCACTGCATTGATGGGGGAAAAGAGGACGTGCAAAGACATTTTTGAAAGACTTGCAGCAAAGGATCCTAAGGTACCGAAACCACTAACCAGATAATTAATGGCTGACACACATCAGCATATCAAACCCACACCGAGTCTCAGTAACTGGAGCATTGGCTGAACTCCGTGAATTTTGATAGCAGTGTTCCAGACATTCTCAGAACTGCCCCAGAACCGTTCCAACTTCCAGATTAAAAGAATTCCAGCCATTTCCCTGCGGAGTTCAATCGACTGATACTAGTCAGAGAACTGTCATGCTACGAGAAAAAAAAAACTGTTTCAACTACTAAAACTAAAAACTATGTGGGTACATAACAGCCCAGCATGGAAGAGATGTGCGGTGCGCTAGCGCTATCAGAACATGAGACCGTACGAGTGCTGACGCAGCCTATATTCCTTCCTTCCTCCCGGGAGCTGATCCACATTGGGTTATATGACGAAGGTAAGGGTTTGGCGGTGTGGGTTCTGAATCAGCCAATCCCTCTGGGGCCTAAGGCAGCTCATTCATAATAAATCAAAGTCGCGAGGAAGCACCCGGTCCCGTTTCACCTCACCCCCGCGCGTTCCCTCAGCCGCACCTCGCGACTATATTTAAACTCCCCGCTCCGCGTCGGTCGCGGTTCTCGCTCGCTTCAATTTAGCCTACTGCACTGCCACGCAGACCGTGCACCGCGTCCGCGACGTGGTCATGAACACAGAGGCAATAATGAAAATATCCGTGCAAGGACAGTATATTTAAATTGCGGATACATTTTTTGTGCATTGTACGGTTATGGTTCACCCTCAAATATGTGAATATGCACAACCTTCTAAAAATAAATAACAGATTAATCCTAAAAAAAATCTAAAATTCTATATACATTTCCAAAAATATACTGAAACACAGAAACGGAGCCAAAACACAGCATAAACCATATTGTTGTGTTATACTGTAATTTAAAAATTCACAGAAGTCGTAACATGATTTTGGCTGTTTTAGGTGCGAGGTGGTTGATATCCAGTAGATGGCGCACGTGCAGCTGCATAATTTTTTACTGTGACCCTCAACTTCCTTTACTAAGGAAAAAAGGAAACAAGCTTTTCAATTCACTTTCAATCCTACAACAAATGAGTTTACGTTTTGTGCAAAACTTGGACAGCGTGCTCAGCGTTACTAGAATTGGACTATCTTATGAAAGGCTGTATTTTGGGTGTTCAAAGCGCATGGTGACAATTGATTGTTCTTGGAACGCTTGCACGTAACAATGTTTATTGAAGATTATTACAGAGGTGCCAGGTTCAGTTTTTTTATACTGTTAATCACCATGCCTTATGCACACTATTATACAAGTTATTCTGGATATGAAGCATCTGCTAAAGCTTTAAAAAGGACAATGTGCAAATCTGGTATTTTATCTTGATAGCAGCTGTGGTTGTTAGAGACATAACACCTAAAACAGATGATTAGCACCTTACAATACTGGAAATAAAATGCTTTATTTGCATCAAGCATTGCCAATTGCACCTGTAACCTAACATTAAAAAAAAAAAAATTACCCATATGCCGTCTTGTATTTTCATACAATTCATTAGCGTCTCAATATGTTTCTGTTGCGCTATTTCAACCGACAAGCTTGTGTTGAAAGTTAACATACTGTTCTGTGCTGAATTTAATAGACATGAGCAAATGCACGCGAATTCCAATACTGACTTACCCAGTGAAGCGGTCTACTGCAACCAAAAGCAAACATGTTCTGAGACAGGAACGCTGATTTTGAAAATAAAGATATCTTCACAGTGAGCCTAGGATGCTGAACATCGCTCCGCGTTTGGCTATCTGTGTCGGACAGAAACACTCCCAAAGGTCAGGCCAATCACCCCAACAGAGGAGAACTGCCCATCTTTAACCCGTTAAGGTGTAATATCACAAATATGTGATTAGAACGCTCTTAACTGAACCCCTGAAAAGTTGGTTGCACACTACATTCACCATCACTTGTCCTCCCCGGCTAGTCTGTTTAATGAAATCAAATTAAATGAAAATTTATTTATACAGCGCATTTCCCAAACAACTGTCACAATATGCTTCACAGATAACCCTGGGCTAAACCCCCTGTATAGCATCTTTGGGTTTATGGAAATCACATTTTATTATTATTATTATTATTATTATTATTATTATTATTATTATTATTATTATTGTTATTATTATTATTATTATTAATAATAATAATAAAGTGCTTGCAATAAAGCGCAGCGCAGGCTGACTGGAATCTGCCGGCGCGCAGTCTCGCGCCATGGCAACAGGTGCATTCCGCAAAAACGTGCGGCCATCTGCTTCTGGGCCAAGTGTCACGGTCGGGAAGAACAAATGCTGATGCGCGCGGGCTATGTGTCAACACGCGCCGAAACAAAGCGGAGCAACCAGGGCAGAGAAGACCGACGGCAGAAAGAACCGCTCGTCTCTACTCTCCTCTCAGCGCTATTCGACCCGATGTTTCCTTCCCTTTATAAGACCCTGATTTATACGCCGAGGACAGAACGAGCCGTGTAAAAAGCGCCTTGTTAACATGCACACCACGCCCACTGCGTGGAATATCTTAAAATCCTGACTACATCGCCTGACCCCATTGTCTCTTCTTGCCGTTCCACAAACATACAGCAGGGGGCAGTGTAGCGCTTTGTGTTCTGATTTCGCCATGCGGCAAAAACAAGGCCGTTTTTTTTTTACTTTCCCCGCTGTGGGAGATTAGTGCAGCCACAGATTTACTCCTGTTGATTGGCCGTTAACTCGGAATGATTTCAAATAAAATAACTGCATAAGTACGTCCGTCAGACAAGTACAGCATATATCAGATCAGTGCGCTTGGTTATTATGGGGGATAATATCAAGTACTTAAAGCAAAGGGGATTTTGTTTTGACTGTGACCTACATTGATATGATAATACATTAGGAAAAAAAGGAAAATCTCAGGATGGCACCATAAGTCCAGCACAACATCATGTCTGCCTGGAAAAGGCATACTTTTTTAAAATGATCTGGTTTTGGGAGATTCAATCGCCAGGCATTACAAAAACCATTACCATCGACTGTTTTCACCCTGACGTTCAGTAAAAACAAAAATACAGTGTGTTCACGCTTCTGCACCCTCGACAACCTTTTGATTTACCTACAGTCCCCGGCCGAAAACACCAACAGCTAATGCACTTAAATTTAGTTTCTGGACAGAAATTTCACATTTCAGTGACGGGTGAGTTCCACCCCCCTCCCACCCCTGCCACGTCGAGACAAAATAATCCCTCTGTCTTTCTTTTTAGTTTTTTGTTCCCTGCTACACGCCCCCCCCCCCTCCTCTCCCCCCCCCCCCACCCCTTATTATTCTCCCTGGCCCAATCAGTCTTCTGCAGGGGAGATGTTAAAATGCCGACAGACAGGCCCGCTGTACTCACAGCGATCCGTTTACACGGGGCACGGTGTTGAGTTACAGCGCAGCCGCAGTCCTGGGGGGGGGGGGGGGGGGGGGGGGGGGGGGGGCGAGGGGGGGGGACACGCTGCTGCTTTTTAACGGGGGAGATTCCGCTGAGAGTTGGGGAGGGGAGGGGAGAGAGGGGAAGGGGGGGCTGGGGTGTGTTTGGAAAAGCGAGCTGGAGTGAAGCGGGGGACCGGGGAGAGGGGGGGGGGGGAGTATGGGGAGGAGAAAGGGATAGAGGGAGGAAGGAAGGAAGGGGGAGTTTCCTAAACTGGTGACTGAGCGCGGCGCGCTAGCGAGCGCGGAGGCTCAGTTCGCAGAAATGCGGCGCTGGAGGCAGGTGGCCCGTGTCACTGAGCTCCCAGAAAGCACTGCCCCGGGGGAACGGCGGGATTCGGCGCAGACCGCGGCGGCACACCGGGGAGCCAGGATCATCGTCGGAGCGGGACGGGGCATGGAGGGGGCCCGGGAGTGAGGGGCGAGGGGCGAGGGGCGAGGGGGAGAGGAGGGGAGGGGAGGGGGGTGGAGGAGGTGGGTCCGCGGGACAGCGAGCAGACGGGCATGGGGCGGGACAGGGACAGGTGGTGCCTGGCCCTCAGGGCGTGCCTCCTGCTGGCCGTGCTCTGCGTCTGCGTCCACCTGTACCTGGGACGTCCCGCCGGGCGGGGAGGCCAGGTGCGCCTGGACGGCGGGGGGACCCCCCGGGTGACCGGGGGAGGAGGAGGAGGAGGAGGAGGAGGAGGAGAGGGAGGGGCCCCGGGGCCGAACGGCGAGGACGGGGCGCTGAAGAGGCAGGTGACCTACGTCAGGACCCCGAAAAGGGACGCGGGCGCGGACGGAGGGGCGCCACCCGGAGGCGACCACCCCACGGCCTGCTGCCCGCCGCTGCACCCGCACAGGAAGGTCAGTGCCAGCCAGGGGACGGGGCGCGCTCGGGCACGGGCTGCCAGTCAGGACCCCCGTTTCACAGCCATATCTGAAAGTGACAGACGGGAGTTTTGGGGGGGGGGGGAGGGAGGGGGTGGGGGGGTGGGGTTGAGTCAGTAATGGAAGGGATCGAAATCAATAAATGATTAAGTCGCACCTACAGTTCCCTTCGCAGGTAACCAAGGTGCCTGATGCGTGTCACTTTGAGAGTGTAACTGTTTCTAAAAGGTCTTCAGACTGGTTGCACAGGGATCGATACCAAACTGGGCAACGGCTCACTCTTGGGTAGTAAAAGAGAAAAGATATTTAGCTTATTTTTTTAAAAAAAAAGGAAATTTTCCACGGTGAGCTTCTGGCTGAAAGTGTTTGTTATGATGCAGGCGGCTGAGAGTAGACTGAACCCTCTCCTGTTGGGTTTGGGATTTGGTTGTTTTAAAGTGCAGCGCTCGCTGCAAACTTGACGGGAAGACTTTCACTTCCTCCCTCGCCAGTAGGCAGTGGGCAACAGACCGCATTAGAGAGCGGAATCGGGGGACCAAGAGACCCCCGTTGTTGGCTCAACAAAAACGCCATTCACAACCACAGGTGGTCCCCTAATTGTTCTCTCCAGAGGTTTCGTGAACGCTCGGCTGGGGGGGGTGAGCTTTGACCCCCAGAGAGAATGTAATATGGGACAGATATGACCCCTCAGCGAGGGGGGGGGCGGTGAATGCAGTGCACGTTCGCTCAGATTAATGAAGTACATCTTCACTGCTTCACACCGTGTGATGAAAATACCCACTGATGAGTTTCTGTGTTTCACTCACACCCTCACCACCGGGTTCATCCTCAATGCATTTTAAAGACGTTGCTGCTGTTCTAAAGATGCATGAGAAATGCAGGAAAGGGATCGGAAACGGAATATGCAGAAGTTATATTGGGGAAAAACGTATTATATATTAATACATTTATGGGTAAATATACCAATTATTGCCATCTTTATCGTTAAATATTTACTTAAAAGGCCACATATTTACAACACATTACATTATATTGTCTTACATAATTTAGCAATGAACTGAACGTCCAGGACTTTGATTGTGATGAAAAAGAAATATGGTTATGGCAGATGAATATTGTGTAATTATTCCTAGAGACAGAGGTCATATGTGGGACAGAAAAATAAAGATATTGATCTGTTGTGGTCACAGGGGATTGTGTGGATTGATCCCTTGTGGAATTGTGGAAAGTAAACAAAGTTGCACTGATCGATCTGTTGACTTGACGTCAGGCTGATCCAAGTTCGTCGGGTTGTGCACATCACATGTTGAGAGGGGTCTCATTTGAATTGCCCTCCATACGTGAGGCCCAGTTTAGCGGAAGATGATTACTATTCATTCCCCTCTTCATAGCCAAACAGGACCCAGTCAATAACAAGAATAATTTGATGGTAGTTTGAGAAATAAAAGAGCAGAATGAAGATCCTCTTCAGATAGCAAAATGGCTCCCCTGACCCTCCTTACCCACCCTCTTTCTGTCTGGATTTCCTTTTGGGATAATAACATCATACGCATAGCTCTGTAAAGATCATCCATAGATTATGTAAGGTTTTTTTTTCTCCTGTTCTTAGAAGTTATTTTGTTTGCCGCACTAATGGTTATTCTGTCCAGTAAATGTCACACTTATGATTATAAAGGGCCTTCAGGGCAGAGCTGTATCCCTTCGACTCTCACTGATGTCCTCCATTTTGGGAAGTCGCTCTGGATAACAAGTGTGATTTGCTAAGTCATTGATTTCAATGTGATGAGCTTCAACACATTTTTTTAAAAAAACAGCCACATTCGTCAGTTATTCTGACGCGTCGTCGTTGGCGACGGCTCCTCTTTGGCTTCCAGGAAGCAGAAGGAATATGGGATGTGAGGGGCCCGAAGCACTGGCTTAAACTCCTCCCATTTTTCACACCTCCCGCCATTTCTCTGTCTCGCTCCCAGAAAGGCGCTGCTCGCAGTGGGAGAGGGAGGCGGCGGCGGGGGGAACGGAGGCGGGGGGGGGGGTGTTTGGGAAAGATCAACCTCCAGCAGCGCTGCCGGTCCGCGCGACAGACGATCGGGGGGGGGGAAAACATGGCGGCGTGCGGGAGATCAATCCGCCCTCTGTCCGGACCTGACAAGGCCGGCTTAGACACGCCAGACAAGGGCAGCCTTCAGCCCTCCAGTTTCCCATGAGTCACGGGGGAGCTCGCCGCTGAGACTCCGTCACGTCCTGGAGGACGACGCGTCCGTCTGGATTCAATCAACGTTCGCCCTGAAGTTTGAGGCACCGTTACATCCTGACTGTTTGTTTTTTGTTCAGTTTTTTCTGTACAGATCCAGTTAAGCCAGTTCTGTGATCACCCAGGGTTAGCTCTCCTAGCCCTACAAGCCAAACATTAAAGGACAAACGGGGACTGAATCCAGGGCTTTGCACCTTGGCCGAATCGCTGCATTAAATCGTGCGTTTTGATAATGATTTGCGTTGCTAGCTGGTGAATCTTGACGTGGACTGTTGCTGTTGTCATGGGACTGGCATTAGCCCTGGATCGTCCAGGTTGTCCGTTTAGCTGTATGGACATGGCTGGTCTTGATCTCTGCTTCTGTCTCCAAGGAGCTGCAGTAATTAAGAAGAAGCCTGCTCCTGTCTTGCTTAGATCCTCTCATACATTTCAATGCTAAGGTGACAGAAAAAAATAAAAAATTGGGAATGGACTTCTCAACACCCAAAACCCTGCTCCCTACCTTAATCATATCACAAATCATGGTCTCACCTGGAGGGAGAGATGGAGGTTTTATTCTGAGCATGACCCCGGTCATCCGTGCAGCAGGCAAACTACAAACTGAAAAGAGGGGGCCTCAAATCGACCGCAAAGCTTTCCCGAGGAAACAAAAACTCGCAGCTCAGAGGAGGGACACGGAATGCATTTACAAACCGGGCATTTCAACAAAGCAACAACAAAAAAAACCAGGGAACGAAAAGAGAAAAGAGAAAATCTGTGATGAGTGATCTTCATCATGGAACCTGGCTCCTGTAACACGCCTGAAAGCAGCATTTTTCACAAAATAAAAAAGACACTTGAAGTTACTGAAAGGCTGAGGGACTTCAGGGCCGAGACAGGCTTAATATTCCTGTGGAAATGAATGACAGAAGGATAAGAATTACAGCTGCCAAGGGCTTGAATGCTGAGTACGTCATAATGCCTCACCTCTAAAAAAGCACCAACGCCTCCACTGTCTCGAGTCTGTTTTTATTATTTATTATATTGTTTTATTATTGAGGGATGGCATCTGTAGATGAAGCACATCCCCCCACCCAAACCTCACACCCACGCCCCCACCACCACCAGCAAAGTCAAACCCTGTGAGCATTGGGGGAAAAAAAACACCTGCTTAGCACAGGGGTCTGACAGCAGCCACCGAGAGCCACACTCTCAGGAACGTTCCGACAACGTTACTTCAACCTTGGAACAACGACGCGCGCTGAGAAACGACACAAGAACTTCACACGGCTGGCGTTCCAGGCCACGCCCCCCCAATCCCCCCCTGGCCCCACGCCCCCCCGCCCCGCCCCCCACGCGGCGGTGCGCCAACTGGCCGCCCGAACCTTCGCGGCTACGCGCACCTGGACGCGCGTCGTTCTCCGCGAACGCGCTACGGAGTTTTCCCGCGACGAGGTCGGCTCCGATGAATCTCGTTTCGTTGTCAGGCCGCCATGTATCGCCTTGGCGAGCCCCCCAAAAAAAAGCCGAGCTTCAGCGTGAGGTCTGGGCTGAAAAAAAATGCTTTGCGGTTTTTTTTGGGTTTTTTTTTTTTATCCGAGGAGGCCCGCTCGCTGCCAGGAACCATTTGTTCCACAGCCTGCTCTCCGCTCGCCTCAAACGTTAACACTTTCACTTTGGCTCCAGTCGCTGTGCGAGGAGCGTTCTGAAGACACGTGGAGGTTTCAAGCGTGCGTGCACGTGTGTGTGTGTGTGTGTGTGTGTGTGCGCGCGCGTGTGTGTGTGCGCGTGTGTATGTGTGTGTGTGTGCGCGTGTGTATGTGTGTGTGTGTGTGACTTTGCGGCCATGCAGCACAGCTTGCTTTACTCAAAAAGCACAATTTGTGCACACGTATACCGCTGGCATACTGACAGCACCCATTTTCCCCCCTTTAAAGACCCTTTATTCTCCTGAGAGAGGAAACATGAGAAGGCATACTAGGTCTGCTCCGTCACATTTCACAATCCGAGACATTCACACCCCAATTAGCAAGAGACTAAAACATGCGGCAAAAAAAACTGACTAGTTTAAGAACCAAGACAACAAAAGTAGCCACGTCATGTGACAGGGTCCCCAGACAGCTTTAAAAAGCCCCAAAAGGAGGTAAAATGAGGCCCAAGTAGGAAGGAAGCAAAACAAATAGCTGAAAAGCAGGTGCCAATGAACCTTTTTTATTTGATGTGTGTTAGGTTTTTTCGGAACTCCAAGTCAGTGTTCTAGAACTCCGTCGCCTTCAATTACCGGTTGGCGATTGTTACATCAGCGCTGGAATGTTCGGGCGAGAACATTCCAATCGCGTATTCGTGACCTCACTCCTCACAGGGTCGAAAGGCCGAAGCTGGCCTACTCTGCCAGGGGCGAAGGACGGGAGCGTGAAAAATCTGCTACGAGTGGCCCGTACCCAAGCCCTTCCTCCAGAGTAACTGTGAACAGAGCCGTCATGGAAAATCCTGTGTCCAAAGCAATCCTGTGCTGCTTGAGAAACCATGGAACTCCCAGCGTTGTGATTGGTGCTCCTGTTCCGGACGTAGTTTCATCGCAGAAAAGACAGCGACGGTGTGGGCGCTCCGGTACATTCCGCCTTGGATGGCGTCCGTCCCTCCGCGGCGCTGCGAAAGGCCTCGCGATGGCGGAACGCAAAGCCGAAGCAGCCATCTGAAGAATGCCCCCCCTCCCCCGACCCCCCCCCCCCCCCCCGAACCGCTCTAATAAACGGCCCCCTTGTCAGTCGCCTCCCGATATTTACGCCTCCCTGCTGAGTTCAAGAGAACGAGTGTCAGTGACTCGCCGAGCCGGAGACAGACGGACTCCTTCCATTCGCCTTCGCCGCGACCCGCGCGCGGCTCGCCAACGCAAAGCCACACAAAGAGACTGAGCGCTCTCGCCGTCTCCCAGCCGAAAGAGCCCTTTTCACAACTGTAAAAAAGTATTTAAGTGCCGTTAAAAAAGTTTCCCGGGGGGGGGGGGGAATAAAAGGCAAGTCGAAAGAACAAAAGACTTCACCTCAAGACAATAAAAAATCCTACCGAGAACTAACAAAAAAAACTCCATTAAAATGAAATGATAGTTTATTTTTTTGTTTTTTTTTTCCCCTGAAAATGACTACTCAAGCACCAGACCTTTCCAACCAAGAAAAGGAATAAAACAGAACTGGCTGGCTGGGTAATCGAGGCCTACTCACCCGTTTCCCACTCTCGGGGATAATAATGAGCGCGTCCTACGCACGGAGGAGACGCATTTTTTAAAGGACCGCGCGCGAGAAGGCTAACTCAGAGATGACGCTAATCGGCGCAAGGGGCGGACGAGCCCCCGGCGCGGAAGAGCAGGAGGCAGCCGGAGAGGACCCACTTTTAAAGGTCTCGGAATGCTGCGGTCGCTGGCGGGAGAACGCGCGGCCTATGCATTTCACTCAAGGACATGGCGGTTTGACATTTTCGCGACAGGCGTTAATTGAACTGCCAAGCTGATTAAAAACGCGATCTGCACCGCGATGGCGGGGGGAGGACGTGGATGGTTCCGCGTTTCAACTGCAGCCCTTCAATCGTTAATGCATTTCTGTCAAAAACCCTAAACGTCCCAGTTCGGCATTCTAATATGCATATTAATTTCAGCCGTGAAGTCTACTGGAAATACGTGCTTGTATAAGGCTGAGCTTAAAATACATACTCTACACTTCAGCGATAGAAAAGAAAATGCCTTTAAATTGTAACCTTTTTTTGTCAGCGACCTGGCCAAATAACACCTGTGATTATCGTCATAATGATCCGCCTTTTCACTTTCGTATGGATCATGACGGACTCAATTCTCTTCAAATTAAAAATTAATATCTCAACTGCGTGCGTTTCGAGAGGCAGGCCACTTCCATTCCGAGTCACAAACGGTAATGATCTTTTCTGCAATGAAACTACGTCCAGAGCAACAGGAGCACCAATCATAACGCTGTGAGTTCCATGGTTTCTCATGCAACACAGGCGTAAAATGGGTCCAGATAGGGGGTATATTCATCCAACTGAATATCCCACCGCTACACCTCACAGTACATCACAACAAATGATATGGAATCCAATCCATCCCGAAATAAATCCCGCCAGAGATTTTTTTCCCCTGTACTTGACAAAAATACACAGATCCTAATCATTTGACAGGAAGGGTAGTTTCTAAGGCAACCACTGACACGCGTTGAGAGATTTGGGTTAATGATATTCACCACAACCTCTTTCTTCGGGGCGACAGGAACGTTCTGCAGATGAACACACTGGAGAAGAAGATACACTTTATTGAACCCCGTGGGGTAATTTGTCCTCTGCATTTGACCCATCCTTAGTTACCTAGGAGCAGTGGGCAGCCACAGTGCAGCGCCCGGGGACCAACTCCAGTTCTGAGGCCAGTGCCTTGGTCAAGGGCACCTGCAGGAGCGCACTTAACATGCATCTTTGAGTGTGGGAGGAAACCGGAGTACCCGGAGTAAACCCACGCGAACGTACAAACTCCGCACAGAAAGGCCCCCAAGCCGAGATTCGAACCCAAAACCTTTTTTGCTGCGAGGCGAGAGTGCTAACCACCATGCCACCGTGCCCGCCCGTGAGCGATGGAGAGCGGTGGTGGGTTTTTTATTTATTTAGATATTGTATCAGGAACACCGACCGGCCGCGCTAGGCTAGGCTAGGCAACTCAACGGCCCCCTGCTGGGGGGCGCAGGTATGACGAACGGATTCGACGAACCTGCGAAATGTCAGCTAATTTCCCGGTCGGAGGGAAAACGGCCACACTCCAGCGGAGATTTCGGTCTCGCGCAGATTACAGGCCCCGCCCGGCGAGCACTGCAGCACGCTTCGGCTGATCTTCTGAATGGGGAATCGCTCCGAGGAGACGTGTGTGTGTGTGTGTGTGTGTGTGCGTGAGTGTGTATGCGTATGTGTGTGTGTGTGTGCGTGAGTGTGTGTGTGTGTGCGTGTGTGTATGTGTGTATTTGCTGCCTCTAGATTACTTTTTTATTTTTTATTTTTACACACAGCAGAAGAAACCGCTCTCGAATAAATTAGCAAAATAGCATGTTCGCTTTGTGCAAAACCGGTGAAATGGGAAATCACGTCTTCTGTTTCATCTGCATTTAAAATGTCAAACCTCCACCATTCACGGGGAACGTCCTTTTATATTGTATCCCAACTATTCCTCTCAGGGAATCAATGTGTAAACAAATTATACTGGTTTGTAGGCTGTGCACTGTCATTTTACATTATGTGTTGGTATGAGCTGAATATATTTAATCAGAAACCGGAACTACAGAAAAAATTTTATTTCTTCTGGAAAGGCTGTCCTGTGGCCTACTGCATAAAACGCACAGCATTTGTATTTAAAAACAGTTGAGATTTTCATCTTGCCATCTGGTGTTTTTGGCTTCAGTGGTTCTGGTTCTCCGGCTTTGGAGGGTTATATCATTTTTTAGGTGGTGGTGGTGTGGTTGGGGGGGGGGGGGGGGGGGTGCATGAAAATAATAACTGCCAGTTGGCCTGTTCCTGTAACCATGGCATGAGAAGGTTGATTGGCATTGCTAGTCACATGACTCATATCCAGATCTCAAGTCTAAAGTTAGAGTGAATTTGAGAATTTGAAACCAGTTTGACAAAATGCAGTCTTGATTTCAAAGCAACCTTAGAAATAGAAAGAGTGGCGTATATTTCAACAGGATGAAATGGATTGTAAACGTGTCAAAGCCTTCAGTATTCACACAGTAATGATTGATGTACCAGAACATGAGGTACTCTAGGACTCTCTCTGTAAGAATACTTTTCTGATGTGTTTGATTGAAGACACCTGCATTGTGAATCATAGTTCATTCGCCTCCATACAAAAGAAATGAAGCAAAAACCGTATTGATTTAGTGCCATCGGTAAAGTTATAGCATGTGCAAGACAATGTCCTTAAGATTGAAAGCGGCAACCCAACTGTTGTTGGGCCTAACTGTCAAAAAAGAAGAACCGTCCAAGACTGTGTAATTACTTTTTCTAGTTCCCAGAATTCTCAGCATGTCCTGCCCATGGCCACACCTCTCTGTAAAGTGAGGACACGTCATGAAAACTCACAGCAGCAAAATAAAGCTTGAGAGGTCGATACGATTCCCACTGAGCTGGATTAATGCTGCGCTCCATCAATGTTAACTGCTTAATCAATATTCATTGATACGCTGACGTGATTATGTCTGTTTCATGAACAGACGAAAATGTTCAGTCATCATTTCGGTCAGGTTAAACGTTTGCTGACCCATTGTTTCCACGACAATCGAGTCAACTGCGAACACTGCAGGATGACGGTGGTGATGATGATGATTAGTAGTAGTTTATTATTATTATTGTTGCACCAATCCGCTGCAGGTGTTCAGTCACATTTCATGCACTGAATATTAATTGCAGCTGGAAATTTACTGGAGTTAATTACCTAACTCCAGGGTGCACCAACAGTGTCACATCCAAGACCAAATCTTTATAGTGGCACATTTCATTGCCAAACAAACGTACACCAGGGAGCATCAAATTATCGTTGCTGCAGGCAATTGTTGACACAACAGATACCGATAAGCTGTCCAGCTAGATCAATTTCAGCACCGTGCACATAGGCTAATGCAGCTGTGGCTGTACAATATGGCTAGTGTGCCTCGGGTTTTAGTCAAGGCGCTACACAACAGCTGTGTCTCGCGTTCCAGCGGTCTCGTGACAGTACGCAACATAAATATGAGCACATAACTACTGTAGGGTTTGGTAATGAAGTGAGAGGAATCAAATTGCTGAGCATAGCAGTGGGGCAGAACCAGTCTCCCTTGAATCTACCCTGCCGTCCTACTGTAACAAACAGGCAAAACGGAAAGTAGTGATAAAATCACGTCAGGATAATAGCACGCGTCCAATCCCAGAGATTCGCACAACGCAGTGTAGAGCGGTGTGAGTGTTGAGGCGAGCGACCGAGAGGTAAACTGCGGAATCTCGTTATTTAACGGCAGTTAAACAGCGCTCGCGCAGGCAGCAGCCTATGAAGGACATATTTTAGAACGAAGAGACGTTAAATTGAAAATACCCAGGACGCGAACGGGAGCCACCTGTGTAAACACTGGCGATGTTAGAGCTTTAAGCTCCGCTTTCAGCTGTTTTCCATGTAAGGAGAGCGATTTTTTAAATGTAAAATAACTACACAGATTACGGTTAAAACAAAGCATATGGCGCGCATCAGCGGAGCAGAGGTACAAACAGAGCTCGCGGTGCGTGTGGTTGCGTGTTGAACTCGGCAGTCACTAAATGTCACTGCACTCTAGATGTACTGCAAGCATAAAACAAGAGAACTGTTAAAAAAACAAAAAAACCTGCCGACTCGGAAAAAGAACGAGCTTCCTGACCCTGAAGCAAGAAATAACCCTTCAGCCTTATCAGACGAAATGAACCCTCCATTTCCTAGGAAAGTTCAAGGAACTTCCTTTGTGATAAAAGGCACGTAAAATCGCAACAACATATAAATGTCAAAGTACTCATAATGTTCCTGCTTGTTCTCTATGACAGGCCCCCGCCATTGTTAACTTGATATGGCAGATTATTTCATACCATTTCTCTATTTAGCTTTGGGGTGATGCTACGGCTGGACAGCTAGTACCACTTCCGATCAGGGTTTTCGGCCAAATTGACCCAGATTTTCATTCTTGAGTCTTGTGGGATTGAAAAGCCAGCTAGCATTTGGAATTTTTTTTCTGTTATCAAGGCAGCTTTAACAAAACGTTGAATTAACAGCACAAGACTGTCTGATCTTGGAGTAGGCCTACACCCTTTAATAGGTCTCCTTAGCAAACCAGTTGGCAGGGCAGACTGTTCTTGGCTTTTGTATATATGTGCCTTTTCCAAGAATTGGCTGAGGGAATTGGTTTCATTTTGGCTATCAGTAGCAAAAAGTTTGGTGAAAGTTGGCTAAATGAAAAGAGAAGGTCCCTTTAGGCTACAGAAATGGACGACACAGAAAAGACATTAAAATGAAATATGTTATCAAGATATTACGGCATTCATTTGGCTCCCGAACGTCCACGGCCTTCGAACCGGAAGGGACAGACAGATTGCGAACTGGTGGGGCCTGGTGGCCGTCCAACGCAGACCTCTTTTATCTCTCTAACTCAAGTCTGACTCAAGTCAAGTCTGGCGCGCTCAACAGAGAAAGCAACCATTTAGTTGTTCACTGTAGCACTACAGTATGTACCTCTCACTGCTTCCATTTATGGGACTAGAGGATGGTGTGTGAGGGAGTGGGGGGGGGTGTGTGGGGGGACAGGGTTGGGGGGGGGTCGGTTGGTGATTATGCCGCCAGCCTTCGTATTTCCTCGTGGTTCTGACAGGTCGTCTTGCTCACACACACACACACACACACACACACACAGAGCGGCGGGGTGTATTCTCCGACGCGCGGCCTGACGTGTTGACGGCTCTGTCGGCGTCTGTTTGAGCCCTGGCGCGCCTCGCCCGTTATTTACGGCTGGCTTGGCGCAGCACGCTCCCCCCCCCCGCCCCCCTCCCACCCCCCCCCCCACCGAGGGCGTCTGACTGCAAGTCAGCTTTATATTTCCTTCGCGGCTTTTCTTTTTTTTTTTTTTTTTTTTAAAAACAGTTTTCTCTTTTAACGATCACAACGGAACTCTTAAAATAACCTAAGTAGCCACCACCCACCCAACCAACCCCCCTCCCCCCCTCCCCCCCTCCACTCCACTCCCCCGCCCAAGCTGCTGCTCCGGATCGCGGCTGCAATAATAATCTTTATTTCGCCTCAAGTAGTGAATTTGCCCACAGCGCTTGTTGCTGTGTCAAGGTGCTTAGAGATATACTAATAAATAAGGGGAGAAAAAACTCCCAAACAGGATCTGGTGCCAATTTAATGTCTAGAAAACCATTTAGTCTCTTCTACCATCATCAATACTTTTTTGTTGTTATAAAGTAGTGACTCATTATCCTCCCTGTCTCATCACTAAGTGCTGCAAACCCTGATTTTTGGATCTGGACAATTACTCTGGATTTGTTTGGATGCATGTACTACAGGCTGAGCCAAACACCGCTCCCGTTGAAACAGCTGACATCTTTTAAGGCACACAGAGAGCGATGTGTTCCTATTAAGTGTGTGAAATTATAAACAGCTCACTGAGCAACTGTAAGGAAACGCGAAACTGAAAGTACTTTTGTCCGATACATTTTTTTCTCATAGTGTGAATGGTGAATTATTCCATTTTGTTCTTTGGAAAGGGCCTTCAGAATATATATCGTCTTGGGAACAAAACATTTTATATCTTCGGGGGTCAGCCACATGTTTTTCTTAGCTGTTTTGATTTCTATAGCAATAGAAAAGTTGGAAACAACTTCAGAATGGCTTCGGGCTAAGCACTTCAGACTTTAAATACTCTCCGTTGTGCACACAATAGCGCACACGCGGTGTCTCCGCACTGTTTCAGAGAGACTCACTCAATCTGGGCTTAGACGGCGTCCTCGATTTTGAAGCTTTCCTTTGTGTCTCATGAAGTCTTGTCATTTCCTTCTCTCCTTCTTCTCATTTTCTCTTTGCTCCGCAGAGTCTAGCTGAAAGCAAAGCACTTGAGAACGGCACTTCAAGGATTGATAGCCCCGTATAACAAGTGTGGAAGGGAAGTACTGTACCGGCACCAACGGAAAGCCTAGCGCTCAGGAAGGCCAATGCAAAGAGATGGCGGACTGTTTAAAGGCCTGTTTGTTCTTCAATGGCCGCTGGCTCTGACGCAGTCCACTACGGGCAAACCGGAAATGGCCAATTGGTCTTTGGCGGAAATGGCCAACTGCAGAACGTATGCAATGCAGGCCTATCAGAGTGAACGACAAAACGATGCGTCACGACAACGGAGCTGGATGTTGAAGGCTGCAGGCTCAGTTCTTAGGTGCGTAGCAACGCTGCCGCTGTACCCTGGAGCAGGGCACTTAACCTGCACTGCTTCAGGTGCATATGTCCAGCTGCGTAAATGGATACCGTGTAAAGAATGCTAAAGACGTGCTAGTCGCTGCGGATAAGAGCGTCTGGCTAAACGCCTGTAATGTAATGCAGCGTAATGAACGTTTTTATGCTGCAGACGGCACCAGGCCGTGCGCCATACAGGCAGCAGGGTTTCAGTTTGCCGGAGCAAACGGTTATTTTAGCCGCCTCTGCTTTTCTCAGAGAGGGAGAGAGAGAGAGGGAGAGAGCGCAAGTCCGAAACGGCACCGAAGGGCCGCAAATAAACACGAGTCCTCGCCGCCGCCAGCCAATTAGCTCTCAGCGGGAGAAACCAAATACGAGGTTGTGATTGGACACTTAGGAGATGCTTCCAGGGGTGTGGGGGGTGGGGGGGGGGGAGCAGGGGATTCCGAGGCCCTGTTATCAATGCTACGAAACACGCGACCAGCAGTTACGATTAATCGCACCGTTAGATGTAATTCCAGCCTGTCCCGTGGGGCAATCAGGAGGAACCGACTTCGAATATGAGGAGTGTCCCAATGGCTCTGCCTCAGTTAACCCTTTGTGTGGTGTGAGGTCACAAATATGCGATTAGAATGTTCTTAACTGAACATTCCAACGCCGATGTAACAACAACCGCTACTGCTAACAGAAAACAATGGAGTTTTAGAACACCGACTTAGGATTTTGTAAAATAAAACATTCCAAAAAGACTACTCTGCAAGGAGGCCTCGTGGCCACATTTCTGTAGCTGGTAAACGCATTACACCGCGGAATGGTTATTTAATTTCACCTGGGTGGCCAGAGGAGAATGGGATCCCTCCTTTTATAACCAGGTTCCTCCCAAGATTTCGTCCCATTTGGGAAGTTTTTATTTTTCTCAGCACCTATTGTGTGTTTTTATTCTCAGTGGTAGATTTTTTTTAAACCTCACTTGCTTGTTTTTTTGATGGTTTATGCCTGATTTTTGAGCAATTTTCCTTTTTCCATTTCCTCCGTGAAGCGTCCTTGTGACAGCGTCTCTGTAAAAAGCGCTATACAAATAAATGGATTTGAACCGAGCTGAGAAGAGGGCAGAGTGTAACACAGCAGTTCAGTAGTCGCGGCGACATGCAATCAGTTTAAAACCCAGACTTGAATGGATGTCTGCAGCTACTATTCCACATCATCAGGACCTACCTCTCAATGGTGAATAACAGAAATGTAACACTGCAGTCATGGCCAGGCAGAAGGTCTGTATATACATATATATATATCATCCCCAGAGAGAAGACAAATGGGTGTTCGTCTGCTGGCAGAATTGTGAATATTTTGCTAAGGTGACGAATGGCGAGAAAACTTCCAGAGGACAAGATTCTGTTTTCACAATGAGAGAGAGAGCGAAAGAGAGAGAGAGTGTGAGTGAGAGAGAGAGGGAGAAAGGAAGAGCTAAAGAGAGTGCGAGAAAGCGAGAGAGTGAGAGCGAGAGAGAGAGAGAGAAAGGTTCGTGCAGGCTTGCTGTGGGTTGTCTGTATTCATATATAAGATCTGGCGTATGGCATTTTATGAAAAATGTTCTATTTTGCATATAAACCGATATACGCTCAGCGGCTGCAGAACTGGAGGCCTGAAGTCAGACTGAATTAGAGCGGGAAAGCAGGAGGAACACACTCCTCCTCCTCCTCCTCCTCCGCTGAAACTCCAGCGAGGGCGAGTTTGCCGAGTTTGTGCGAGATACGCGGAACGGCGACGCGTCTGACACGCGAGCTGAAGGTGGGGGGGGGTGGTTTGGAGGGGGGGTCTCGGGAGCTGTTCCCCTGCGTGGGTGCGGAGCATAAGCCGGGCTCAACCCAACCGCCGCACGAGAACATGGCTCCTCTATGGAGGAATTGGGGGGGGGGGGGGGGTTACCGAGAGGCCCCATGATTGAGCCCCCCCCCGCCACCCCTCCTCCTGCCCCCTGAGACCGGGGTATGAGGGAGGGTTATGCACTCTGTAATACACGCCACCTGGTTACAATCAGAACACAACGCACACAGTAGGCTAATAAGGAGACGTGTTCTGTCTTCTCATTGGGGGAGGGGATGGCGGGGGTGTGTGTGTGTTGGGGGGGTACCAGAGAGGTGCGAGACAAAAAGGATTTTGCTGGCATAGAGTCAGAAAGCTAATGAGCGCCATCTCTCCCCCCTTGCCCCCAATACCCACACTTCACACCAAACACCTACCAAACCACTGCACTAACAACGGCAGCCGCGCCAACATCCTGCGAAATTCTCGATGTGTGAAAGACAGGGCACAGGCTCTCTTCAGGCCCACACTAGGCTTTCCACAATGAGAATCCACAACCCTGCCCATGCCCCCCCCCCCCCGTCACCCACCGCCCACCCCCCCCAAAAAAAAAACATTTTTCCAGCAGCTTGGCGGTAGATTAAAGAGGTAATTTCGAGGCCACGTGCAAAAGAAACAGGGCCCTTTAATGCTGCGGTGCGCACACAAGGCTGTGAGCCGTGTCACTGCGTTAGCGCGCTGGACCTGGCTCTCAGCGCAGTGAGTCATCCCTCTGCAGAGCACAGCAGAGCTGCTCTTGCTTCTGCCAGCTGTGCTAAGTCCACACTGAGCAGCGAAAAACACAAGCAAGGCTTAAGTTACTTTTCTGGGGTTCTTCGTACTTCGGAAGGAAACGATTCCAAATGTCCGTTTCATGTTGACGGGGTTCTGGACAGAATGTTGATGGAGATGTTGATGGTTGAACGATCTGTACAAAGAAACACGCAAACACACATAAACAGGTTAGAGACCATGATGTCAATAACTTGTATATAAATATAAAGCAAATGCACTTCCTCCAATTTTTTATTATAATTCTAGTTGCCACTCATTTACATGGTAACATGGGGAATACATTCCGTTTCTGTTAGGCTTCATTATTAAGGCCCAGAAGCATTGAGGAATTTCTGGTCAGCTGACCCCCCTTCTGGAGTTCTGATTGGCTGTGTCCCGCTTTGTTACAGGTCCCACGCTGGCGCATTGACTTGCAGCCCTGGGCAGCTCCTAGCCACGCCTTGGAGGAAGAAGCACTCCGATTTCTGAGCTACATACAGACGCCTCAAGTGAGTTGTTTGCCAATAGGAAGACACGAAATGTTAACGTACCCCGCCTCTCCACACTCAGTGATCTGACAATACAACCCCCCCCCCAAACACACACACACACACACACACACACACACACATACAAATGCAGTTTTATAACTGCAATTTAGCAAAATGTAGTCATAACATAACATAACATACTGACGAGAACAGGCCACTCAGCCCAACAAGGCTCTCCATTTTCCTGACAAAATTGCACCTAGTGCTCTGATTACCTATAGATTAGACTGTATCCAGCAGCGTATCAAGCCCGGTCTTGAAAATCCCCAGAGTTTCTGCCTGTACTACATGACCTGGCAGCTATTCCACACATTAAATACTCATTCTGAGTAGGAGGTAGATACTGAGCTTTATTTGTGTGGAGCATTTCAGCGGTGGACCCAGACAGCTGCGTCAGTTTCTGAAAAAGCAGCCTGGCCGACTGTAATTATGCCAAAAATTAATGATAATACAAGGATACCGAACAAAATGTTCTCCTCACTCAAGAAAAAAAAACAGAGAAAAGTGCAAGAAGGGCAGACTCAACTGACAACTTTTTAATTACCCCACTGAGCAATGCAGTTTAAAAATATCAGGACACCCCTTGGTCTTGGGCTGTTCTTCGTTTGGGCTAGGCCTCTTAGTTCCAGTAAAGGCAAATCTTAATTCTACAGCATACAATCGCATTCTAGGCGATTTTATGCTTCCCCAACATGTTGGGGAAGGCCCTTTCAGCATGACAATGGCCGTGGGCACACTACGACTTCCTTATAGAAATGGTTTTGTCAAGAATGATGTGGAAGAAGTTGACTGGCCTGCACAGAGCCCTGACCTCAACTTCATCCAATACCTTTGGGATCATTTGGAAAGCCAACTGCGAGCCAAGCCTAAACGCCCAGTCAGTGCCCGACCTCACTAATGCTCTTCCGGCTGAATGGAAGCAAATCCCCGCAGCCATCTTCCAAAATCTAGTATAAAACCTCTCCAGAAGAGTGGAGGTTGTTATAGCAGCAAAGAGTGGACCAACTCCATTTTAATGCCCATAATTTTAGATGAGATGTTGGATGTCAGGCGTCCACATACTTTTGGCCATGTACTCAATGTCATTATGTGCTGTACAGTGCTTTTTAAATTGCTTGACTTTTAGCTGGATAAAAAAAATGATTATAATCTTTTTGGTAGGAACACAGAGCTAAAAAAAAAAAAAAGTCATTTGAAAACCAGCCAAAAAAGAGATTATTTTTAGGGTCACACTTTTGAAACATCTTGGGGCCTGACGAGGAAATGATGTCTCACACTTTAAATTAATGTGATACTTCAACAAAGCAGAATTATAAAATCAACACATCACTGTGAAATTGGGGAAAAAGTTCTTCCAGCTGATGTATGACCTGACAGTGCCTCTTAGTTTACTGCGAATTTAGCTGATCATTTCTGGATAAATCTTACTGGTAAATAATTTGGTAGATAATGTAAGACAGTGAACAAAGTCCTATTTCAGGATTTAAATTAAGGTAGCTTTTAATGGTGTGTTTGTTATTATTAACTGCATTTTTTAAAAATCGTCCTTAGAATAAAGTTTCCAGACATAATGAGATTGAGCGAATGTGCAACTCAAATTAACCAGCTCAATTTTTAAAGATGTCGGTTGAAAAACAGCATTACCATTTTATGGTAATGGCTTCTTTATGAATTTCAAGTCGCAGTTAATGAATCTCCATATCCGCTTAACTAATCGTGCAGTTTCCTGAAACGATAATCGCCTTTTGTGTGATAAGCGTACACGCTGTCCCCCCGCAAGTTTGCCTGAGATAATTGGGACGGCATGGTTCTAAATGACAATTGCAAGGCAAATCCTGCACACCTTAACAGGGTCAACGCTAATCTGATTTTCGCCGCACGGACTCTGCAGACGAAATGAGGGTTCTGGGCCTGTTCACGCGCAGCCCCGCGCCAGCATCCCGTGTTTCGTCTGCGTCTAGTTATGATTATGTAAAAAAATTTCACGTTAGCAAACAACAAACAGGTGATACTTCTACAAAAATATTCCAAGCACAAATTCCGCACTTTTCTCTGTTATATATAATTACTTCCCGTGTTAGTATTTTACAGCATTGCAATGATGAATTTTTCAATGTTGGACGATTCAAGAGTTATTTATCAAACATCATCCAATAACACAGAGGCCAGTTCAATCTGTGCTGTGATTGGTTCTGCAACTCAGTGTAACAAATTAATACGAGTGCAAGATCTTTCATTTCCAGCAACACCACTGTGGTGGTTGATAACTAAAAAATATTGTGTGCAGAAATAAATAAACAACAAAACGTTTTTTTTTGTGAGGAGGGGCCACGGGTTTGAACCCATTACTCACAGATGGGGACAAAGCAGATAGGATGCTGTCCGGGGGCATGGCTGAAAAACTCTCTCTGTCTCACAGAGGGAGGGGACAGAATGACCTCACCCCCCAGTTCCACGAAAAACAGCAAAGCGTAAGAATCCCAGACATAGCAGAGGGGCGTCAGTGTGGCACATTGCACAGAACCGAAAAACAATCTGCTCTAAGCACCCCAGGGTTGCGGGCAGCACCGGGGGGGGGGGGGTTATCAAGATAAGGTGTAATCCGAGCTGGAGATAGCTGCTAGGAGCAGCAGCGTACTGGCTTAATGTCAGATTGCAGTATTAATGACCGCCTGTGCCCTTCGCACTGATACCGTCAGCGAGAACAGAACGTGGGCAGAGAGGCTGGTTCGGGTCACTCTCCCTCATTCTGCAGAAATCTGTAGAAATAACCTCCTGGGACCCTGCAGAAGTCATTTTTTTAATAATAATACATAATAATACAACAATAAAGTCTCTTGGATGACAAAAATATGTGGTGGTAAAGATAATTTCAAAAAATATTTTAACTGAATGTTTCCTGCACAGTAGAATATATGGTTCTTGTGATTAAGACCAGAGAATCACGTCCCCTACAGGGGACAAAAATGAATTGTGGGATATATCTGTTCAGAGAGCCAAAAGAGATGCAATCTCCAAAGAGAGATCTTCATAGCAGGAGATTTGTGACTTCTTAAAGCTAGTTTGACTTGAAAAGAAGATGGCCCGTCTTATAAAACTACAGAGGCGGTGACCTCAAAGACAGAATATCAGTGGAGGGGCAACATAGCTCAGGAGGTAAGACCGATTGTCTGGCAGTCGGAGGGTTGCCGGTTCAAACCCCCGCCCTGGGCGTGTCGAAGTGTCCTCGAGCAAGACACCTAACCCCTAACTGCTCTGGCGAATGAGAGGCATCAATTGTAAAGCGCTTTGGATAAAAGCGCTATATAAATGCAGCCCATTTACCATCAGTAAAAGGCGCCGACTCGTCGTCAAGCCAGAGACAGGAACACCTCAGCGGCCTTCCCCTTACCTCAGCTCTCCCACAATCCTTTGCTTCGTGGAGCCCGCAGAGCAGCTTTCTGACGGTCGGGCTCCAAACACGGGGGCCGCTCTGGGAGGACAGGGGGGTCCCGTCAAACAAAAGCTGTTGACCCCCGCCGTCAACGCCCCGCCCCGCCCCGCCCCGCCCCGGCCCGGCCCGCCCCGGCCCGCCCCGCCCCGCCCCGCCCCGCCCCGCCTCGCCCCGGCCCGGCCCGGCCCGCCCCGCCCCGCCTCGCCCCGGCCCGGCCCGCCCCGCCCCGCCCCGGCGGAATTCCCTGGCTGGCCTCTCTCTCGTTCTTCAGGCTCATTGTTGACGGAACAAACTTGGCAGGCCGGACCTCGCTCCAGCTGCAGACGGATGATGAATGCACTTTTCTGTGCCCCCCCCCCCCAATCCCCCCAGTACCCTTTTCTGCACCCCTCACCCCCCCCATCCCCCAGCCTTCTCCCGACACCACCACCCCCCCGATTTAATTCCGAGGGCTTTGCCCTTTTGTCAAGAACTGGAAGAAAAGCGTCAATTCATCGGATCATAAATATGATATTTAAATACATCCATGCCTGCATCTGTCTTCATTCACTGAGTCCAAAATAAAAAAAGGAAGAGTTCACTGGAAGGCCAGGGAAAAGATCTAAAATATGCACCCTAAAATATCACGACTATTTCTCACATACTGCACAGCAGCACTGGGTAAAAGAACTGGGACATTATGAATGCTTTTATTAATAAATGAATTCCTTTTTATGAATTCTACATGTGAACTCAATGCGACTCCCGCTAGCGATACACTGGGCTGTGTGGGCTGCCTTTGCCAGCCTCAAACTCGGCCTGCTCCCCCCTTCACTCGAACCCGTGCGTGACTAGGCCGGGGAGCCCTCGGTGACAGGGTGACAGAGGCAAATTAATGGACGCTCTCTCTCTCTCTCTCTCTCTCTCTCTCTCTCTCTCATTCTCTCTCTCTCTCTCTCTCCTTCTCATTCTCCCTCTCTCTCTCTCTCATTCTCTCTCTCTCTCTCCCTCTCTCTCTCTCTCTCTCCCTCTCTCTCTCTCATTCTCTCTCTCTCTCTCTCCCTCTCATTCTCTCTCTCTCTCTCTCTCTCTCTCTCTCTCTCTCTCTCTCTCTCTCTCTCTCTCTCTCTCTCTCTCTCTCGAGGTGCTCAAGGGGGTGTAATTATTTAACGAGGGCACGGGTGAATTTAAGGGCGCTTTTTAAATCGGGCCTCCTGTCGCTCATCAGGTGTCCTGTGGAGGCCCCCCGGGGGCGGGGCTGCCCGAGGGCCGCGGCCCCCCCGAGGCGGGGCAGCCCTGGCGGGTGTGCCTGGACGAGCGGTTCAGCCTGGCCCATCGCGTCAGGAGCAAGCGCTGCCGGGTCTACTCCCTGGGGTGAGTCCGGAATCCCGTTCCTCGCCGAGTTTGGGGTTGAGTCCGAAAAAGGCTTTGTGCCTAATACTTGAGGAGTGAGGAGCCTGAAACCTGGGTCCTGGAGAGCTGCAGGGTTGGGGGTGGGTGGGGAGGGCTGGATGGGGGTGGGTGGATGGGTGGGGGTCGTGGGAGGGGTTGGTGGGGGGTGGGTGATTCTTCAGCTTAATGACACTAATGACTGATGGGCTATGAAATTAAATGGTTTAAAATGCCAGGGCTGTTAATGGCTTCACTGAGAGGACTCGGCACTTCAGAGAGAGAAGGGGGGTGGGAGGGGGGAGAAGGGGGGGGTTGCTGATTTGGGTGTTGACAGACGGCACAGGTGCACCGATGATAAAAGGCAGCGGGTGAGCGAGTTTAAATTCATACCTGCTCACGGCCGCGCTGGGAAAGGTCAAGCAGAGCGGTCATCTCACCTGTCTCTCCTGCCCCCCCTCAGTTCCTGCACACACACACTCACACACACACGCACACACGCACACACACACCCACACACCCACACACACAGTCACACAACCTCCCCCAAATTCCCATGCACACAGGAATGCGCGCGCACACACACACACACACACACACACATGCATATACACGCACACACCCATACCCACACCCAGTATGTGTGCTATTCCATTTTAGCAGGTCTACTGAAATATTTAGTATGTCTAACTTTCAGCAAATGAATATGAAACATCAAACGAGCCAAAAAGCAGGACTAAGACTAACTTCTGCAGTTCAGACTCAGCAGGAAGAACAAACCTTTGTTTGCAGTTCAGGTCGAATAACAACAATTTAATTCATTGCAGCAGCTCAAGCCTCCCCCTGCTAACATCGCAAGCGCTGGCTACCTGCAGGAGACCGGCCTGAACCAGGGGAAATAAATCTTACTCATAATCTGAATGTGCAACAGGCTTCATTTCA
Organism: Anguilla pacifica; assembly: GCA_039654925.1. Taxonomy (NCBI): domain Eukaryota; kingdom Metazoa; phylum Chordata; class Actinopteri; order Anguilliformes; family Anguillidae; genus Anguilla; species Anguilla pacifica. The sequence continues at coordinate 59,807,046 of CM077289.1, read as the reverse complement.
GCCGAGGGGCTCTCCCCCGAGTGGGGCAGGGGGTTCGGGTCGTTAGCCTGGGGTTAGGCCCCCACCTCCCAAAAAAACACCCCCTTGAGGCCCTTCCTTCAGAAACAACCCCCGCAACCCGCCCCCCACCCCACCCCAAATAACTGCTGATTATCACAGGGAAGGTCATCGCCCTGTGGTCCCTGGGCTGACTAACCACGGATGCATTAATGCATCACGTTATTACATCGCATTAACCCGGCAAACTCTCTCTTTACCCACAGCGACGTACCGCGTAGGGGGAAAACATAAGCACATCCATATGATTAATACGAGCAATATTGCCAAGGCCTGGCCTGGATAAGAAACGTTTCCCCCCCCACCGGCGAAATGCGGGCAACAGAATAACCACTAAAGCAACGGCGCAAGTTTAGCGATGCTAGCCGAGAATACGAAGCACACATTCTGAACGCACGGAGAGGAGATAACGAAGGCTATACGCCGAGGCTCGGCGGTTTTAACGATAACGGATCACCTCATACCGCTTCGACTCCCGCGTGCCGCTGGAAGTTATATCTTAATTTTCTGCCGCGGTCTATTCCACACACCTCGGCGGTTTACGCGAACTGGTGCCAGAACTCCCATTTGTCAAAGACGAGAGGCCACTTTTTTCTTTTTTTTTTCTTTCCCAGAGTTCCCTCTGGAGCCCTGCCAAATCCAACGCAGCAGACCGCGTTCATCTTAAACCAATTTACAGACACGAGCGGTTGCACCAAATGCCACCGCGTTCAACCTGAGCACGCGTGGAAGCATTTTCAATGAGCTCAGTTCCGTTTCAGCAGCTTGGAATGCTATAAGGAACTTAACAGGGATCCTTGCCTTTTAGACCAAATACAGAAACTTTTACTTTCATGAGTTCTGCACCCGAAACGGTACAGGTGAGCAGGTGGACGGGTGTGAGGTGCACCTCTCAGCACCAGTCAAATGCACCCTTCCGTTTCTGCAAGCTGAGATGGTTCAATCGGTGCTTGATTTATTGATCGACTGATTGATTGATTGTTTTTGGAGGTGGTAACCTCCCTTTCCAGGTGAAATGTGGCAGTTGAGAGCGGAATGCTGATAAATCAAGTTTGCCCGCTTCTCTTGTTTTTTTTTTTTCCATAAGCCTTTGGACTTAATGGGAGTTCCAGCACCAGTCCTCCCACGTGCATACACACCTCCACCAGGCCTTTGAAAAATGGTGCAGCTGACCCGGCAGTTCGCAGAAAGCACAGGGGTATCCCGAAAAAGTGTTTATCTAGATCTGAAGGCCCGATTTACTCGATCATCCGTGACATTTGTCTACCGATAGCAGCCTTCCGTAACATATGGTTGCCATTAGCGGATGGAAATGAAGGAACCCTCTGTTCGGGAGTAGAAAAAAAAACTGAAAAAAGTCGGGATAATCTCGGCATGTAGGTGGTCTGTTCCTGCTGCTCTCTGGGCTAAAAGAGAGGGTCTTTGTCAGAAGCAGAAAACACACGAGACAATGTCGTGTTGTAGTCTCTGGCTAGGCTAAACTGAGGTTCGGAGAATTAGCAACTCCACACCCTTCAGAAGTCGTAAGCCACGCTCAGGTTTCTCAAGGTCCTGGAAGCCCCCCCCCATCTCTAAATATAGCTACTGAATGTCCCTGCTTTTACTGCAGCCGACAGCGGCTTCCTGATCTGCCCACCGATTGGTCACCTCGGTAGCCAATGGCGCGGCCCAACATTCTCTGAACCCAGCCAGAGCAGCTGGATGGGTTTTACATGCAGCGACGGGACTGTGATGTTTATTTCAGAATAGCAAAGACATCTCATCGTGTCCCCAATGGAGAGGTCCACTAGGGAATAAAGAAACAGATCGGCCTTCAACACTGAAGGCTAATCCCAAGACGGTAATTAAAAAATGGCTGCAAATATAATTACCTCAGAAGCCCAGCTTGCTCCCTAACGGGAATCTCTTACCCAGAACATTAAAGTGCATTATGTCTTATGGGAACCTGGGAAAGAAATGTTCTGGCAACAGACCTGGGCACCTGGCATCAAAGACTCACGAATACCTGCTGCAGCTATTCTCTTCTGTACCACCAGAACTAAAACATGGCCACCTGTCAGACAGGTTAGGCAGAATCTGCCTTCCTCATAAGGCTAAAGCTTAGGTGAGCTAAACCTTTCAGGAAGACGAGGAGATGGACCACAATCGCAGGACAGGAGAAAGTCTTCTGTAGGGGGTTAGAGAGGAAAAGAGTGAAGGGACTGAGAACTTGGGACGCAATGGAGACATGTGTTGAGTTAAGTTACGGAGCGGTGTTGGGTTAAGTCACAGAGTGGTGTTGGGTTAAGTCACAGAGTAGTGTTGGGTTAAGTTACGGAGTGGACATAGGTTAAGTCATGGAGCAGTGTTGGGTTAAGTCACGGAGCAGTGTTGGGTTCAGTTACGGAGCTGTGTTAGGGTTAAGTTTTGAAGCGGTGTTGGGTTAAGTCACAGAAAAGTGTTGGGCTACGTCAGAGAGAAATGCTGGGCAAGTCATGCCTTAGAAGCAAGGAGGCTGTTAATCAGAAGACCGCTTCTACGACAACCTCAAACTGTGTTAATATGGCTTACCCGCTTCCCCCTTCCAGTCCCGGGCTGCAAATCACTAAACAGGCCCCCACGGCACATTTGACTCTGTTTGTTTTGGCCTTCCCCTGGCAGCAGTGGTGTAATGGCAATTAGAGGAACAGCGTAGAGGCCCAGGGCACAGCTGAGCTCCACGGCTCGTCTTGTTTCCCATTATCAGCCTCCCAGTCCAGTGACACGGTCCCTTAACGGGGCTCACAGCCGAAAACAGGCACACCCCCCCCATCCCCACCCCCACCCCACACTACCCCCCATCCCCCCCCCCCCCCCCAAAGGTACAGACAGTAAAAACGAGTAATCCTTTCCTCAAGCCCCACCCCCACCAAACACTACACACAGTCAGCGCTGTAAAAATCTGAACAGTTTTAACAGACCCTGATTAAAGCCGGCCAGCACACAAAGCTGCGGTTTTGATGTGGAGCTGCTGGTTGATAATTCCCTCCCCCCGGGGACCTTGAGCACAACTGGAGGGACCAAACGCTCAAATAAAATCTGTGTGACTAAAACCAGGCTCAACGGCAGACAGAACGCATGGAGAACACAATGCCTTTTTCAAAGCACAACCGAAACTATCCATTCTCCATTTCGACAGTTTACCTGTGTACTTAAGACTGTTTAGCAAGACACCCCATCCCCCCAGGTTCAATATTGCTTTCTTCCTTCCTCCCCCCACCAGGTTCAATATTGCTTCCACTCCCCAGTTCATCCTTATTTAAAGCCACCAAAATCCTACAGCCATCTCTGAGTGCAAACCCCAGCATGGATTTGAACCTGCAACCTCTGAGTTACAAAGCCAGATCCCTATCCACTACCCTCCCCTCCCCTCTCCTACCCTACCCTTCCCTCGTCTCGTCTCATCAGGCTGGGCATGGCGGACAAGCGGCTGGAGCTGAGCCTGGCGGGGGCGGGGTGCGAGGTGCACTGCTTCGACCCCAGCATCAGGCAGCCGCACCTGCAGGACTCCTCACGTATGTGGCTCCACCGCATCTCCGTGGACTGGCGCGACCCCAACCCCGCCATCCCCGCCCACCAGCAGCGTGGCAGCACCAAGAAGCTGGCCGCCATCCTCAACGACTTCGGACACCGGAAGGTAGGAACGCAAGGGGCCCGGCCTCGTCGAATCGCCACGGCGACCGCCCGTCTAGTAGAAATCCGTTGGGATCGTAACATTGTATGGTGTCATTGATGCAAAGCACCACTCTATAACATAACAACCCCCAAATTTCAGCTACTTGAGTGCTAATAGCCCCCCCCCTTGTGGAGAATATTCAACTTGTTAAATGTGAGTGAGTGAGTGAATGTGTGAGTGAGTGACTGAGTGAGAGGGAGAATGTGTGAGTGAGTTTCAAGCCAGGTCCAATGAGGTGCTTTGCACCAATAGCACGCGAGGGCCGCAGACTTTTTAAAGCAACCGCTTATTAACACAAGACACCTTGGAAAGCCGAAAGCATTCACGCCTGCCCCCCCCCCCCCCACCCCCCCACCCCCGCTCCCCCAGCACCAGGGACACCCATCACCTCCTCAAGAGTAATCTGAGCAGCCAATAAACAAGCAGCGCCGAACCCCAATGACTGCTCGTCATTACGCATCTCCTTCCGTTCGCCCGGCAGAGGCTTTGGTCTGCGGGAAATTACAAAAGCCATTACGGCAAATAACGGCCAAGTACCAATAACCAGAGCGGACAGAAATACTACAGATAATGAGCACACGGCTGAAAGGACTAGCCTCGTTTCCAGACCCTTTTGAAAGCACCCACTTTATTATTCTGGGTTTAAAAGAGAGGTTTTTTTTTTTCCCCTCGGTGCCTGGCGGACCGAAACCAGACATTGTTAAAACTCCCCAAGAAAGTAGGGGAACCTCGTGACCTCCCCTCCGCCCGAACGCGGAATACAAATCCGACGCAGCCGGCCCTTTAAGACAAAAAAAAAAAAAACCCGTACGCAAGGTCACAGCGCGCGGCGCATGCTAACGGGACTGAGGAACGCAGAGCCGCGTTTCTCACGTTCCGTTCCTCCCTCCCTCCCTCCCTGCAAATCACCCAGGCGATGAATAATGCATAAAGAAATTATGCGAGGTTCCGGAAAAAAATCTATCGATTCAATCTACACAAAGTTCTCGTAGCGAGAGAGAGAGAGAGAGAGAGAGCGGTTGTGAGCGCACGCGAGGGCCAGCCGCTGTGGTTTAATCACAGCTGACCTCATCGCCACGTGTTTAATCTCTCGTCCACGCGCAGATTCATCCGAGTACAAGAAACGGCAGAGGGAGAGAGACCATAGAGGGTAACTGATGCGTTTCCACGCTCGCTCTATGGTACATATTGGGAAAATGGGCGATTAGCGTGGTTTGCGCACATTAAACACACATATGGATCCATCTTTGATTGGCGCACGAACGCAAGATGGAATCCAGGCAGCCAATGGACAGGACCTTCCCTTGAGGCTTTGCCCATTCTCTGATGACAAATCAGTGCCAAGAATGCCAACTCACCCCCCGCCCGCCGCCCAAAAAAAACAAAAAAACCACAACCCGCTGTCAGAAGTAAACAGGGCTCCACAAAGCTAACAGCGAGTTCCACTGAGACGTTGATGCTCATTTCCATTTCTCTTTTCTACAAGGACATCAGACTGCAGAAGCGGCACACGCATAAATCTGTCGTACTCAAAGCTCGAATGTACATTATTTGCATTGTAATGGATGAAGGGTGTACAAAACGCTGTACAATTCTGGCGTAGACTTCAAAAGAGGGGCTTGTGTTTCTCCTACCAAACATAATTATGTGAGCAAGATAATTAACAGTTGATGGACTGCTAGGGTGCGTGTGTGTGGTGTGTGTGCGTGCGTGAGCGCTTGGGTGCTGTGTGGTGTGTAGTGTGTGTGCATGTGCATGGTGTGGTTTGTGCATGTGTATGGTGTGGTGTGTGCACATATGTATGGTGTACGGTGTGGTGCGAGTGTGTGTGTGGTATGTGTGCGTGTATGTGTTTATGGAGTGTGTGTGTGTATGTGTTTACGGAGTGTATGTGTGTGTGTGTATGTGTTTATGGAGTGTGTGTATGTGTCTATGGAGTGTGTGTGTATGTGTTTATGGAGTGTGTGTATGTGTCTATGGTGTGTGGGTGTGTCTATGGAGTGTGTGTGTGTACGTGTTTATGGAGTGTGTGTATGTATCTATGGTGTGTGTGTGTGTTTATGGAGTGTGTGTGTGTGTGTGTATGTGTGCATGTCCAGAGGACAGTACCAGCATTTCCGTTACCATGCCCACCCGTCCGCGATGGAGTGACTCACTCGCTCTAATGTGTAAGCGTAGCATGCTAACGGAACAGCCGCTCGCTTCCTGTCGATTCTGCCCTGTCCACTGCACAACAAAACCGGGGAACTGCTGCTAAGCCCTTTCCAGAGGCCCGAATAAGCTTGTTGCACAATGCGGGCCTGCCAGGCAGCACTAGCTGCCTGCGTCGTTTCCTTCAGAATTTCAGTTATCTGGCTCACCGGAGAGAGAGCCGCCCATTTTTAACAGCCTTCCTCACACAATTAAAAATTATTAGTTTCCATTACGCCACTTCACCTAGACGGCAGTTCTAGTGTTCTGCTGTTCCCCCATTCTTTTTCTAAATACCAACTTTAGAGGCCAACTTAAAAATGTTATTATTTCCTTTAATAATAATGGAAAAAGTACCTGTCCACAGAAATGACTGTAAATGACCCGATTTAAGTCTGCATCTCAAATTCAAAGATACTGATGTTTTCAGTATCTTTATTATTGTTAAAAAGCTATTTATTTAGTCTACCAATTTATTCTCAGTACAAATAAAAAGACAAAATAAAACACCTTCAAGAGCCTCAACTAGTTAAGCCACCAGAGCTGGATGAACCACATGATCTGAATCTCATGTTCCTAATGCGGCCAAATTGAGGATTGAGGATTGATAAACCAGATTTACTGAGTGGGAGTTGAATGGGGGTGGGGGGTGAATCATTCTCCAATTTCCCTGATGATCAAAGACCCGATCAGACACATAATAATAATAAATAATAAAAATAAATAAATAATAATTAGTAATCACAAACCATGCAGAATGAGTAATTCCAAATACATTTCAAAGAAAATCTTTCATATATATATATTTTTTTCCTGAATTTGCATCACCGGACTGAAATCTACATTTATACTGTATAGGTGAGAAATATGAGACTCAGATGAGGGGTCTATTCAAGTGTAAAAAATCAATCATGCTGAAAAGCTTTGTTTATCAAAAGCATGAAAATGAGATTCATGGGCATTGCTCTACACAGAACACTGAGAAAGCACGCATGCATGCATGCATGTATGCATACACACGCTATGCAGATATACACAGCTATTCATAAATGGTAAAAATAGGAGAACTGTAATCCCGCATAAAATCGAAACCCACTCACAGCAATTCCGGTGATTATCATAATCATCTCCAGAGCCACATCTGAAAACCTATGGTTTAAAAAAAAAAAAAAAAATGCGGGCTAGTTATGAAAGATGAAATTAATCATGGTATACAAAAACAGCAAAAGCAGGAAGACGCGACTGATGTGCTGTTCTGTAATTATAATGTCTCCAGCAGAGACGTTATAATTATTGCTGCTGAGGAGAGTGGACAGGAAAAGAGAAAGAAAATGGAGGGAAACGTGCTGTATAATTCCGAAACGTGCCGTATAGCTATGAAACGTGCCGTATAGTATAGCTTTGAAACATGCCGTATAACTTGTTAACGTGCTGTATAATTCTGAAATGTGCTGTATGACTCTGAAACATGCTGTATAACTCAGAAATGGTCCATATAAATCTGGGGTTTTCCAACCTTTTCTGATTCAGGGACCCCCACCCAGTCTCAAAGGCATCCGGGGACCCCGATCATAATTAAAATTATGTTAGTTATATATATATATATATTTTTTTAAAGGTTTTATATTTTGAAATATTTTCCCCAATATACTGTATATAGTCATCGAATTATCAAGTCTGGCCCGGGAAGCCCTACAGTACCTTAAAAACATGAAAACCCAGGCTCTACAGTGCTGGTCAACCCAAAATAGCGAACGGAGTAAAAACATCTCTTTGAAGTAGAGACAGGCCGACCCGATGTTCGGAACAGAAGACAGGGAAGATTAATTCCGCTGCTGGCCTCAGTAACACAGGGACGTTACACAGCGCTCGACAGACGCCGGGCGAAGCTGGCAGTTGGGAAGGTGCGTGTGCATTAATTCTCCCTGGGGGAGGGTCAGACGTTGACCCCACCCCCCCCCCCCGCCCCGCCCCGCCCGATTGGTTTCCGAGACACCGTTACTGCGAGACAGGCGGCTCGAAGACTCAGCATTGGGGTGCCACCTCTGCGTGCTCTCCTCTCAGACAACATTATGTTTCTGAAAAAAAACAAAACATTTTCTCACAAGAGAATTCAAGGGCAAGGACACTGCAATAAATCTGAAGCGGGGGTGCTTTCAGGTTTAAGGTCCCCCACCCCCCACCCCCCCACCGAACCGCAAGTTCTGAACTTGTTTCAATCCACATATTGTACCTCAATGGGACCTTTCTGGTTAAATATAAATAAAAATAAAAAATAAAAATATCACATTTAGGACTAGCTCGGATTTTAGCGGCGAAGGACCACAAGAACCGACGGCCGTGATTGGCTACTCTGCGCTCTGGGGGGGCGGGGGGTGGGGGGGTGGAGTGGGGTTGGGGGGGGGGGCATCGACATCTTTGAAAGCCTTCGCTCTCCGCAGGACAGAAGTGATTTAACGCGGGAGCGAAGACGGTCAACTCAATATCGTTAAGTGAAGATTGAAATCGACCCCGTGTTCTCTAAAGAGCGCGCTAGAGCACGCTGTTCCGTGCCAGGAATGAGCCTCAGACCGCCACGCACTTTACACAGCCCTCCACTGTGCTGACACTGTGGCGTGTGCATGCATACACACACACACACACACACACACAACACAGGTGTCTGCATGTTATATGGAATAATATGTACCACACACACAAACAATAACATGCAGCACATAGGTGTGTTATATGGAATAATATATAACACACACACACAAACAATAACATGCAGCACACAGGTGTGTTATATGGAATAATATATAACAAACACACAAACAATAACATGCAGCACATAGGTGTGTTATATGGAATAATATATAACACACACACACAAACAATAACATGCAGCACATAGGTGTGTTATATGGAATAATATATAACACACACACAAACAATAACATGCAGCACACAGGTGTCATATGGAATAATATATAACACACAAACAATAACATGCAGCACGTAGGTGTGTTATATGGAATACGTGTTATATAGAATAATATATAACACACACACACAGGTGTCTATATGTTATATGGAATAAAATATAACACACACACATAGGTGTGTTATATGGAATAATATAACACACACACACAAATATGTGCAGAAGATAGGCGTGTTATATGGAATAATCTACAACACACACAAGCACACACACACACGTGCAGCACATCGGTGACTCAGTGTCATATAGAATAACATACGACAAGCCGGGGGGCGAGAGGCTTTGGTCTACGCCGAGAGCCCATTTGCACACAAGTCGCGCGAGCCTCCTGAGGTACAGGTATCATCCGAGCCGCGGCGGGGGACCAGTTTCACCGTCCGCCGAGTCGCCGAGGCAGTTTTATCCCCCGCCTCGCACACAGGCGACGGAGAAAGAGACAGAAGCACGACGCGGCTTCCGCGCGCTTTTCGTCACGGACACGGGCGTGTGTTACAGCGCGCTCCGACGCAACGCCGCATCGGTTTGGGGACGCACGGACGGACGCCCGCTCGCGCTGCACGAGTCATAGGCGTAGATTTCGGGGGGGGGCGCAGGGGATACGTCCCCCTTCGATATTCAGAACAGGTTCATTGGTCCCCCTGAATTTTGTGTTTTCCTTTACATAAATAAAGACATTTCCCGCCATAAATTGACGCAGAAGAGGCACAAACTGGTGCATAAAAATTCGCCAGAATGTAGGAAATTAGGAGTGTCTGATGCTCCTGGAGGAGGACCCCCCAGACCTCCCGCTTAATGTCCCCCCACCCCCAATGTTCAAACGAAACCTACGCCACTGCAGTTGAGTGTTGAGTGAAAGCTGTCCGATGTGCTAATTAAGCAATTAGACCAGTCCCCCCCCCCCGACCCCCCCGACCCCCATTGCTTCTCTTTGATTACTCGATCCCATTTTCCCCTCACACACATGCAGTGTCTGCAAATCACTACCAAACCCTTTGTTTTCACAGTAACACGTTCTGTGAGGGGTCTTTCGTTGTAACTCTATAAGCAGTAGGCTACGTAACACCTTCATAAGCATGACATAAGCATTGATGATTGCTTATGTCAGTGGGGCGACGTAGCTTAGGAGTAAGAGCGGTTGTCTGGCAGTCGGAGGGTTGCCGGTTCGATCCCCCGCCCTGGGCGTGTTGAACTGTCCCTGAGCAAGACACCTGACCCCTAATTGCTCCCAACAAGCTGATTGATACCTTGCATGGCAGCCTTCTAACGTTGGGGTGTGTGAATGGGTGAATGAGAGGCATAAACTGTAAAGCTCTTTGGATAAAAGCGCTATATAAATGCAGTCCATTTACCATTTACCAACTCCAAACAGGCAAGTTTAGTGTTATGTCACCCCGATACACAAAATTGCATTACCTTGACAAACCAAGTAACATGCATCATTTGCGTCTATGAACTTACTGAGATAAGCCCTTTATGATTGCATACATAGGGCTCATAAAGCTGCAATATAGCACTTACGAAGGAGTCATTTAGCTCTATGAAGAATCTTTTACAGAAAGTGTTAAGGATTTTACTCAGTCTGTCTTGAACTAGAACTTTTTTTATTTGCCAAGTTTACCGTTTGAAGAATTATTATGGGCTGGAAGCCACAGAACACCCCAAAGCGAAATGTACTTTGTTGAAGACATGAATGCACTTACTTATAAAGAACCACAAAGACAGCTCTAAAAATAATTACCGGAGACGTTTTTTTTAATAAACAGTGAGTCATGAATTGGCTGAATGGCACAGGAAAAGCACTGGCCTGGTGTTTGATAACTGCCATCTCGCCTGTGTACTTAGCTTCAAATTCATATATTACTCAACCGTTTCTACTTTTCACAGAAATAACGCCATTCTTGCCATAATCGCCATCCTTCTCCGTGTTCGCAAGGCCATCGTTCAACAGTCTACAGGCTGTGTCTGCTCTCAGTATTGATCAGAAATCGGAGGTTTTTCTGTCAGAAGGAACTGTAATTTCTTCTCGCAGCTGATAAATTTGAAGGCGGAGCCGTTCGGACTTCTGCTTCTCATTAAAACAGAGTCGCGTGACATCAGCAAGGCTGTACACATCTCTAACAAGTTCCTCAACGTTTACCACAACAACGAGCCGCGAGCCGACGATTAATCACGGCCAAAGGCATCATCGATCCGAGCGAGCGGCTAACGTTTATGAAGCACAATAAACGCGGTGATGTACGGCCGTTTAAATCGCATGTCAGTAATCAACAATTTGCTTTCTATTAAGTTCCGCGCGCCCGCCCGGTTTCAAATCGCACTGAAGCGAACGGTCCTGGAGGGAATTGCTTGGCAAATGTTCGGTTTACTTTATGCAATCTGTTGATGTAATCTAGCAAGGGGCTCAGAAATGCGCCGAGAGGCCGTGGAACAGGGACGCTCGCTCGCTGTGTTCTGGATGCTGCAGAGCGAATCTGGGAAACTGCCTGTCAACCAAAGCTTACGTAAAGTCTGCATGACCTTGTGTTAAATATTAATTCTCATATCCACAGTCCCCCACACACAGTTTAAAGAAATAATTTTTTAAAAAAATCATAGCCTATATTGAATGTGATATGAACTAATAAGTACCGTATTTTAAATGGTGATTTCATCATTTAATTATCTTAGATACTGAAAAGCCACACAAAAGGAAACTCAAGAGACATTCTTGGCAGTCCTTTTAGCGGTTTTTAAAATATGTTTTTTTTTAAGCCCATTTTCCAAAAAAAAGTCCATAAAGAGTTAGAGTTTTTACTTCCAAACACAACAGTGTAAAACAAATTATACAAATTATCTTCTTTGCCCACACTAACAATGTGGAAAGAGCAATTACAGAGGCAGCGGCGTTAACTGGCCATCTAATGAGCAAAGTAACGCCACAGAGTGAATTTACAACAAACCGGTGATAATTTCTGTAGCACGACGCCATAATGAGAGAAGCCTAATAAAATCTAGCTCCATTGCTGGGCTGAGTCTAATGAGGAACTATTCTTTTTTTTTTTCTTTTTTTTTTTAAGAGTTAGTTGCTTTCACATCATCTCATTAGCATTTTTACTAAAAAAAGAAAAGAGTTCTGTTCTTTTCCGAAGTATTCCAAAAGACACGGAGGGAGAACAAGAGAGAGAGAGAGAGAGAGAGAGAGAGAGAGAGAGAGAGAGAGAGAGAGAGAGAGAGAGAGAGAGACACCCCAGCAGCTGCCGACAGCCAGATTTACAGCTCAGCCTTAATGACTCGCGCACAGAGCAGCAGTGGCCTGTGCGACTAGCCTGACTTCCTGTTCGCCTGCCGCGGCCCGCCGTGTCTTTTAGCTCTCCTTTAAAACTACAGCCCGCCGCATCACTTCCTGCGCGGGTGAAATACAGCGGGGCGACAACGCGGCCGAGACCGAACAAAGGGCCCAGTCAAGGACGCGCGGGACAAAGGGCGAAAAGAGACTGTGTTTACATAAGTGCCGGGAACAAACCGAGTGGGTGGGGTTGGCTCGCTGACATGAGGAATGGTGGGTGGGGGTGAGGGGTGAAGGGGGGGGGTTATTCTCTCACCAGCTCCAGAGTGTTTTCAGAACGCCGAGTAAACATTATCAATCGTCATCTGACAGTCGCAGAAAAAGTTAAGTGGTTCAATATGGGCACAGTGCGCGAGCGCTTAGTCTTAATCGCACACACAGTGTGTGTGTGTGTGTGTGTGTGTGTGTGTGCGCATGTGCGTGTATGACCGTGCATGCACGCACGTACACATGCAGGCATGTGCATGCATATTTTTGCGCGTGGGTGCCTGTGTATGCACGTTTTTGTGTGCACCATACACGGCATGCGTGTCTGGATGCACGCATGCATGCGTGTACAGGTCGAACCTTTTATAGCCTCGGTGGTTATCTCCGAACGACAGCTGCGTACCGCCACACGCTCGGTATCTGCGATGGCGGGGAGCACCCTTTCGAATTCGGTGACCCCGTCGACTGAACTCCAGCATCCGGGGAATGTGGTTCAATACCCACCAGCCCTGGGAGAAATACAGTGCGATATCACTTCTGGAATACGAGGATGAAACAACTGCCATTTTCCGGATGCCCTGCCGGACCCCTGTAGGCAGAACATGATTGAGACCGTGTCGTTTACCCCAAAACCAGCTGGCCCACTTTGCCAGCACTCTCCTTCTGCCCCCCCCCCCCACTCTGACAGCCTCTCCCCATTGCTCCTCCACCAGGTCTCTGGGGGAGGTGAACTCCTTTCTTTTTCCTCGTGTTCTAATTTAATTTTTTTTTGTATGTGCGTGCGTTTGCAATGAAGATGGAGATCTTCATCGCTCTCTTCCCAGCAGTAAGATATCTGAGCCATATGGTGGTGATTACTGAAGAACACTGCAGAGTACCCTGTCCCCCCCCCCCCCCCCCACCCCCACGCCCCCAAGAAGAATGCTTGATGTTCATTTTGTGGCAGTGGTTGGAATTTAGGACAATCAGTTTGTGCCAAGCTGCAAAACAAAGAGATTACAAAGCACCTGCCTTTCATTTTAATCCGTGCCAAGCATCGTTAAAGCCGACCAGAAACACTGACCCGTCGCACGCTTTCTGGAGTGCCGCAGACGCCCTCTGTTGACCGATGCATTTCATAAACTTCCTGTTAAAGTATTAATCGTCAAAATTATATTTTGCCAAGACAACAGTAGAAGAAGCCACATTCGAGCATTTTTTAATTCACTGGGTTTGTTTCGCTCGACAGGTGCGTTACCTGTAGAAAGCTTCTGTGTTTTAAGTCACTCTACAGACTTCTGCTGAAATCTGCTCAGCCTCACTTTTTGGGAATCTCTTCATATGTCAATTAGTGGCATCTGCATGAGTAATATTATGTTAATGAAGGGCAAAAAAAAGTAATAATAATTTTGCCCCCCAACGCAGATTCTGCCTGTAGTGATAGTCTGTAATTGTCAATGAACCCTGAAACCAAATTATATTTTTTCTGCCTACTCTTAAGTCGCCATTTCATTTTCAGGAAAATATATATTTAGTCTGTTCTGTATAGAAATACATGAGCAGGAAATCCTGTCATTTTATTATAAAGGCCCTGGTATACCATCACAGTAAATAACTATGTAACTACTCATTAATAATATGTGATATTAGTTAATAAACAGGTAGTAACAGCATAGTAAATGGGTAATAACATAGGTAATTTTTATACTAGATGTCAGGAAAATGACAAAATCTATTCAACTGCAAATATGAATAGAATCTGAAATGATTTCAAACCTAGAAATGAATGAATACAGTAAGAGTATGACACGTGGTACGGATGCTTCTACAGATCAAGTGTGATGGTTAAAATGGTTTATGATAGCATATCAAAATAAAACCACGTGTATCAAAAAAACTGCTGTGTAGCAGGTTTTTCATGTTTTCCTAGACTCAGGCATAGCCAAAAAAACAAGGGAGGCCTTCCCATTAATCTGTGGCCACTGTGGGAGACTGTGCACACAACAGCAAACAGTGCAGCTGACACACAGATCCCTCACCTCTCTCTCTCTCTCTCTCCTCCCCTCGCGCAGATCGACGTGCTGAAAGCGGACATGGAGAGCGCTGAATGGAAGATTCTGGAGAACCTGATCCTGGAGGACGTCCTGCAGGAGATCGGGCAGCTGCTGCTGGAGGTGCACCTGCACTGGCCCGGGTTCGAGGTGAGCGGGGACGACAGCACGGTGGTGCGCTACTGGTACAGCCTGCTGCGGGAGCTCCAGCGACATCACTTCCTGCTCTTCTACAGCCACTGTGACATCACCAAGCCCCGCCTCTTCTTGCACAAGAACCTCTTCAACGCCAGCAGCTCCTATACTCTCGGCTGGGTCAACACCAGGTGGAAGCCCCAGTAGAGACTGGCATGGGCGGTGTCCCCAGAGCATGCTGGGAGATGTAGTCTAACCAGGCTGCTCAGAGGCGATCAATGGGAAACTATTGCTACTGCAGGCACTACATTTTTTAAATTAATCTTAGTGAACATTTTTTCTCAAAGACTGCATGAGCAGTGAAGAAGTCAGATTAATTTGACACTGAGTGTGTACCGCACCTCGAGCATCCTGGGCGACGCGGTCTAAACAGGCTGCTCTGAGGAGATCAATAGGAAACGATTATGCCGTTTTTCCTTCAGGCACTACAATAATTTTTAATATTGATCCTGGTCCACGTTTTTATCGAGTATGCATGAGCAGCGAAGAAAAACAAAATTTGACACCGAGGACACACGATGCCTCAAGCATGCTGGGCGATGTAGTCCAAACAGGCTGCTCAGAGGGGATCAATAGGAAGTGGTGTTATTTAGCTTTAGGCACTATAATACTTTTTTTTTTTGTATTGATCAGGGTATACATTTTTCAGGTATGCATGAACAGTGATGAGAATAATTAAAATGAACCTAACGCCACCGAGTGTACACAGTACGCACTCCATCATCCACAACTATGCAGAGATGAAGAAAACATAACACTGAACATTTTTAATCACCTGTGAAATTATATACATAAATATATGTAACGGTCTTCACCATCTCAGCAGGCATTTCAAACCTAAAGGTTTTCTAGGGGTTGGTCAGCCATTCAAAGCGTCACCCGTGTGTACCCCCCCCCCCCCCCACAGGCTTTAAGGGCCTTTGTGGAAATCATTTGTAAATAATGGAAAGAAACGCTTCATTTGGGCGGACTTCATTTTTGGACAGAAATTATTCAGGAGGCTACAGTGGAACGTTTCTTCAGAAAGGAGGGAGATCTCGGGGAAAAATTAAAGAAGCCGACTCATCCTTCTTCCTGCTCCGAGAGGAGGCCGATCTTCATAAAAAATAAAACAGAGAAAAAATATTTCGAACCCCAAAAGAGACGCGATGCCTGTTTTAATCACCCTGTTCTCACATCGGCCCCCCCCACCAACACCCCCCGCCCCCACCCCCACAGCCTCCACAACCTTCCGTTTGCGAGATTTTTTAACTACCGTGTAGTTAGGAATCGTCAGATTTATTAAAATTTAATCAGTGGGATTGCTCTCTCTTTCCCTTTGGAAGTCATCGATCCCAAACAAACGTATACTGCTTTCGGTTTCATTAAAATGGAGGAGGGGGGGGGGCGGGGGTTAAATTAAGACGTTAATTTCAGCGCTGAAGCCAGCGTTGCTGGTTAATTAATGAGAAGAAGAACCAGCATCCCACAGAGATCTGGGGAGACCATTGAACCACCGGCAGTTTCCTCATAGTAAGAGACTTGCTGCCTCATCGGCCTACTCCATCGTTTGAATGATCAACTGTCAAGCAGATTCAACCCCCCCCCCCCACCCCCCCAACCCCCACCCACCCAGTGCTCTATGCCATGCATCGTTAAGTATCCAGAGATCTTCTGTTACTTTAGAGGATTAAGAACCAAATCATTTTAGAGACCCTGTGTTTCATTTAAAAAAAAACCTTTGGTGTTGCATAGAACTTGGGGGGTTTGGAGGTGAGGGTTACTATGAGTCAAATCCATTTATAGTTCTTGGGATTTGTTCCCGTTTCTGTTGAAAGGTCAACAAACGGAGCACATTAATAAAAAAAAAAATGAAGCACGTTTTTAAGTGTGTGCCTATATGTGGGTGTGCATGAGTGTGTGCATGTGAGAGTAAGTGTCTGTGTGCGTGTGAGTATGTGTAGGTGTGCGTACGAGAGTGAGTGTGTGTGTATGATTGAGGGTGTGTGTGTGAGTATGACTGTCTGTGTCTCTGTGTGTGTGTGCGCGTGTGTGCGTGCGTGTGTCTCTGTGTGTGTGTGTGTGTGCGTGTGTCTCTGTGTGTGTGTGTGTGTGTGTGTGCGTGTGTGTATGCGTGCGTGCGTGCGTGCGTCTCTGTGTGTGTGTCTCTGTGTGTTTGTGTTTGTGTGTGTGTGTGTGTGTGTGTATGATTGAGGGTGTGCGTGTGAGTATGACTGTCTGTCTGTGTGTGTGTGTCTCTGTGTGTGTGTGCGTGTGTGTATGCGTGCGTGTGTCTGTGTGTGTGTGTGTGTGTGTGTGAGTCTCTGTGTGTGTGTATGTGTGTGTGTGAGTGTGTGTGTGTGTGAGGACAGGAGCCCGCAGCCTCCTCCTGGTGCAGGAATTTGGGAGCAGCTCGGTCCTCCCTCGCATTCCTGTGCCGACACCGGGGCGGGACGACGCTACGCAGACCCGTCACCCCCCCCCCCCCCCCCCCGCCGAGGGGGCTGCGTTCTCAGACGCCCCTAAACTCACTCCGTACCCCTGCTCTCCCCCATTAACCTCACAGAGGAACGCGCTCTGCGCCCTGCAGCGCTCAGGGCGCGGCGCAGAGCTGTAATCCAAGGGTTCGAGGGCTTTTCATTCAGACACGCTGAACATCGCTCATTATCCACGCTGCTAAATATAAACATGGCTCCGGCAAGCAGGGCTTCAACCGCCAGACGAACATAACATAACATAACACAAAATATAACCACGCAATATACCATGTGTGTGTGGATGACTAGGTAAACACGGTATATGTATTTCACAGCTATGTTTTTTGCCCACATTTTGCTAAAAAAAATTGTAAAAAATTTTGCAATCTGTCTTCAGATCTTCATAATGCATTTTTTAAAAATGTACAGCAGTATATATTCCAGTTTCTTAAGGGTTTTTTAAGGGAACGCTCTTGATTAGAGCGGTGTTGCTTTACTCTTAACGCGGAAGATAAAAATGCACTGCGCCCTGCAGAGATTAACATGAAAAACTTGAGATCCAGACCAAGATTAATAAAAAGATTATTATTTCTCCTGAATGTGTTGACTGGAAATATACAAAATTTTATTTTCACAAAGAGGACACGGGTTTAAAATAAAAAAAAATTACAACAGTTACAATCACAGGAGCAGGTGCACGTGTGTTACTCGCTACGGACTGCGGCCACGCGATTCGTTGAAGCGAAGCGACCAATCCCACTGCTCCTTCGCCTGGCCGTAAATAAAACAAGACCTGATCGCTTTTTCTCTCTCTGCTGCGTCCTTGTTTTTTTCTTTTTCTTTTTTTCCGCTCTGTTCCTCCCACAGCCCAGCGAATCTCTCTAGGGAGAGAGGGAGTAAAAATAACACCACAGAAGAAGAAGAAGAAGAGTGAAGACTGGATGCCAGCCCTGCAGAGCTTTTTTCTGCGAGTCCGGAGCGCGGGGAAAAGAGGAGGAGGAGGCGCAGGAGGAGGTGCAGGAGGCGGAGTCTAGTCCCACAGCTTGATCTGTCCGTCCCAGCCGCAGGTGATGACCTTGGAGGTCTCGTGCGGGTGCCACAGGGCGCTGATGCACACCTTGTCGTGGGCCTTGATGCGGTGGTACAGCTTGGTGGTCTTCCAGTCCCAGATGTTCAGCTTCCCGTCCGCGTCGCCCGACACCACGTAGCTGCGGGAGGGGGGGGGGGAATTAGGAGACGGCCTATGCATGTGTGTACACATCAATATATGCATATGCGTGCGCATGAATATATGCATGCACACGCAAGATCAATGTTTTTCTTCTTATGCTCTCGTTTTTCTAATCCTTATCAACCCCCCATCAAAGGGAGAGAAAAATATAATGAAAATAAATGAATAAAACATTTAAGTACAGTTTAACCCCAGCATGAGGGCGGTAGGTGGTGGGCAGAAAAAGAAAAAGAGCTTGCCAAAGAGGTCTGCTGTCACTGCCTACCTTCCTCTGCAGGGTGAAAGCACACCTGTGCACACCCAAGCCTGATCATTTATTACAGGTTCACTGGCTGTACATGCACTCCATCCAGCACTGTATTCCCAGACCCATCTGCTCCTGAGAAGCACCAGATCCTCGGCCTTCCTCTCGAACCCGCGCCAGACCTCGACAGCACACTGCAGATTTATGCACCGGCTGCTGCGATCGGACGCGACACTCTGGACTTCTGCCCCGAACCTTTTACGAGCGCACGCTTCGCCACGGACGAGAGTCCGCTAAGCTTCGAAACGCAAATGTAAATACAGATATAGCCGATACCGTTTTTTATTTATTTATTGCATCTATTTATTTCTTTATTCAAAGCGTCCTTTCTCAAAAATAAGACAATAAAACGGCGATAACTGAGTGATAAACTGGCGTTCTGGCCGACCTGCGGGAGACAGGCGGTTGCCGTCCGCGCCCGCTTTCCTGGCCAGAGTATATTTAGCGCCGAGACTCGGCTCAGCGCCAAGAGCGCGGCGCAGACCGGCTTCGCTCCGCTCTCTGCAGAGGAGGAGGGGGCCGGGCTCGTACGCCAGAGCGCTCGGATATCCAATAATCCCGCCAGGGCGGCCGCTCCGAGCGGGTTTCAGGGGCGACCTTCGAGACCGGAGCCCGCATCCCGGCGAGCCGCTCCCATTATAGATCAGCGCACAAAAAAAACGGGGAGGTTAATGAGAAAGAAAGCTGCAGGATTCCAGGTGAAATAAGACGCCTGGAACGCGAAAGGCAGGCGAGACTGGGATTCAACGTCCCGCTCAGGCACAGAAGGTCTCCAGAGACAAGCGAAAGCCGCGGAGAGAGTGAGGGGGAAAGCGAGCTTCCGCGCGCCGCCGGTCTTCCGCAAACGGACGCGGGGAAACCGGAGGGGTCGTGCCGAGTTCAAGATCAGGTCCCAATGTTCCCCACCGCCGCGGGCCGCCCCCCGCTGCACGCTACATTTCAGCGCTGTCCACACTTAGAATGAGCCCCGCGAGGTGTGAGGTCACAGATTAGAATGTTCTCGGCTGAACATTCCAGTGCTGATGTAACAGTCACCGCTGGCGACTGAAAGCAGTGCGGTTCTAGAACACTGACTTAGAATACTGAAAGAAAAAAAGCATTCCAAAAAAACCTAGGCTACTCTTCAAAGGGTAAAAGACCAGAAGCTTCCAGAGCCCACGCATGAGCCACTTCTCCCCCAGCAGATAAACCACGCCCAAGGATGTCTTCAATCATGTCTGGAAGGCAGAGCTCAAACATGAGACACTTTTCTTTCAGCAAACAAAAATATCTGGGTGTTATTTTTTAAACAATGCCTAAAACCGTCCTCAAAGGGTAAAGCGGCTGTGAGTGCCTTCAGCTGCATAAGACATGAAGGGTTTAAGTCCGAGGTCAAAGGTCACCTAGACTGTGCAATGAAACAGTAGTGGCAATCTGTGTGAAAAGTAGTGGCGATCGCTAAAAATCGGCTGGCTTTGTCCTCTGCGATCGCAAACTAGCACAGGGCACGTTTCCGGCCCCGAGCGCCTCACCTCATGTCGGGGGAGAAGTCCACCTGGCAGGCGTAGCCCGCCACCATGTGACCCTTGAAGATCTTCTTCTTGTTGAGCCGGAAGCGGTTCTGCGCCCCGAAGATCAGGATCTGGTTATCCATGGACTGGCAGGCCAGCCACTTCCCTGCAGGCACACACACACACACACACACACGCAGCGGAGGTTAACTACCACAGCCCAGCGGGGCCAAAAATCAAGTGAGGAGGAGGAGGAGGAGAAGGAGAAGGAGAAGGAGAAGGAGGAGAAGAAGAAGAAGAAGAAATGGAATGGCCTTTCTCTGACTGAGAATGGCTGAGATTATAAAGCATCAGTTCTCAGCCCTGTTCCTGGAGATCTACCGTCCCCACAGGCCCTCATCTCAACCCTGACGAAGCACATTCTCACTTAACAGCCAGAGATCGCGCTGAGCTGCTAATTAGCAGAATCGGGCCGTGCCAAATTGGGGTTGAAATGAAAACCAACGCTGACTGTAGATCTCCAGGAACAGGACTTAGGAACCAGTGTTGTAAAGCCTGCTGCGTTCTCCTCCTGATGTAAAAGCGTTATAAAAAAAAAAAAGGCGCTTTTCAACCAAAAATACATTCAGAACGTGCTCACCAGTGCTTCTCGCCCAGAGACTGGCTTTCATTAGCCGTGCCAGGAGATTCCATCAGTCAGAACGCTCGGCGAACAGAACCATGGAAACAATGCTTAAATGTTCCGCAGAAATGTTCCATTACCAGGGAATGCCAGTGGGGGGAAAATGGGAAGAGCTCGGCCAATTTGCTCCAGTGCGCCAACCATTGTCGTCAGCAAAGAAAAGGCACCCTGTTTCCCTCAGTCCACGACTATATGCTCTCTCAAACAAAACCGAAAAATATCACCCCCCCCCCCCCCCCCCCCATCGAGGATTCATAAATTATGCACCTCGAAAGAGGCAAACGGGCATCAACACAAAACATGAACACGACCGTGGGGAAACGGCTGGTTTCTGTTTTTCACCGAAATGAGCCTCCCTGATACATGTGCACACCATTCTGCGGAAAACCAGAGAGGCTTCCAGACCTCAAACGCTACAAAGAGAGGAAAAACTGGCGCGTGCACAGATAACGAGGGAAGCCAAAGTTTGGCTGCAGGCATGGGCGCAGCGTAATGTGAAACGTGCACTTTATCTCGGGAAACCAGGGAGACCTTCGGATGGCAAACAATGCAACAGTGAAAATGAGCATGCACATTTAACATGCAACAGACCGGTTAACAGCATATGTGGGTGGATGTGATAACGAGTGGCAGAGTTTGTGTGCGTGTGTGTAGTACGGAAGTGTGGATGCGAGCGTGTGTGTGTGTGTGTGTGTGTGTGTATGTAGTATGGGAGTGTGGATGTGACCGTGTGTGTGTGTGTGTGTGTGTGTGTTTGGGCACATGCGTGTGTGTGTGTGTGTGTGTGTGTGCATGCGTGTGTGTGTATGTGTTTGCGTGCATGTCTGTGTGTGCGTGTGTGTGTGCAGCAGGCTCACCGTTTGGTGACAGGGTCACAGCGGGCATGGAGTGCATACTGGGCTCGGCGATGTACTTGAAGTCCACAGGAATGTCCCTGCAAAGGAAGAGCAAGGTTAGGGGAGGGGCATCAAGGCAGAGGTGTGCTTTCATAGGTTCGGCCAAGACCATGTAACCTGCAGACAATTTCACCTGTACTTTTACCTGTACACGTTATGCTGAAGGTGGCACTGTGACAGTAATAAGTGG
This sequence comes from Anguilla pacifica, assembly GCA_039654925.1. Classification (NCBI taxonomy): domain Eukaryota; kingdom Metazoa; phylum Chordata; class Actinopteri; order Anguilliformes; family Anguillidae; genus Anguilla; species Anguilla pacifica. The sequence goes on along the minus strand of CM077289.1, from coordinate 59,785,113 downwards.
TAAACAGCCTAAAGAATCATACGATTAAGGACCTGTTGGCAAATTAGGGATGTCTAAGCCCATCTAGAAGGGTGTGGTCTGGTGTGGGGTCTGGGTTTTGTTACAACCTAGCACTAAAACACCTCACGCAACTGACCAAGCCCTTGAGGGCTCATGAAAACCTTCTCCCTGGTTATAGTGTTCTGAGTGAAAGCAGGGAGCCCTACGGTCACAAGAGAGGGTGCTGCCCCCAGCCTGCAGACATACTCCCCCTGCTGGCGGTGTTCAGAAGTGCTGGAACAGAAGTGAAGTCGCCGTGACAACGGAACCAGCCCCCTCCCTGTCAGAGGGGAAACTGGCAGAGGAAGCTGATCTTCAGCATCTGTGCAGCATGTGCACAGGAGGATTACGTTCGCTTTAAAATCGTAAAACAGACAGCTAGCAAAATACGCAAATACAGGCATTAAGCTGCCTTACTGTCTAAGGCGATGAGCGACACGCTCAGTTCCGATGGCGAGGCGAGATCAGGGACACGTCTCACTTCACAAACTCTCTGCACGAGATGCTCCGCATTTCCCTACAGTAATGTGAATACCAGTTACAGACGCCCCCACCCTCAAATAAAATCAATAAATCCACGAGAGCAAGCAACTTTTTTAAAAATACCTGCCAACGGGTTTGTTATTAGGCGATAAAACATTAGCGGTGGAGTGATAAAGACGCTAAACACGCGCGGCGATAAGACCGGTGCAGACCTGGAAAATAAACTCGGTGGGAAGAGAGCGAAATTTCACACACAAACGGCTCCCCGACACCTTGTTAAGGTGGGAGACTGCGCGTGAATGTTCAGCACTGCGAGATTCACTCCCCACCGCGGGAGTCTGCAACGTTTAATGTACTAACCCGTACACAAGAGGGATGAGGAAAACGGACTATAACGGATATTCGGCTTTATTACAAACTGCGAGCAAAAAAAAAATAAAATAAAAAAATAACGTTTCGACGACTGCCGCGTCCTTCCTCAGAGTCAGACGGAGACACGGCCGCTGTGGAAGTGTTAGTGTCGTCCGCGTTTTGTTTGTAAAAGAGCTGAATATCTGCGAGTACCGGGATTGATCCCTTCATCTCGTTTTACACAGCGGGGGTGTAAAGGAACATCGCCACTCGAATCTCAGCCTGTGTCTGCTCAACCGAAAAATAACCTGTAATCAGAAGGTGGGTGGCGGCTCGGCTCGTCTGCTCGTGAAATGTCAAAACCAAATTACTGTTATTTCGTTTCGCAAACTTTTTCCCACTAATCTCATCCGCCGAACATCGCCGGTGTTATCAAGACATTTTCTGGCCATTTCTGAATGTGGCATTCGGGTTTGGACGCGCTCCCAAACTCCGCAACAGATACAAGAACTGAGAGCACAAATTTAATTTCCCGTGAACCAATCAAAACGGTTGCAATCAAACCGGCGAATCAAAGCAAATAACAGTGCAAAGCCACCGTGAGAGGGTACAGCAGGCACAGTCCAATCAAAAACAAAATCCAAAAGAGAAAGAAAAAAACAGACATAATCCAGTACATCAAATGTAACCATAGAAATTGGCTTCTGAATGGCTCAGGCAAATTGGAGGGGGCGGGGCTAAAAAAACACTTTGATGTTCCCTGAAGAACGTCCACGAATGACAGTTTCCCCAAGGAGGCTAGCAGCGTTAGCTTAGCCGCTTTGGAGGAGAGTAGCTTGTTTTAGCTCGTAATGTTTACAACGACAGTCCCTCTCTCTCCCCGGCCGTGTAACAGCACCCTCAGTGAATTCTCCACAACTAAACGACGACAACTCTAAACACCAAAAGCCTGTTTTTTAAACGGCGAAATAAACTGTGTCCAGCTCATTTGTCACCGTCTGAAACTTTCACCGTTTTTATAAACCTTTTTTAAATCTATCCGGGGGGACTTCTGAAAAACGGCAGATTTGTGTACAAGAAACGCGAGCGCGATCCAGACCGGTCCTGTTCCCAGGCTTCGACCCCCCCCCCCCGCGGGAGATTTTTCGGCGCGAGAGATGACGCGCCCGTCGAGACTGGGGGGGGGGGGGTGTCAGGGGGGATATTACCCCCGCCTCTGACCCCGCAGTCTAAAAAGAGAGTACAGCAGCGCTAAAACGGTACACGAACACATTCCCCAACTTTTTTTCTTTTCTTTCTTTCTTTGTTTTTGCGTGGGGAATGAAGACATTCCGTTCCAATAAAAGCAGCCGCACACAGGATATTAAACTGAGGCGTTCTGCTCTCGGGCATCAACAGGACGCAGGACACCCACAAATCCTCCCCACCAAACGGCCCAAAGCGTGTGAAATGGGCTTGAGGTGGGGGGGGGGGGTTTAAGAGGGGGCTTGTTCCTCACAACTTGGAGCGGCCTAATCGTATTCACCAGCTGTGCTCGCTGCCGTAACCACGGCGATCAATTCAGCAGAGCGCAGACAGGAATGAGCTCTCCTCCCCGAACGTGGCGTGTCGAGCCTCTCCATCTTTCACACACCGCCCGCACACGAGCCCAGCTCTGCGCAGACGCACGAGCGCAGTCACACGAGCCCAGCTCTGCGCAGACACATGAGCCGAGCTCTGCGCAGACACACGAGCGCAGACACACAAACTGAGCTGTGTGCAGGCATGAACAGGAAGGAGACATGTCATGCACAGAAAACAGAGCGTGGGCGCCTCGCTGACCAGCAGGGGTCACTAGTGAGCAGTGAGACCCGGTAAACCCGGCCCGCTGAACCGCTCCCTCTCTGGGAGACAGGACGCCCAGCGAGGCCATCAGCAGGGCTGCCGAATCTGCAGTCTCCCCGCAGAACTGAGCTGCCCGAACTAAACGGATCTTCTGAACCAAGCTCCTACGCAGGCACGCTGAGGACGAAGCCAGTCTGAGGAGGACCCGGCCAGCGACAGCCTCGCCCCACAGAGGACCGACGCCACGCTTCGCCTCCGACGGCTCCGGTGGAGGACCCGGCGCGCGGAACGCCACGCAGAGCAAACAGGAAGAGGAAATGCTAAACGGGGCCGGCGGCGGTGTCCGCGCTGGAGGATGCAGCGCCCGCATCACCCCTGCCCCCCCCCGCCCCCCCGCCCCGTTGCGAAAACCCCGCCCTGTCGCTGTCAATTCACTTGAACTCTCGAGACAAACTCAGGCCGCAAATCAAAAGTTATCTCCTGGAGGAAAGAGAGAGAGAGAAGAAAGAGAAAGAGAAGGAGAAAGAGAGGCAGAGTTTTGGGGCCAGGCTGATTTCACATGCAGAGCTGAAGCCAGCCTCTCTGTGTGCGGAATGTGTTATGAGCAGAGTGGAGGGGAGACGAGGCACAGAGGAGCCATAATGAACACCATCCTTTACTACGGGCGCTCTGCGGGGAGGGAGGGAGGGAGGGAGGGGGGGGAGAGGGAGAGAGGGAGAGAGAGTGTGTGTATGCGTGTGTGTGCGTGTGTGAGAGAGAGAGATGGGGAGAGAGAGAGAGGGAGGGAGGGAGGGAGGGGGGAGAGAGGGAGAGAGAGGGAGGGAGGGAGGGAGGGAGGGAGAGAACGAGTGTGTGTGTGCGCGTGTGTGTGAGGTGTGAGAATGTGTCTGAGAGACAGAAAGTGAGACCTTGTGTTTGTGTGAAAGAGTACGTTGATGTGTGAAAGAGAAAGAGTGTGTGCACGTGCGTGTGCGAGAGAGACCGCATGTGTGTTTGTGTGTGAGAAAGTGCACTGGTGTGTGAAATCGTGTGGTCTAGGTGGCACACTGTGCTGAAGAGCCCTGTTTTCTGGAGATGCAGGTTTTCACTCCAGCCCTAATGAAGCGCACCTCACCCCACAGCTAGAGATCTCGATCAGCTGCTAATCAGAAGAGTCAGGGGTGCAGGACTGAAGAGTAACGGGTGACTCAGTGACCCCCCCCCCCCCCCCCTCCCCAACCTCACTCCCCCTGACCCCCACCAACAGCTCCCCCCACAACCCCCCCCCCCCCCGCTCACCCCCAAAAACACTGCGCTCAGCTGCAATCAGCTTTCCCTTCCTCTCATCATTTCAGCAGCAGCCACAGCGCGCCTCACCAGGACAGGCTCGGAGGGCTGGCTGTTACTGCAGGAGCACACAGAGTCTGCAGCAGTGCACTTCTGAGGCCCGCAGCTGCGTGAACACGCACGGCCGCAAGCAACCGAACCTGAAGAAAACAATCTGCCCACACAGAAGACTAGATTCAGACAGGCTGCCTCAAAAAAAAACAAAAATAATGTAAATATGTAGAGAGAGAGAGAGAGAGAGAGAGAGAGCGCAAGAGGCTAGTTAACCCTAATGAGCAGCAATCCCAAACATTATAGAGCTCATTGTAGGAGCTCATTGTATACATACATGTATGTATGTATACACACACACACACACACACACACACACACACACACACACGGTCAGCTCCCATAATGTTTGGAAGACAGACATTATTTTTCTTTGATTTGGCTCTGTACTCCACAATTTCAGACTTCCAATCAATCAAATGATTCGCATTTGCTTAAAGTGCACATCCTAAGGAAACCATGTGTGAGAGAGTGAGAGAGAGAGAAAGAGAGAGCGAGAGAAGAGAGGAGGGAGAGAGAGAGAGAGAGAGAGAGACAAAGAGAGAGAGAGAGAGGGACAGAGGGAGAGAGAGACAGAGAGAGACAGAGAGAGAGAGAGAGAGAGAGAAGAGAGAGAGAGAGAGAGAGAGAGAGTGAGAGACTGACTCAATCCATTAACAGCCTGGCGGTGACCTTTCCCGTTAGCCCCGCCCCCTCCGCTCGGCATCCTGCATCAATCAGGAGCCCCCGTCAGCTACGACCTGCACAGAGGAGGAGACCGGGCCCCTCAGCCACGCGACCCCCCCCGAATAACGACGGTTTAGGGCCGAGCAGTTAGCCCCCCCGTTAGCCCCCCCCCCCCCGTGCAAGCGCCTCGCACCTCGGCCCTAATCAATCCCCCCTCGGGCCTCCGGTCCGGTAATAAACCTCCAGCTCCTCTCTCAGGTCCTCACGCGCTCAAGACTGCATCCTTCTCCCTTTTACTTATTTATCCCCCCCCCCCCCCTCCTCTCCTTGCGTTTTTGCCGCGGTATAACCACGGTGGATTCGATCGGGCAAGCAGGCCGGCGAACGCCGATGCTAACGCTAGCAAAGCCCGTCCCGCCCTCTCTCCAGTACAGTCCTGAGCCAACAGGCCCGGCCACACAAAATGGCAGGAGAGGAGAAGGGAACAAAGGGCTCCATTATTCAATACCCTCTCTGCCCTCTCTCTGTCTGTCCATCTCTTCTCTCCCTTTCTCTTCTCTCCCATTCTCTTCTCTCTCTTTCTCTTCTCTCTCCATCTATCTCTTCTCTCCACTCCCTTTCTCTTCTCTCCTTTTCTCTCCTCTCGCTTTCTCTTCTCTCTCTTTCTCTCCTCTCTGTCTCTCTCTCTCTCCCTTTCTCTCCTCTCTCTTTCCCTTTCTGTTCTGACTGATATCAGACTCCTGGCTTTAATGGTGCTGTAATTCTTGACTGCTTCAACACTTGATCCCTATAATCCCTCCATCTGAGCGCGCTCAGACTGGCCAGGAGAGCGCCTGGGCCCCAGCTGGTGGACTGGGAACAGTGAGGCACGAATCTGGAGGGGAGGGGGGTGGCGGGGGGGGGGGGGGTTCCCCGAGAATACAGGTCCAGCCTGTGCCTCGCTGTACAGTTTGGGGATGGAGGGTTGGACAACCAACGCCTGAGCCAGACTACCTATCACCCCGCCCAATGCCCCCCCCCCCCCCCCAACACTGAACTGCCACAGGGGAGGCGAACGCCGCAGAGCTTTCACAAAGCAGCGACACAACGACCAAACCCGCTAAAGGCGCCCGGTCCTCGGCCGGAGGCGGGTCTGGAAACCGTTAG
>CM077289.1:59736181-59779127 GCA_039654925.1 Anguilla pacifica | reverse complement strand
CCACCCCAGCTGGGCGACAGCTTTACGAAACGAAGCCACTCGAAAAAGAAAAAAAGAAAGTGAAGGAAGGGAAGAGGGCTTTGGACAAACGCTTAAACTCAAAATGTCGACCGGTGTGGCGTTACAGAGTAACACTAGCCCAGTGTTAAATTCACTAGGAGAGAGTACATTTGTGCCCTGATAAGTGTACATCCTTGTTGTTAACCTGCTTTTAAGTTGAACACTGAACAGGCACTGCGCATGAGGGCACCACTCTGTCGCCATTTTAGCCCACGGGCAAGAACATCTGCAGAACACCAAACAGAACCGGAGCGGAGAGAGCGGGCAGAGAATTCGCCAGCACCCCCGACGAAGCCAACGCAATTAGCAGCCTTAATATAGCACTGCAGCCAACAGCCACAGGAGGATGTAAAACACTCTCTCTTCTCTCTCTCTCTTCCTCTCTCTCTCTCTCCTCTCTCTCTCTCTCTCTCTCTCTCTCTCTCTCTCTCTCTCTCTCTCAACGCACAGCCAACTGCGAGAGGAGGGTGTAAACAGAGAGAGAGAGAGAGAGAGAGAAAGAAAGGAAAACAAAAGAAAAATACTTTGGAAGGAGATAAGAAAAAGGTAGGGGGACAGGGAGGAAAAAGGAGAGAGAGGGAGGGAGAGAGAAAAGAGAGAGGAGGAGGGGGAGAGAGAGGGGGTAAATAGAGAGAGAGACATTGAGACAGAAAGAGAGGAAGAGGGGGAGAGAGAGAGAGTAAGAAATGAGGAGGGAGAGGGGGTAGAGAGAGAGAGAGACCCAGAGAGAGAGAAAGTTAGTCAGGCGTCCAGACCCCCCTATTTGAGTGGATCAGCCCAGGTGGTGAGGGGTGGCCCTGGTGATCAGGATTACACACGGTGGCCCTGAAGGGGGGGGTGGTGAGTGCCCCCCCCCCCCCCCCCCAGCTCAGGTGTGCTGAGAGGAGAGCAGATTCGTTCAGCCTGAAGGCCTCCTGAACCCCCCCCCCCCCTCCCGTGCTCTCCTCCGTGAAATGAAAATTCATGAACAGAGTGTGTTGTTCCCCATCTGTGAGCGTTCTGCTCTCTGTACCACAGCTGCAGCAGAGGGGGGGGTCGGGGTTGGGGGGGGGGGGGGGGGGGTGTGCAGAGGAGGGGGGGGGGCAGCAGGGGTCCTCCGACCCTCGACCCCCCTCCCCCAGCAGAAGAATCCCGCCATTGTGGTTTTGACCTTCAGAGGACGGAGAGAAACCCCCGCTCTGAGCAAACCCACGTCCTTAGCGTCAGGCAGCAGCGGTTGCCATGACACCATACAACACCCCCCCCTTACCCCCTCAACCCCCCACCCACTCGTGACCTTCGCCCCTCCTTCAGCGAGGGCTGGTCTGGCGTAACGGCCACAGGTGAGGGACGCGCAGGATCCAATCACACGCCGGCTCCAGGGGGAAGCGGCGGGCGGACGGCGAGGATTGTCCTCGGACGGAACGCAAACAGGCCGCCGGAACAGAAACGCAAAAAAAAGAGATGAAAACGTCGCTCTCCGCTCCCCGAGGACGTTTCTGTCCCGACGCGGGGCGAGATCGCGTTCGCCGCCGACCGTCGCCCTTCAGGGGGTCGCGACCTCGGCCCGTTCCGCGGCTGCCCTCGTTTGACGCAGATCCAAACCGGCTTCCGGGGGGTTTTGGGTTCGCCCGCCCGCCCGCCCGCCCGCCCCCCCGCCCGCCGCCCGGACAAGCAGCGAGCGGTACGACCCCGGCGCGGCGCGAACCAATCAAATCAAATCAAATCACAGGAAACAGCGAGCGTGACCGCGACCGACCCCCCACGCCGAGCGCCCCCCAGGAGCAGCCAAACAGCCACAGCGCAATCAGCCGCCAGAACATCCAGAACACCGCAAAAATAAACTGCAAAATAAAATAAAATCACCTCACTTCTGTGCGAGCCACTCCGAGCTGCATTCTGAGGCAGCAGGAATCAGATTAAACCCCGCGGAGCTGTGGGGGGGTGGGGGGTGGGGGTGGGGTGGGGGGCGCATTTAGGGCCAGGACCAGTTTGTTTATTTGCTGCCATCTGGTGCTGGAGCAGAGACGGTCCTCTCCGGAACGCAGCGACAGACAGGCGCTGCTGTGTCTGTGCCCCCCTTTAAAACCCCCCGCGGGGCGAGCGTCTGGCACCCCGGGGGGGCGCGAGCACGCCCACGCTCACGGGACGGGTCGCGGGAGGGGAGGGGAGGGGAGGGGCTCACCTGTCTCTGTGTCCCACAGCTTCAGGTAGCGGTCATAGGCAGCGCTGAGGAACTGAGTTCCAGTGTTATTAAAACAGATGTCCCGCACGGCCTTACTGTGTCCTGAGAGAGAGAGAGAGGGAGGGAGGGAGGGAGGGAGGGGGGGAGGGGGGGAGAGGGAGGGAGGGAGGTGGGGGTGGGGGAGAGGGAGAGAGAGAGAGAGGAGGGAGGGGGGGGAGAGGGAGGGAGAGGGAGGGAGAGAGAGAGGGAGGGAGAGATGCATTGTAGTGTTATTTAAAATTTGGAAACACATATATTGAAATACCTCATGCCAATAAAGCATTTTAAATTGAAATTGAATTGAAATTGAGAGACGGGGAAGAGAGAGGAAGAGGACAAGAGAAAGGGGGGGGAGAGAGAGAGGGAGAGAGAGAAGAGGGAGATATATTGTAAGGTTTTTTATATAGCTTTGGCAACACATATATTGAAAGACCTCATGCCAAAATAAAGCATTTTGAATTGAGATTGAGACACGGGGAGAATGCCAGATAGACAGAGGTGGGGAGAGAGAAAGAAAGACAGAGATCACATGACAGCTCCACACGGTGACTCATCCTAAGAGAGGGACGGGCTGAGACCCGGGGGGAGGCGTTTTGGCGCCACCGTCTCGCCTCTCGACGTGCGAATGGGGACCGGGCTCCTGCGGGGTTACCGTGACTACCGCTCGGCCACACCCCTCAGGGCCGAAGAACCACAAGCCAAGAGATCCTTCTGTGTCCCTCAATACATCTTAAAGGTCACTTTTTAAAAAACGGTAAATGGTAAATGGACTGCCTTTATATAGCGCTTTTATCCAAAGCGCTTTACAGTTGATGCCTCTCATTCACCCATTCGCACACACACACTCTCACACACTCACACACCAATGGTGAAAGGCTACCATGCAAGGTACCAATCAGCTCACTGGGAGCAGTTAGGGGTTAGGTGTCTTGCTCAGGGACACTTCAACACGTCCAGGGCGGGGGATCGAACTGGCAACCCCCCGACTGCCAGACAACCGCTCTTACCTCCTGAGCTATGTCGCCCCGTAAATATATAAATAAATAAAATATGTAAATAAATAGATACAAAAACCCCACCGCACCACACTACACCACACGCACAGCCTAAACGAAGATGGCATTTCTCAACCCTGGTGATGGATTAGCAGCACCACAAACAGCAGCGAAATGACCTCCACCTGATGTATGCGAGGGCCCACAGACCCCGCCCCGCAGTCTGCAGCAGCGCGTCAGGCCCCCCACACCCGCGCCCCCTCCTCCTCCACCTCTACCCCCGTGAGGTATTTTGATAGATCTCCCCAGCAGGAGGGTGAGCAGGAGGGGAGCAGGAGGGGAGCAGAAGGGAACACGGTGGCCCTGTCCTGCTTTCATTACCGTTTTAAATGGCCCGTGATGAGGGGGGGGGGGGCGGGGCTAAGGTACAGGCTGCCCTTCAGGGCGCCGGCAGCGACGCACTGTACACCGCAGCGCTGGCTAGGATCCGTTTTTATCCCCTCCGACACCCACACAGGGGGCTATGGAGGCCGAGCCAGTATCCATTTTAACTCTCTCACCCACACGCGATTTAAAAATGCCATTTTACTCCCCTTTTAGGTCTTTTTATTTTTTTGCGCGAGGGAGGGGAAGAACAAGTTCCAAAATGGAATGGTGTTTTCATCTGACACGGCTACTTAATTAAGCTACGTTAATTAAGTTAACGAATCCCATCCGTCCCCCTCCAACCCGCTTTGATCCACACTGTGCACAGAAACAGGCTCTAAAAATAAATAAATCTTCTATTTATGTACAAATGAACTTATATAACACACACATATGGTAGTGATCAATAGTTTAGGTACATATTTATCTATCTGCATGTACTTACATTAACACACACATACATGGCTATGCATTCTCTCTCTCTCTCTCTCTCTCTCTCTCTCTCTCTCTCTCTCTCTCTCTCTCTCTCTCTCTCTCTCTCTCTCTCTCTCTCTCTCTCTCTCCCTCTCTCCCTCCCTCCCTCCCTCCCTCCCTCCCTCCCTCCCTCCCTCCCTCCACGCCGTCGCCGCGCCAAGCACAGACCAGCTACAACAAACGCCTTAAAACCGCACCGGCAGCCAGACTTCTGGACGAACATAAACCTTTATAAACATTGATATTTAATCACAACCAAAAACAGTTATTGCAATAACGATCTAAAACTTGGGGGGGGGGGGGGGGCGGCGTGAGGACGCGGTCGAAGAGGAACCAGAGAAAGGGCAAGGCGCTGAATTATTCATGGCTCTTCGGGAACACTGACGTCAAGCTAACGGGCTACGTCACGGCCGAATACAGCCAATCAGGACTCCCCCTCAACCCCCCATATTCTCACTGCACCTTTGATCCTCATTTGGGACGCCCTGGGTCAAAACAAAAAAAACTGTGTTTCTTTCACACCTCAGGGGTTCCCTCAGGGGCTCAGCCCCTACAGCAACAGTCTGCGGTCATGAGCTTGAGCCCCCCCCTCCAGACTCAACACCCAGACCAGGCTCTACCATGAGCTCTGGCCTCACAGCTACGCTTTCTACTTTAAACTCAGCTGCACAGTTGGGACGGAGGGAGGGACGGAGGGAGGGACGGAGATCTGGAGGGTCAGAAGGTTGCTCTAAAGAGCAGGTGGGAGAGGGGGACAGAGGGTGCTCTGTCGGGACAGAGGGAGGGAGGGAGGGTGCTCAAAAGGGCAGGAAGAAGGGATGGAGGAAGGGGGGACGGACGGCACTCTGGAGAGAGGGAGGGAGGGAGGGACGGAGGGAGGGAGGGCACTCTGGAGGGAGGGAGGGAGTGAGGGCGCTCTGGAGGGAGGGACGGAGGGAGGGAGGGCACTCTGGAGGGAGGGAGGGAGGGAGTGAGGGAGGGCACTCTGGAGGGAGGGAGGGAGGGAGGGAGTGAGGGAGGGCGCTCTGGAGGGAGGGAGGGAGGGAGGGAGGGCACTCTGGAGGGAGGGAGGGAGTGAGGGAGGGCACTCTGGAGGGAGGGAGGGAGTGAGGGAGGGCACTCTGGAGGGAGGGAGGGAGGGAGGGAGTGAGGGAGGGCGCTCTGGAGGGAGGGAGGGAGGGAGGGAGGGCACTCTGGAGGGAGGGAGGGAGGGCACTCTGGAGGGAGGGAGGGAGGGCGCTCTGGAGGGAGGGAGGGAGGGAGGGAGGGCACTCTGGAGGGAGGGAGGGAGGGAGGGAGGGCACTCTGGAGGGAGGGAGGGAGGGAGTGAGGGAGGGAGGGAGGGAGGGAGGGGAGTGAGGGCGCTCTGGAGGGAGGGAGGGAGGAGTGAGGGAGGGAGGGAGGGAGGGAGGGAGAGGGAGGGGCGCTCTGGCAGTTTGGACTGTGAGGGAAAATAGGCCTGTTGACAGGATCCACGGCGACAGCTGCAGTTGCCCCGAGAGACAGCAGTCACATGTCACCGCACGAGGAGCCCCTGGGCCGAGGCAAAGAGCACAGAACCCCGCAAAATGTCAGCTTCACGGGACGTCCAGTCTCATCCGAAAAGGGCTGGTAGGGGAGCAGGTTTCGGTTTTAGCCCAGCATTACGATGCCTGATTCAACTAATTAACTAATAATAGTCTCCAATCAAGACATTGATAATCTGAACCAGGTGACTTAGTGCTGGGCTAAAACAAAATCCTGCCACCGCACCAGCCCTTTTCGGATAGGTGTTCCGTGCTCCCCGTCCTGCTCTGCAAGCCCTGCTCAGCTGTAACATTCCAGAGCTGATTTTCCTGCACTGCGCGGTTTTCTATTTGCGAAGCTCCCCGGACCCCCCCAGACCGAAGGAGGCCGCGCTCCACCCGAAGCTGTGCGCGCTAAAGGTCGCCGCGAACGCCGAACCTCTGGGTAAACGCCGCGGCTCCGGAGAGCCGAAACAGCGGTTAAACAGCGACTCTTCTGCTTCCGTCCGAAACAAACTTCCGGATCAATACCAAAGAGTCACTTCAGGCTCGCATTGGTCTCGCTGCTGATTTACAGGAGCCCCGCGTCAACGTTACCCTGACAACACACATCAACAGTCAAGTCTCCGGCCGGCAAACTTACCGATAAAGGTCCGTATGCACCTTCGCATCTTTATACACCTCCCACAGCTAAGAGGAGAGAGAGAGAGGAAGAGAGAGGGAGAGAGTGAGAGAGAGGCAGAGAGAGAGAGAGAGAGAGAGAGAGAGAGAGAGAGAGAGAGAGAGAGGGAGAGAGAGAGAGGGAGAGGGAGAGAGAGAGAGAGAGGAGAGTGAGAGGGGGAGAGAGAGAGAAAGAGAGAGAGGGAGAGAGGGAGAGAGAGGGAGAGGGAGGGAGAGAGAGAGAGAGAGAGGGAGGGAGAGAGAGAGAGAGAGAGAGAGAGAGGAGGGAGAGAGAGAGAGAGGAGGGAGGGAGGGAGGGAGAGAGAGAGAGAGAGAGAGAGAGAGAGAGAGAGAGAGAGTGAGGGAGAGAGAAAACACACGCAGGTTAGTTTATGAGCCAGAAATGCACTGACGCTTCAATCGGACAGAAAGCGTTAGCGCCACTGGCTGCGTTGGCGGCTATTAGCCGGTCCCTGGGTGTTTTCGCTGGTCACCCAACGCGGCTGAATCAGAACCCGGTCACGGTCCGCGGTCGGAGTGTTTCGCGGGAAGCCAAAGAGCGGAGGGTTGTGCGGAGGGCTCGGAACACATTCGCCATGGCAACACGATTGATGATGTCACAGGGGTCAGAACGCTAAGAGCTTTACGTAATGCAAAAACAATTGTGGGGGGAACTCAAACGGCATACAAAGAACACGACTAAACATAACTCATTTTACAAAAGCACGGTTATGTTATTTTTTGTTCGCAATTTCAGTGATTTATGTGGACAAGTTGTGAAAAACAAAAGTACAGCATATCCATTTAAAAACCTGCGCTCACACACATTTGACAGGTGACAATATGAGTGTCTCTGACTCTACACGCTAGACTACACAAATAGTTTCCGTCATGCGATTCTAGGAAAAAAACCAGAAGTGAAGTGTGATAATTGGTCACATGACTTTGCTGTTAATTGCAAAGCTGAGGGGGATTGCTCGCCCAAATTAGCCTTTTCCAGAAGACAAAGAACGGTGCAGTGGGACACATCTTGCCCAAACCAAACAAAAAACAACACACACGGATAACAGACAAAGGCACATTTCCCATTTTTATGGGTATCTGGAAAAAATATGAAAGAGCAGCCAGGCCAGCCAGCACCCTGCATGCAACTGGAGAGCGGCTGCTAAGTGGGCCAGGGTTCTGAAGCAGTCATTTTGAAAAACAACCGGAGGAGCGGAAACTGTGAAGGTAAGGGAAATGGGACAGCACGGGAGGGGGAGTGAAGAGGGGCAGGAGGTGGGGGTGGTGGGGGGGAAGACGTTTCCATAGGGACGGACTTACCTTGATTTTGCAGTCCATGGAACAGGACAGCAGCAGGTGGCCAGAAACAGGAAACAGACGTATGGCACTGACGCCCTGGAGGAGAGACCCAGCACACACGCGTTAGTGTCACAACAGCCAGTCATGTGACTCAGACAGTGAGGTGACCAGGCCAGGGTCACCATCACCCTCAGCTGGCCGTACATCTATCAGGGTGCACACTCAGCTGGCTGTACATCTATCAGGGCACACACTCAGCTGGGTGTACATCTATCAGGGTACACACTCAGCTGGGTGTAAATCTATCAGGGTGCACACTCAGCTGGGTGTACATCTATCAGGGTGCACACTCAGCTGGCTGTACATCTATCAGGGCACACACTCAGCTGGGTGTACATCTATCAGGGCACACACTCAGCTAGGTGTACATCTATCAGGGTACACACTCAGCTGGGTGTACATCTATCAGGGTGCACACTCAGCTGGCTGTACATCTATCAGGGTGCACACTCAGCTGGCTGTACATCTATCAGGGCACACACTCAGCTGGGTGTACATCTATCAGGGTGCACACTCAGCTGGGTGTAAATCTATCAGGGTACACACTCAGCTGGGTGTACATCTATCAGGGTGCACACTCAGCTGGGTGTACACCTATCAGGGTACACACTCAGCTAGGTGTACATCTATCAGGGTACACACTCAGCTGGTGTACATCTATCAGGGTACACACTCAGCTGGGTGTACATCTATCAGGGTACACACTCAGCTGGGTGTACACCTATCAGGGTCCACACTCAGCTGGGTGTACATCTATCAGGGTGCACACTCAGCTGGGTGTACATCTATCAGGGTACACACTCAGCTGGGTGTACATCTATCAGGGTACACACTCAGCTGGGTGTAAATCTATCAGGGTGCACACTCAGCTGGGTGTACATCTATCAGGGTGCACACTCAGCTGGGTGTACACCTATCAGGGTACACACTCAGCTAGGTGTACATCTATCAGGGTACACACTCAGCTGGGTGTACACCTATCAGGGTACACACTCAGCTAGGTGTACATCTATCAGGGTACACACTCAGCTGGGTGTACACCTATCAGGGTACACACTCAGCTAGGTGTACACCTATCAGGGTACACACTCAGCTGGGTGTACATCTATCAGGGTGCACACTCAGCTGGGTGCACATCTATCAGTGTACATACTCAGCAGGAGCTGGGGTCGTGTTTTTCCACAGATAAGGCTCATCTGTGAAAGGGATGACACAACACTGCGGGCGGGGGGGGGGAGGGGGGGGGGGGGGGGGCAAACCAAGGACGAGCTCGCGAAACGGCATCATGACTAACGGCTAACTAACACGACCACACATCACAGAGCTTAGCGGCATCCGGCCGCATTGTGTTCCGAGGCTAGAATGTTCTAAATCGGTCGCAGCCGCGGAAGATTAAGTTCAATTCGAGCCCCAGCGAAATGTGCGCCTTTCCCAGTCCCTGGGCCTGAGTACCTCATGCATTTGTTTCCCACAGAAGCACAGGCAAAATAAAACACTTCTTATTTCGCCTGTGCAAAAGGGAAAGGGTTAATCAGGAAGAGGGCAGACCAGTCATCTTCTTCTGCAGGTACGCACTCGGACTCAATAAAGCGATGCAACTGAAGTCGCAACGTGACACACTACCTAAACTCCGACCAGCACGCCCCCCCCCCACCCCCCCAGCCCCCACCCCGCGTTTTCGCTTTTTTGGGCTGCGAAGCGGGCGTGTAAAAACTCACGCCAGGAGGTGCGGCGGGCACACTAAATTATGCAGAGTGCGATGCAGCGTTTCTCCAGGCGTATAACTCGCCCCATGGTGATAGCAGGCTGAGCGGGGCAGCCTCGCTGAATGCTAATCACACTCTCACACACACACACACACACACACACACACACACACACACACACACACACACACACACACACGACGAGGCCGTGTGCTTTTCTGATACAGTTGCAGAGCTGGTGGGCCTCGGTGCGTCTAGTGCAGTGCGGTTCTGAAGAAGATTTTTAACCGATTGACTGAAGGACCGTCTCCAGTAACTATGCCAACAGACTAAAGAAAAAATGATGAGCTCCAAGTTCTCCAAATGATACTTCAGGATTCATTCAGAATCCCGTTTTTTCCATCCAGTTGGCTGGGAAAGTCCAGGCTTATCAATAACCTCTGCAGTCCGGTTCAGGAGAGCGCAGACGAGTGTGTGCTTTCCTCCAAAAATGCACGATGTCACCCGCCACCTCTCATCCCACCTCAGTCTATGAGTCTAGCCTTCCCAGGATGCAGCTGGAAAATGCTACACAAACCGCAAGATAGCGGGACTGCAGGGACCGACCAGCAGGGGGTGCTAGTGAGCGACGAGACCCCGGTAACCACAGGCAACAGAGTCGGGCGCAGGCGTGGCCTGGATTTGATAGCGGCGGATAAATAATGTATGAACCGCCTGCTAGCCTGGTGGTCACGGGCGTACGGTTTCAGGTTCGTCCCCCTCTGATTTATTCCACCTGGGAGACGCGCGACCTTCCCGCCATTCAATCGCGGCGTTTATCTGGGCCCCGCTGCAGGCGCCCGACCGCGGCTCAGTCGCGCAGTGCAGCCGTGCAGCACAATTACCTGAGTACTGCTGCATCAGAATCAGCGCAACTCTACTGCAGTGGAATTACCAGAGTTCAGCTGCAACAGAATCAGTGCAACTCTACTGCAGTGGAATTACCCGGATTCTGCTGCAACAGAATCAGTGCAACTCTACTGCAGTGGAATTACCCGGATTCTGCTGCAACAGACTTAGCGTAACTCTACTGCAGGGGAATCACCAGAGTTCTGCTGCAATAGATTTAGCTTAACTATACGACAATAAAATTACAGAACTGCTGCTCATCTCCATTTACGCTGCACCTAACCTAATTAGTAAAAAAAAAAAAAAAAAAAAAAAAATCAATTTGCTGGGCTGGAACGCTATGTGTTGTACGCACCTGAAAGGCTTAAAGCTTAAAATGGAAGGGGCCCCACCCACAGGCTAAACCGTGGTGCAGATCTTAGGACGCTTTCGTTTACGTAGAGTCCATGTCGGCCAGCCTGCCAAGCGCAAGTTACTGGCTACAGACACATTTCCCGGAAAGCCTTTATCACGGACTTACAGCACAGTTCTGACAGCCGTGGAGAGACTGCGCCCAGGGTGCACAAGGACACCTGATCCAATTTTGCAAACAGCTCAAAGAACATTTCTTTAAGAAACGATACTATGTTCATTTTTGAGCACCAAAAGCCTACAGAATGGCTGGGGGTTAATCT
Source organism: Anguilla pacifica (assembly GCA_039654925.1). Lineage (NCBI taxonomy): Eukaryota > Metazoa > Chordata > Actinopteri > Anguilliformes > Anguillidae > Anguilla > Anguilla pacifica. The sequence continues at coordinate 59,768,174 of CM077289.1, read as the reverse complement.
CTGTATCAACAGACAGGCCAGGAGACCTGCACACTTGCATGACTTAACCCTGTAATAAACCCTGAAGTGTAATGGGAAAGCATTGCGTTAGATCCAAATCATTAATGGCTACAGTACAGTACAGTTATTACATCATATAACACGCTGATGACCTCTAATGCGCTTTCTTCAGACATCTGGCAAAACATAATCTCATAATGCTGCTTTGGTTCCTGATCTGTGTGTGTGTGCATGCCTATATGTGTATATGCATGTGTGTAAATGTGAGAGTGCACACCCGTGTGCATGCATTTGTGCATGAGCACAAGTGTGTGTGCATGTGCAAATGTACACGTCTGACTGGTTTGTAGGTGTCTGTAGCTGTACATGACCAAGATTCAATAAATACGACACTTGTCTACAACAATACATGTAAAAAAACCGTGGAAAGAGAGAAAATGCGCTGCAACAGAACTGTACGTATAAAGGAGCGTAGAAAGAAAGAACATGCACCATCCCTTTGAGAGATCTGTTAAATAACAAGGACCCAGAGTTACTGGAACAGGACAAGCCATCTGCGGTTTCACATTACATTAAATTACGTTGCACTCACTAAGCAGACAGTCATTACATTACATTACATTTCCACACAGGCATATCCAGAGCCTCCTGGGACAGGGAAGGGGGGCGGAGCTGCTCACCTTGGTGTGCCCGGACCAGACGTGCATCTGTTTTTTGGGCAGGTAGCACTTGTCCGGGATGTCGGCCGTGCGCAGGTTGAGCCCCACGTCCTGGGGGATGTGGAGGTACGACCGGCCCTGGTAGTCGTACATGTCCTTGACTGCAGAGACCAGACAAAACGGAGGGAAGAAATGAGCGCTCTGATTGGGCGGAATCATTCGTCGAGTCGACATTAAAGTCGACAGTGACCTGATGAGCCCCCGTGCGGCTAACGCACAGAAAATAAGCCGTAGTCATAGCGATGTGCAAGCCAACCCGCGCGCCAGATCTGGTTTCCACGGCGTCCCTGGGAGAAAGCGGGGGCGGAGCTCCACTCTCCCAGGGAGCCACTAAGGTCGCTCTGACACACGGAGAGGTCAGGGAGAAGGCGGGGTTTGTCCCAGCACCTCGGGGTAAAAAGGGGGCAGGCCGGCTTGTGCGGGGCTAAGACCCAGAGCGGAGAGATTCTCCGAATCTCCGCTCGGCTGAGTTAGCACGACCGACGCGCGGCGGCGGCGGCGGCTAACGGTAAACCTGGGTTACCGTGGAGGATGGTCTTCTCCTCCGCCGGGGCGTCTTCCTCGTTCTTCCCTTTCTTCTGTCGTTTGGCGGTGATCTCGTCCAGCTCCTTCTGCTCCTCCTGCAGACGCAGAGAAAGAAATGAACGCCTGCCTTCTGGCAAACCCAAGGGGCTTCTGGGAGGAGGCGCGGGAGCGGATTCTCGAGCGATGGCGGCTACGCGCCCCCCCCGTACGGAAACCCGAGGAGGGAGGACACGCGGCACAAGCACTTCCAATTTCACCCTCGGTTACCAGCGTCGGCAGAACCGTTTCCGCGCGCTGACTCGTGCGTCGGTCCGCAAAAACCCGCCAATCTGGCGGCTTCAGGCCGCCATTTACAAATTCACAAGGAAAAAAAACTGGAGGAGCTTTAAACTGAAGGCCGACACAATCCCAGCAATATAACACTCATAAAGTTTCACCCGTAGAGACTGATTCAATGGGGATAAAATGATCGGGAGGCACTACAGGATGGCGAGAAAGATAAATGAACGACTTCATGAATGGCTCTCCGTATTTGGATGAAGTGCCAAGTCACACTCGCGAGTGAGAAGCAAGCCAATGGGCATTAGTCTGGCTCAGCACCGGTCTAAAAGGAAATAAATCTGCCGTGAGGAATCGTCTTTATGACCACCTCAGGGAGACTGGACTTAAAAATAGCAAATTTGAACAGAGCACGCATTGTAAACCGCATGTTTACATGGTGTACTCCTTCTTATGATGCCCGCCCCTTCCCAATTATTTCTGAGCTTCAACCACAAAGGGAAATTATTAAATTATTCCCCGCTCGTAGAGGAAAGCACATCGCTGTTGCATCTAAAAAAAAAACAATTTTCAATCAACCAACTTGCTGACTAACACTGGGCATCTTGCCAAAAGGTACCGCGCCAACAAATCGACTACAGTAGGTAACATTATCCGTGATCCAATCACTACAAATCACCGAACAGAATGAAATGCTGTCCAAAACATTTTTGGGTGCAACGGTTTGTCTTTTCAAGCTGGCGCCAGTGATCAATTCCACAGTGATAACGACACACAACCCAATTTATCACTTAGCGAACCACAGCAGAAAAACTTCAACGGAACAAGCAAAGGAAAAACTGAACAACGCCAACCGCAGACTGGCAGCACACGTCCGCCTTTCAGAGCGGCTGAAGTCAATCCCCCCCCCCCCACTCAAGTCAAACTCAACTTAGCGTGGGCAGGAAAAAACAAAGACAAACGCGTGCCCAGGATTAAGCGATAAGACGAACGCTCAGCATCAATAATCAGAAACACGGCGGGAAACGAGAAACAATTCACAGAAGACAAAGGGCAGCCAAAAATTTCTTCTGCAGGGTTTTTTTTTTCTTTTCTTTTTTTAGATAAAAATTGTTAATAATATTTCAGTTTGTCAGGAAGATAAACCCATTATGCCACCAGTCTGTGAAATGACTTTGACTCAGAACTTCTACAAAAGCGAGATCTGCCATCTTAGGGAGCAGGCTGTCACCTTGGATCCTTTTTACCCAGGGAAAAAATCCCTTCCACAGGCATAACAGCGCCTGCTGAAGAGCCGTATGGTCCAAACGGTTTCAGACGTCCCGGTACAAATCTGAGATCTGAAGGGGAGGGATGAGAGGCGTCCCGTCATTTTAGAGAGGACGAGATCCTCTATAACAACTCCCCCGATAACCCAAATGCATCAAGAAATGTCTTTTAATTCAATTTCCATCTTTCATTCCAAAGACCAAAAGTTAGTCCCCGGCTTCTATTAAAAAGTGACCTTGATAAAGTCCTTCACAAGACTGAAATGCTTTTTTTGTCAAGTGTGCGGATGAATGGCGACAGATCATATTAACTGGTTGAATAACACAAAACCACGCATAGAAGTGCCCTTGATAAGATTCCCTGCAGCACTGCTTCCTACTGAAAGAATACACCGAAAAAAAGTACGTACTTCCGAGGGCTTGGCGACCTCCTTCTCGTCCACGTACTTGGCCCAGGGTCCCAGGAAGCTGTCGATTTCGGAAGCGTCGCCCCCTTTCAGCTTTTTCCTCTTCTCCGATTTCTTTGCGCCGGCCTCGAAGACGGTCAGTCCTGAAAACGACAACAAAAAAAATTAGCCTTCCCCTTTTGGTGTCCATTCCTCGTTTATCTGGAACCCGTATTGCTGACCGACTAGGTTTTTACAGGGAGCTTTCAAACAAGGGATTACACAGTCTGATTAAGGGCTTGGAATTGCCCCTAGCTGGTAAAATAGTAACGCATGTCGAGAGAGGGCAAACCAAACACAATTTTACTCCCTGTCATTCAAATGCCAGCAAAAATAATAATAATAATAATAATAATAATAATAATGCTGCAGGAAACCACAACCATTTAGCTGCGGCCAACGTTTTTAAAAACCTCCACTGAGATGAGATCATTTGTGGAAAAATGCGCAGAGCTGTGTTTTAGAGTATGTATATCAGACGTCCGCAAGCAGCCCCAAAACTGACATCGTTACAGCAGAGACATCAAGAACACTGAAAGTACATTACGCTGCACTTCAACAGTCAAGTGTGCTGGGGAATAATGAAACTCTTTCAAATTTTCAGGGCCAATTTAACCGCGGGCTGAAGGATGGCAGAACTACACAAGATGCTCAAATGTGATGTGCGGAAACCTGCATCTCACATCTACTTTTTACATTTCATTTAAAAAAAATTTCCCCTCCTTTTTTTCCACAGTTTGGAATGCTCAACCTTGATCATCGGCGCTCATCGCTGTAACTGCCGCCATCGAAGAGGAAGAGTGCGGACGAGCGTGCGCTCTCCTCCGAGGCCTGCGATGCCAGCCTAGACGCGAGCCTGAGGAAGACGTTTCGTGTGCGGTTTTTAACGCTCGGACCGCAGGGTCCCCCGATCAATAATGAGACGGTACAGGTCCTGGCAGACTGAAACCCTCCCATTACCAGGCGACGCAAGAGCCAACCGGGGCAGCTGGCCACAGCCTGCGCTGGCACAGCCCGGGTTCTACACCAGACCCTGGGGCTCAGCCATGCACTAGAACAGCACTTACACAGACACGAGACTGTGGGGCCCATCCATGCACTAGAACAGTGCTTTAGCAGATACCAGACCATAGAGCCTATCCATGCACTAGAACAGTGCTTTAACAGATACCAGACCACAGAGCCCATCCATGCACTAGAACAGTGCTTTAACAGATACCAGACCATAGAGCCTGTCCATGCACTAGAACAGCACTTTAACAGACACTAGACGGTAAGGCCCATCTGTGCACTATAACAGTGCCTTAACAGGACGAACCACCTGCAACCCTGTCTCTCTGTTATTACCAGAGATTAGCACTGCAGCACAGCTGTTAATGTGAACGCCGTGCCGGGGCGCGAACAACCATAGACGTCGGACGTAAATCTGCCAGACTGTGACGGATTACCTTTGTTCTTTTCGGCCTCATCGACCGCTCCGATGTAGCTGTTGGAGGAAACCTGGCTGGTGTCCACGGACGGATCGAGCGCGTAGCCTGCGGAAAGAGAAGCCCGTCGTTCGTGAGCTCAGAGCAGCGTGCCCAACGGCAATAAACTTTAAGAGCCGTTTCCGAACGAGTTCCAAACGGCTCGCTGAAACGGCGCGTAAGCCAATAAAATGCGTCTGTCGTGGAGTTCGACATTTATGGCGCCTGCTCGCGGTCGCACCGCGCCGCTTTTTAATCACGGGCCTGCGCGTGATTGGCTCGATAACGGAGCGGTGTTCGTGTGGTTTAGCATGTGCAGCTTTGCTCTTTCTATGGGGCTCACTGTCCAAAATGGATGCAGTCAGTTAACTGAAAAACAGTAAGAACATGCAAAATCAAAACATTTATAAAATCCAATCAGATATACTGCAGAGAACCAACAGCATGTTAAAAAAACAATATCACAGACACATATATATAATAATTCATATATAATTCATACATAAACTAAACATGGGTGTACCTCTGGGAGCGGTTCCCAAATCTAGTCCTGGAGGATTCAGGAAGGCCAATTTCCATTGCAGCTACATTCACAATCAAGGCTTAACTGTGCTGTTCCTTTTATTTCGCATATGACCTGACATCACTGAACAAGCTTCTTCAGCAAGTACTTTGTTAGATATGGACTGCATACATGTGGTACAGCAGGGTACTGGGACACAGGTTTTTGAAAAAAAACTATTTGAATAACTGATTAGACAACAAATCATGAACTGCTGAGAAGGCAGACCTAAATTAAACTAAGGAGTCACATGGAACTTTACCTTTATATCCGCTAAAAGCAACCTTCAACAGCTTACTTCTTCAATCACACAATTTAGAAAATATTATATGTAAGAATGTTAAATAAAGATAAGCCTTCAATTCTCAGCTGAATCAAGCCTAATTAACAGAGCTGGTGTGTGTGTGTGTGTGCATGTCTGTGTGAGAGAGAAAGTGTGAGAGAGAGAGAGAGAGAGAGAGAGACAACACATATCTGACAGTATACACCCAGGGCATAAGCTGGGAAGAACAGATTTATCTTAAACGCCCAAAATAACCTGGGGCAAATAATTATTTATGCTCCGTTCACTCTTTAGTTTACACTGAAATTTAACACTTCTCCAGATCCCCGAGAACATCCAATAAAACATGAAACAAATCACAGCATACAAAACTGTCATTTACAAATGCAATTTTTTTTCGATAAGTGCACAGAATGTATTAACACTGCACATCTGATATCTTTACAAAAACAACACGGACTATTTATATCTTTCGCCAAATTTGGTAAGGACCATAGCGTTTATAGGCCTGTCTCATCACAGCAACATCCTGTGTTAATTTGAGAGTGCAGTCAAGCAGACTCTTCTCTGCAACATCCCACCTGCTGCAGCCACTTTAGCTGTACAGCAGCGGAGCAGTGTACCAATCACATCAGAAGAGTACGCTTCATACGCGGCTAGCTCATGCACACTACAGACACCCAATCAACCTGAGGAGTCGCATGTTTTTATCAATGAGTCCAGGACAACGTCACTGACGTATACCTCAAATAAAGATTAGGATAAAGACTACAGCTTCAGTAGGACAAGCTATCGGACCAACAGTTATGTTTGACAAAAATTTTGATTGGGTACACATTATAAAAGAAGATACACGCTAAGGAAATGTGCCACAGTTTTTGTACTCATAATGAGGTTACACTAATTTTTAGACCAAGATTTTACAGATCTTGCACAGTCCTTTCTGACGGCAAAATGCATTCTTTTAACCCTTTGTTAGGAACGTCCCCATACAACTGAACTGTGGTGGGTGTGACCGATTCTGAAGCTTGCTACCCTGTGCCCAATGGTGTCCACCTGAGAGGAACAGGGCCCCTCCCTCCGAGCACACTGATCAAATCAGGGCTTACCGAAGGTAGAAAACGTCCGCCGCTGCTGTTCAAACATAAAGTCGTTGACATGAGCTGCCTCAGCATACCCCGACAGCATGTTTCTGGGAGCTGCCATCTGCTGGGTTTTGAATGGGTTGACTGGGCCAAACTAGCGCGGAACACAGGAGAGGGTACATGTCAGTAAAGTGGACACTTAAATCATACAAATGATTAAAAGAGACACTTTTCATGCGTGTTGTCTGTGTCACGGAAATGATGTAAATGAACCCATCCACTCACCTCTGGGGCAAACATGGTCTCGTATGTTGGATTGAAGGTGACCTCCTTTAGCGAGGGGTCCAGGTGAGTTCCGGTCATCACATCTTCCTGGAAGACGGGGGGGAAAGTTCTGAGTTTAGACACTAAGCCACAGCAAGAAAACACTATTTCTGAAATGGGTGATTCATTCTTGTTACACTCTTTCGTACTATAAAGTACACGAGAATGTAACCACAAACGCAGTCGAAATAACCTAAATAAGAAACATACATAATTCCTTTAAAACAGAAAAGTCCGACTTATTCTTTCTGCGCAAACTTGGCTAACAATCTAGCTAAAGGAGGTACAGTGACGATACAGTGATCCTGGCAGTACAAAACCAGTCTCCCGTTTTTAAAGACGGTGACAGTTTTTGTACCTCTTATTTGGGTAGTTAGTACTAGCTCTAGTGAAATCACACAATGTTAAACGTGTACGCCCAGTAATGTTAAAAGTCCAAGCGCGCGAGAGGCTATCACTCCACAAGTGATCTAGCCATCTCATTAGCTCGCTAGCGAACACAGTCGTGATGGATAACGTTAGGTCCAGCTACCAGTAGGCCAGTAAAAATCAAAACGCAAAACAATAATTAACTTAGCTTCTTCAAAGGTTAGCGTTGTTACGTTAACGTATTTTTAAGTTATACACGCTGCTAGTCTAACGGGCTAGTATGAATATTAGCCAGCTAGCTAGCTAGAGCTAACACACTATGACGCTAAAACCTTTACCTTTACTGCGACCTCTGGAGCTGAATTTAGGACCGTTAATGAAGTCTTTTTTCCAGAAATTAGAGGAAGAAGATGAGCGATTGCGTCTGGGTCTGTCTTTTCTGGTTTTATATTCGTCTCGGCATCATTATCCGAGTCTGAATCAGTTCCGTACGATACAAGCGACGCCACGCCGGCCGACATCTTGGATGTTGTAAATATCCGACAGGAAGTGTCCTAAAACTGAGCAGCTGCTGTTGCTACTAGATACTGGAAAATAATATATAGAAGAAACACAGTTTTCGAAAATATAATTAACATTGTATTTTTTAAATTAAACTACTTGTCCCAATGTCCACAGTTACAATACGGTTCCAAACTCCAATATTTTATTTTAAAGACCTTACAGGACAACGCAAATCCTTACTTTCACAGCGCCTTCAACTATGATTGGACTCTAGATTCCTCCCTAGGTTCTAAAGACCAATTAGACAAGAGTGCGTGCTTGCGCAGAGAAAAGAAACGTGTGTTTGCTTGGTGTTTGCTAATTAAATGGTTGATTTTTTTTCTTTTTTTTTCTCACCGCGGTAGCATAAGCTTACCTGCTCAATTGCAATGGTTTACGAGCAACTAGCGAGGTACTGTACTCTGTTGAAAATTAAGAGCAAACATACAACACATAAAATCTCGTTGCTGTTTTACGTTCGTTTTCACATGCATGTATGGAATCTATATTATTATATTATTATACAGTGTTTTTCAGTGGTTTTTATTATCGCTTGAGAAAAATGCACGAGAAGAATTGAACGTGGTGTTTTACATTAATCAATGGGATTATATTTTTAAATGATATTGTTTATCAAGAGTTCATCTAACTTAATAGTGATTTTTAAAAATAATGACACAATGTTTTAGAATATGTTTAAGAATATAAAAATGTACTGCAGGTCAATTCAAATGCTTAGCTTGCATCAGACAAACAGAAAACAAGGAAGAATCTTCCATCGCTTCTATTAAAGTGTCGGAAATATCAATCAGCGAGGATGCTATTATTAAAATAGACAGCAGTGCCCCCAAATTTAGAACATTGTTACAGTCCACTATTCCAGAGATAACTGAAGCAGGATCAATTTTCTATAGGAGAATTTGCAAGAACCGTTACCCTCCTCCTCCTTGCTCTGGATTGGCCACCAGTGTGAAAGTGGGAGTATTTATTGGAAAATGGTCCAATCAAACGAGGTTACACATTTTATGCGCTTCTTTGAGGTTTTTTTTCCTTCGGTTGCTCGGGTAGCTCTCCAACAATGGAAAGCGGTACGTACCATCCCGAAGGATGATGGGTTAATTTGCCAATCAAATTGCTACGGGCATCTCAACTTCGAAGGAACGAGTAATTAAATATGTGCTTCTGGTTCAATTTTTAAAACAGGTGTCGCTTAAAACAAGACCTTCCAAGAACAAGAATAACCACTTTTATATCATTTTCTACTACAGTATATGCACTTTCTCCCTTTTGGGGAGAGTGACTGTGTGTTGATCCGTCGTTGTTATCCCAGACGTGGTCCATTATATGCTAGCAATGACAACACTACTGTAAGGAACTGGAGTGGATATTTGAACTGAAGGAACAGCGGCGAGTCCGGGCATTGCGAGCGATGGCAAGAAAATAGGAAGAATACCAGAAATTCACAGGTAACGTTACGACATTCTGTATGTGGACTAGCCGACTAAATGTACAGTCCGTTGAAATATACACATTTTAAATAACTTATGTTTCCAGCTACTAGCTCGCTAGCTAGTTGCAAGCTTAAGTTAATGTGTACGTGGAGTTTACCAGCTTCGTTTAGCATGGTTTTATGGGTGGGCAGCTGAATTGGTAGTTATCGTTACCTAACCATAGTGGCTTCGATGCTTGGTCGGTAACTAGCCAATAATGTTCATATATAATATACCAATCCTTGCAGCAGCAGCTAAGCCGCTAGCCCATTGGCTTGCGTAAATAGCCTACGATGGCAGGTGTGAATTCATTGTCAGGGTATTTAATGTGTTTCATATTTTCCCTAGTACATTGGTATTGGCTGCTTATGACTGTTTTTTAGGTTGATAAAGAAATAATGTATGAGAAAATGTATTACCCTATTAGTACGAATTGTCTACTGGATAGTTGAACCATTTCACTCTTTCAGAAAAGTAGCTAACGTTACCTAGGTCGATGAAACTGATCGTGTCTTCAAGTATCTAATAGCTAGCCGGCCAGATCGCTGGGGGAAGGGATCACGATGCCACATCTGTATAGCTAGCGAACGTTAGCGAGTTACCACCAGCTAGGTAGACTGGCTCTTTCCATAGGTAGCTAGTCTGAGTAACTAATTTCTTGGAAGGTGATTAGTTACTAGCTATTGGAACTAAGGTATATATTAGAGCCACACTCCAGTGCTAGCTCCAGTGTTAGTTATTTGTATAATTGTGTTAATTTTGCTTATGTTTTTGGCTAAAGTTAATGCGTTAATCTAAAATGTTAATCAAATAGCTTGCTATCTAACGTTAATTAGCAAATGCCGATTTATAGACATTAGGTGCATGCAAAGTGTTCTTTTATGTGGGCAATTTTACTTTCCGGCTATCTGTTATTCTGATGATATATTGTTGGATACTGGGACAGTCACTAGCTTGCAAGATAGACAAAGTACCCTTGAATGCCTGAACACGTTTTCCCACTGCAAATTTCAATAAAGTGTAAAGATAGCTAAATGTGTGAAAAGCTTGAATGTGTCCTTCGAATTATGTTGTGTTTAGCCCACTGCTTGATACGTCGCATTTAGAATGGGACGCATGGCAGCATTTAAAATGTGCTAGCAGATGAAATGGCTTTGAGGGGATAGCTTGTGAAATCTGAAACCTGGTGCGCAGTGTACTTCGGTGGAGGCAAACAAAGCATCGTTTGATTTCGTGAACAACTATAACGCTAGCTTGTTAAATCAGTGCCGTGGTCTGATAATGTTAGAAAGCAGTACCGATACAAACCCCCTCACATACAACTCAGCGTGTTTATGGCTGATTCAGCTCGAATAACAGTATAGCCTAGTTGCGAAATCCACAAAGTTAGCTAGCTGCTAGCTGTAATCGGGCTGTTTTTACGTGAGAACTCACATTTAGCTACAGTACAGCACGCGAAAAATAGAGCAATCCAGCCTTTTCTTCCGCTAATTCTCATTGCAGAAGTAAACTGCTAGTGATCACCGGCGAAAATTTTGTAGCAGTGTAAGCTACAAGGGAAAAATCAAATGCATTTCTGATTTAGCTTTACAGTAAGGAAAAAAGGACGTTATGCAAATTACTGACCAGAGATTTGTAATCTCATTGATACTGTAGCTAGCTACCTAAGTGGAATTTGCATGCGATTTAGTATCTTGTTGGCAGATTCATTGTTCCTCGGCTATAAAAACATTATTCTCTTCAAAGTCTAGCTGGTGGTAGAGCAAGCACTGTCTTGATTTTATTGAAGCTAGCTCGGTTTTCCGACACAATGAAGGACGAGACGGTGCCTTTTCACACCGCACTGTGATGGATAAACAGCGCGGAACTCGAGGTTGCGCGCGCCCACCTTGGTTCTGCAACTTTGTGCAAGAACGCGCCGCGCTTTGAGCGAACGTCAGGCCATCAAAATTTCCGCGCACGTCACCTTCACTTTACACGCAGATAGCCCGACACACTGCAGTCCCTGTCCCGTTTTGTTATTCATTTTCTTTCCTTTTTTTTTTTTTTTTACACCTAACGTTATTCTTGTCCCTTTCACCTAAAATAGAGCATTTCTATCATGGTACGTAGAGGCATACAGATAAAGACGTTTTTCAGTCAATCAAGCTTCCATTTGTCTCCCATGTCAAGTTTGGATTGTATATGTGCACAGACTGCTTGTCATCCCTCTTGGAGAGAGCCACACCCAATCATGTCAATTGGAGTGCCAAGGCTCCAGTTCCCACAGATGAATAGGCTCTATGATTGGATGCTTGTTGATGTGCATAACATTCTCAGCTCACCTCTACCGTCCAGACTATAGAAATAAACTGCTTTCTGCGAGGTCCCTGACCAACTACAGACTCCAGCCATATCCAATACAGTAAATGCTGTTGTAGCCTGCTGGCTGTTTCTGTGCATGATTTACACTTTAGGCCAAATTTACTACACGGTTTCAGCGTATGCAAAAGGTGTCTGCTATAATTTTATTGGTCCAAATACTGGTTTTTGTCTGCAAAAAAAACCTTTTTCGTGTGTTTAAAGGTTAGCAAATGTTGACTTGCAATGCAAAGGGCAAACATTGCGAGCACTTGTGCATTTAGCTAATATTTGCCACATTCTTCAAACATTGTCTCTCGGTATAGGCTAACCTTTGGTCTTTGGCCTTAAAGTTTTCCAGTTATTTTTGAAAAGTCATGAGAGTGGCGACCAAACGGTAGCCCACAATTCAGATATTTGGCCGTGCCTTAACACGACAGCCAGATTTGGAATGAGAATAATTCTACAGTTGATAATGGTTAGTGGTGTTGTTTTTCGTAATGGTGGTAAAATGTGTGTTCTTGGACGGACCTTGAAGGAAAGAGTTAAGCACACCAAGCTATTCGGGCTGAGACCGCAGCGGAAATGAATGAAAGCTGTCAAAGGTGACCTCAGAATCATTTTCTCAGATCTCAAGGCCGTGACTGTAACATATTATATCATGCTTCAGCTACAATGATGTCCCCCAAAAGATGCGGAGTGCCATTTTATGGGATTAGTCTGATTTGAATGCAGGAGGGGTGTATGCAGTGAATGGATTGCTTGGGCATAAATATCTCAGTGATGCTTTGACGGCGTCTTTTATTTCACATCAATACATCAGTGCACAACATTGTTTAGAGAACAGTTTTTTTTATCGATGCATTATAACCGAACAGCAACTGTCAACTTGAATACAGATGTGGCAATGTCTAGTCAAACAGCAAACGTGCATTTTTGCCCAGGTTATTTTTTTTAGGAATATGCGTTTGTTAAATTTATTTTACGTCGCGCCATTTTAGATGTCCCCTGAAAATACTTCACATTTTGATGCATAGAGGCTGACAGTGACATGTATCTCGACTCTGTTTAATGCCAACAATGAGAGACCCATGTCTGGGCAAGGACGTTTTTTGACTGGAAACATGACAAGAAATTATTTGTAAGCATCACACCTGACGAGTAGCCATTTGTTACCAGGTCTGCAAAACAAGACAATGAGCAATTAACTATTATTTAGCGGGTTCAATTCGACCTAGCCTATACACAGCCATAAAAATTGTGTCGTATACAAGATGTAGGCTAAGTCGACACCATGGACAAGGTAATGCAATATCAGAGGATTTGTAAACAGTCCCGTAACTCTATCTGGCCTGTTTGTGTTTGCGTTGAGTGCCAACCCACGGTAAGGGTTGTAATTCTATAAAAAGACTGCCATTCTGTAGGCAAGTTGGCTGCAGCTGTTTGGTGCCTCGGTGTTCAAATGGGTTATCTGAAACCTCAAATGGCTGCTTTGAATGCTGACTGCTGGCTCAGTAAACATTTTTTTTTTGGATGTGTATTTCACAAGGGCTAATTTGCACTTGAGTCAAGTCAAAGTCGCAAAATTTAACCAGTCGTTTTCCACTTCAGTAGGAAAGAAAGCTATAAAGGTTAGCTTTGTAATGGGGGGGTTATAACCTAGCTATAAAGCCATGTTATAACCCCCCTATTATGTCGAGGAGTACGGAATGACGTTTTAATCACAATGCGTAAAACTGCTGGCTATGAGAGAGAGCCCAGTCTGACAGGAATAGTCTGGCTGAAGGAGTATTTTTGAGGAAGTGTGCCCCTTTGACCCTGACCTCAGGTGATACTTGAGTAGGGACTTTTTTTTTTTAACCCCTGAGAGTCCAGCTGTACCACAGTACCCCATTGCAGGAATGCTACAGTGTTTGCTTTTGGACAAGAAGAGCTGGAAATTTGTACCTTTCTGTGTGCCTTTCTGCAGTTCCACCATGAAAATAACAAGCACAAAGGGATACAGTCGCTGAGGGGGCACCTCTAAACCACTAGACTATTTTTATTTTTCCAAATACTGTAGTGTTTAATGACAAGGTTTTTTTTGAAAAAAAAATTTTTTTAACAAAAATGCATTTTCATGCTTTTCTTAGTTAACAGTACAGTCTAATACTTCTGGACAGATGGAGAGCAGGGCTGAGAAATTAATTGCCGTGTAAGCATGGCTTTTACTGTTGCGTAAAAAAATAAAAATACATTTTATGCGCCGGGTTTTTTTTCAATCAAAGGTGTTTCGGAAATGCAGCCTGCCCCGTATGACCATATTCCAGGCGGCTTCTAATTAAAGGGTTTATTTAGCGACATTTCTTTCCTATTTACATGTTTCCACGCCGCTTTGCTAGGCACGGAAAAACAGGGAGCGCAGCGGAGACGGTCCGGACTCCGCGTGCGTTCGCTCGACGGGCTGTTTACAGTCACAACCGCAATTCCAGCTCCGAACGGAATTCCGGCTCGGAGCGGTTTCGGGAAGCGGTGACACGGAAGGCCGCCGCGGGAGGCCTTCGCTCGGAATCCGAGTATGGAAATTCAGCGCGTTTTTTCCTTCCTGGGATTTGAGAATGCCTGGTGCTGAGGCCTCTGCGAGGGGGGGGGGGGGGGGGGGGCTGGGGGGGGCGGGGGGGCAGTGGAACAGGGTATTCCGAGGTTGTACTACTCCTCTAAATGAGTCTTCCGAACGCTCGGCCAGGGGGAAAACAGCCGTTCAGAAAATTGGCTAAATTAATCAGGCGAGCGGCAGATGCACCGCTGTATTGGCCGCTCGGCCTTCTGCGCTACCTCTGGTCTGAATCACACAGCGTTCATAGCGACGGCGCTATCTCGTCCGCGTTGATTGATGAGCCTCCGTCTTCCTCTCATGCATCATTTCGTTAAGGGGCAGTATGCTGAGATTACGGCCTGTCTAATCGGGCCAATATCAGGGGCGGGCAGTTCCGGACCTGTGTGCAGCAGGTTTCTGTTTCCACCGATTACCCAGGCTAAATGATCTAATTGGCTGAGTGCACCAGCGCTGGTTCACTCGCAGATGAGATCACGGTTAAAACGTTTCGGATGTGGGGACACGGGAACAGTCTTTGGCTAACATTCGTACACTTCTGAAGAAATGCGGCCGAAATGTTAGATGTCATAAATGTTAGGGCTAATTAAGTAATTAAGGCCAGAGGTTGGCATGACAACCATAAACGGATACGGCCCTCGTGGCCCAAGTTCTGCCAGTACGATGACACAGCATACATTCACCGGAGATGGAGCATTTGATATGCTGTTGCTGTAAATTAAGCGATGAAAATTCATTCATTCATTCTCAAAAAACATCGGCTCATCCCAGGCATCTGAAACTTTTATTTAAGCCGTTATTTTTCAGTGTATCATTCTCACAGTCCAACCCACAAGTAGTAGCATCAGCCAATACACCTTATAAAATTATTATAATTTTTTTAAAATCAGCCCCCAGAATTTCCTTATTGTCCTTATCTCCTTAAAGCTCATAGAAATGTGAAACTGCATTCAGATGAGAATGGAAATGGAATACTTTGGACAGCTGCAGGCCCAGCTGCATATAAACTACGCCTGAATGTTGTCCTTCCAATTGTGATTGTAACCTGTGCGGTATACGAGGCCTATGTTTTGAATAGCTGCGAGAGCTTTAGGGCTGCATGATAATATCGAATGGCGTTTTTTTTTTACAGCGTAATAAGAATAACCGCCACCGTGGGGTGTATAGGCAAACTTTCGTCTGTTTTTTCTTTAATCATACCTGATGCTGTAAAAAACAACCAAACATCGGAGGCCATATGAAAGGCTTCCTGAAAAAAAGAAACCATCACTGCTATCGATTGGGCGCTGAGAAGACAGCCAATCAGCAGCAAGGCCTTGCAGCTTCCTTGCTATTGAATAACAGATCACATGATCACAGAAGCTGTATGACTTTATGGCTGATTGGCTGTCTTTTACATTAAGGACATAGGCAGTAACACTGCCCCTGGTGGTCAGATGCAAACACTGCACCAACTGTCTAGCATGGGAAGCTATCCATCTAAACTCTCCCCTGTACCCTTAGGCCCTTCTTCTAACTTGGATAAAATAAAATGTTTTAACATTGAACACGGGGTTTCATTGTATAGGGATGAATTAACAAACAATGATTTGAAGTTTAAGTCGCTAAATCGCTTAAAAAGAAAGAAAAAAAAACGCTTCCGTGATAAATTTGCTTCCTTTGATCTGTCTTTTTTAGCACGGCACATTTCCAGCGTGGAAAAATCAGTGTGGCTTTCTCTCTCCCATGAGGCAGACCAGAGAATGCCGCAAAAGGCCACCCGAAGACACGGAAGGGCTTGATCTCCCATTGGCTAATTCAGTAAACGCACAGAGGTGCCTTTGTTCCGGCCCTTTCCCTGCAGAATAGAATGGAGAATGGCGGTATAATGCGGCCTCTGTGTTTCGGGTGACGGTGCCTCCGTGTCCCCTGTGTCCGCTGGCGGGTGAGATTACAGTAGCCCAGCCAGTGACGAGGCTCCCTGACCCCTCCCCTCCCCTCCCTGTCACTGAGACCCCCCCCCCCCCCCCCACAGCTGACTGGGTGCCTGGCTGACCTTCCATTGGTCCACAGGCTGAACGCATCAGCGTACATACGCACCTGCAACGTGTCGGGCTCGTAGCGTTCTGAAAGCAGCACGTGAGTGCCTTACCTGCAGCCAGCGCAGTGTCGCACGGTCAGGGGTCAGGGGTTAGGGGTCAGGCTGTGCAAGCTGGCTCGTGCTGTTCGACCCTGAACCTGGAGGGATGCTGAGTCATCCGGTGCGAAGGGTCTGCCCTTTGTCACAGTGAGTTTCATCAGCGGGGGGGGGGTGGGGGGTGGGGGGGGGGGGGGGTGGGACGATTCCAAGGGTCCTGACTGACAGGGGCCCTCAAAAAGTAGTGATGTAATTGTACAGGGATGGGGTGGCCTGGAGTGGTGGGCCCCTATGTGAGATCTATTCATGGGGTCCAAAATCCCTGAGGTGCCCTGTTTGAACTGTGAGGAAATAGAGATTCCTGCTGAAAAAGAATGGATAATGTGCTTTGTGATTTTGACGGGTTCTATTCAGAATTTCTTCTGTCTGAGTACATTCCTTCCTCACTCAGTCACATGGCATCAATGTCTTTTTTTTTTTTTTAGTTAGAAAATTTTAGAAAGGGCAAGAATGCAATCTACAGCCTGGCCACTACGTCCTGTTCTTTTTTTTTTTACTGTCAAAAATGCAAAAGCTCTTAATTGTCCTGTGTCTTTTTGTGTTTGCGTATGAAGACGTGGACTCTCAAAATTCCGCCATTATTATTAGCTTCAGAAGATGCAGCTCACTCCTCAATGAGACGGAAATCATATTTAGGCAATTTTAGTTCCTGTTACAGGTGTTTGGCATTGTCAAGGCAATACTGATGTACTCAAACCCTGCAATCGAGATGAAAGTTACGGCCGTGTGAAATTCCGCGATTGGTCGGCCGCTTTCCGGAAGGTTCTCGCCTTTCGCGGCCGGCGGACGCGAGCGACGGCGGAGCTCCGATCCAGTTGGACGGGGTCGGCGACCGCTCCCGGAGCTCGGTGGACGGCCGAGGCAGACGCCGCTTCGCCGCATGCGTTTTGAAAGGCGGTCGGCCTCGGCAGTTTGACATTTCGACGGGCGGAGCGCTCATTTGCATTTAGCGCCGAGCGGTCCGGGGCAGCGGGGCGGCCATTAGCATTTCAATGCGTTTGACCTCACTTTCCCTGGAAGGGCTGCTCTCACACCTGCTGGTCAAAATTATCAGGCGATGTTTGTTAAAAAGGGCACTTTAATTATGCATCGCCCCTCCTGCAGGACGATGGCTTTGTTGTAGCGATTTGTCGGCAATTTGCATCCGGCTATTTGGTTCCTTACGCATGCCTCATCCTTATCTTGCCGATTTGTATTCAAGTCTTTTCCTTTTTCAATTTCAGCCGTTAGCCTTCAAGTCCGGGTTTTTCATAAATTATGCCGTCAAGTGAAGTGTGCGAAAAAGGAATAGCCTACAAGGTTTTTTTTTTCGGTTTTTTTTTTTCTCGTCTGCAGTGCATGTGACGGTCAGAAAGCGCAGGCGGTGTTTTACCGCGCCGCGTAGCGTTTGAGAGCACGGAACCACGCGTGCGTGTGTGTGTGTGCGTGCACGTGTGTGTGTGTGCAGTTCTGACGACTTCCTTTATTGGAAACCCCCGCAGCGAAGGTCTGCTTTTTAGCACTTAGGCCCCCTGCAGCGAGAGGCTTCCGGAACAGAGGCTCGGGAGCCATGAAGCTGCAGTAACAAGCACAGCAGGAGCGGGTTGTGGGGGGGGGTTTCAGGAGGACACGGAGATGATGAGGTCTGCGGAGAACGTTCACCCTTCCGGAATGTTTCTTACGCTCCATTCCAGAATGTTTTCCCTGCTCGTTCGGATGGATGGACGTATATCGCGCCCCCCCCCCCCCTTCAGCCAAGGGAAGAAAATGGAAGGGTAGAACGCCGTTATTTAGTATTGCAAATCTAGGCTGTAGAACTAAATTCCATGGATGGTTAAATCTGGCTAATGCAATCAAAGTTGATGTTTCACATTCTAATGAATAATGCATTCAGTTCTGTTGCAACAGGTGGAAGGTCTATTGCAAGCTTTGTGCCAGAGACACTGTTTATAAGGTTAGGGAACAACTAGTCATGGATGCTCACAGGCACATATAGCCTATGCATATAGACCTACATTTGACCTGCTGAAAAATACGTGAAATCACCAAAAGCAATTTCCCTCTTTTGCCCCCTTATAGAAAATAAGCAAGAAGCTCTTGGCCTGATGGTTTTTTGAAAGAAAATGTTTTCTTCCCCAGTTTTCACTCGGCAGTTGGAGTAAATGGATCCTGTGATTAAAAAAGGTCGGCTGAGAAAGTCCACCCTCGCGGAGATTTGCCTCTGAAAGGACCCGCGTCTGGGCTCGGCGAATCACACAGAAAATAGCCTTTTAATGCAGTCGCCTGTGGAGTTTGTTGATGAGAGTCCTTTTCTAATCAGTGTTTAACAACTGTTTTTCCTTTCCTGTGATTTCATGCCTTTTGAAAAAGCACTTCTATACGATGTATGTTTTTCAGTTATTTTTCAATGAGACTGACAAGGAATTCTCCGCTGTGTCAATGCATTTGTACTTTGCTAGAGAAAGTGTTAGTTCAGAAGTTATGGACAGATAAATGGAACATTTTGTAATTTTTTTGGGTTCAGTGTAAATTGAAATCCATTTCTTGAGGTCAAAGATTAAGAATTAGATGCAAACTTGAATTCAAATCAAAATGTGAAATTCTGAGATTGCCAGGGCTTCGGAAAGCATTACCCCATGTCAAATAAACTTCGGACCCCATCAAAGCCCCCTCTCCGGGTGTAGAGTTTCATACACCCTCCTGTATATTTGCAGTCTTGGAAGATGTCCAAATCCTGCCTCTGGCAAACTGTTTCACATCATAAACCCACCTAGGCATCTCAGGGCAAGAAAATAGCTTCAGAAGAGAACGTCCACGTGTCCTGCTACTCCTCGGGTGGATGTAGGGAGGTGGTGGTGTGGGATCGTCCCTCCACAGGATACCCCAAACGGCAACAGAATAGAAAAGTCGTTGGGAATGGAAGAAATGAGTGATCCTTCTGGAACCTTCTGAATTCTGGGGAAAGTTGGACAGACGGCAGACGGAAGGCCGCTGTGGAATTCCGACGTGGCCCTCAGACCACGGGACTGGAATTCGGAAAGGGCGTAGCCTAATTTCGATAAGGTGAGGTCACCCTCGACACCTCAATCTGAAAGCACCGGACCTCATGGAGTCTGCTCGGGAGCCTGTGAGCCTGATGCTGCCCTTGCCTTGCGATGATGGGAGCTAGCAACACCGGTCCCAAATTAGCCGGTGGGGCCATTTGCATAGATCAGCTATTCACCGTGACTTGTTCCCTGATTTGCTTGCGCGGAGGAAGCTTTTTTTTTTTTTCTCGAGAAGCGAACAGACTGTTGCAGAGGAGGGGGACTGCGATCATCGGCCACGTGAGTCATCGCCACATCGACTACTCAGCTTGCTTTCTGCTCGGTAATGGTGGGCGCTTGCTTGGTCAACGGGGCATTTGGCAGATTCCGTCGCTCGAGAGAGAGAGAGAGAGAGCATCCCGCTTCAACGGGCTCGCGCTGTCACGCTGGCTACCTGCTGCCTCTTCCTCGCTGTTTGGGAAGTAATTGGAAGGGAAGCAAGAAAATGTAATGGGGGGCCACCCGACACCCATTTTTTCAAATAAATATCCTTAAAAAAAAAAATTTTTAAAAAAAGGGCCTTGTGCCACACCGTTATGGTGTTCTGCCATAGGCCGACAGCGAGCAGATGGAAATCTAAAAAAGTAGGTTATGCCTCAGCAGGATTTTTAGCCCCTGCTGCACTGGTGCGAGAGGTGAGACTCGGACACCTTTTCCGTTCCCGTAATGAGGTGAGCGCGCTCGATTGATCTCTACCTTTTGCGGTAGCCGCGAGTGCCCCCCTGCTCCACGACGTCGAGAGCTCTGACATTTGTCGAGGAGGGAAAAAAAAAAAAAAAAAACGAAAGGAAGAATAAAAAGAAAAGTGGTGTGCGCGGGAAGGGAGTGACAGTCGCTTTAAGATGTGAGACAGTTGCCGTAACGACCTTTTTTGAAGCCGCTAGACTACCGTCTACAGATTGCGGTGGGCTTGATAAGAGCCCCTTCTGTCCAATAAAAGAACGGAGTGCAGTGTATTAGGGGGGAGTAATCGACGTCGGAGCGCAGCGCATTCACGAAAATCCTCCTCCGGGACCTGCCGGTAACCGTGGTCCCAAAGATCCCAAAAAAATTGCGCCGGCTGTTCCCGTCCCCGTACCCCCCGTCCCCGCGGATACCGCGTCACGTGACCGCGAGGCGGAGGAGCCCTCTTTTTTTTTTCCCGAGGCTGCGGGTTTTTTCTGAGGAACTGTGGGTGAATAGTGGGCGATTGTGCCCGGGCGCAGCTGGTGCGTGGATACGAGCTGCCAGCGCACGTCCGCAGCGAAGCCGACGTCCCCGTGCCCCCCCCCCACCCCCCACCCCCCCCCCCGCGCCCGCCTCTTTGTGCCCGCCTAACGACGTGATCCGGAGCGCACAATGGCGGCTGGCTTTTGGCGGCTCCTCCCGCTGTTGCGGGGGGCGATGGCGACGCCAGAGGGCTCAATATGCCACGCGGGACGCTGGCACGCGGGCCGAGTTCATAAGACGCCCAGTCATTCGGCTCGGAGCGGATTTCCATTTAACTCTGCCAACCAGAGCCCCGTGTCCTTCCTTTCACAGACCCCCCCCCCCCCCCCCCCTTTCTGTGTGCTCAGACAGACCACCGCGTTCTAAAGCCATTCAGAAGGCCGGGGGTTTGAGCTCGCTCTCTATGGACAAACACGCCTTTCACCTCTTTAAATGGAGCGTTCGACCCGGAACAGTGGCCGAAAAGGGCGGCATTATGTGTACAACGTGCCCACGTGTGTCCTCAACGATGCCCAGCTGCCATCTACGTGTGGATGAAGAAAAAAAGTGATGGCCGAATTAATTATCTTTTTTTTTTTTTTTTTTTGCGAATGTGATGATTTTGCTGTGGCCCATCCCTTGGCGTGTGGCGCTGGTACAGGCCCGATATTACACAGCGGCCGTTCGCTCACTGCCAAGGGTGCCCCGTGGTTTTCCACTAATGCTCTTTTTTAAAACAAAAAACACCTGCCTGCCTTGTCATTTGTACCTTACCTTTATGGCCCTGGTGCCTCTGGAGGAGGAAAAAAAAAAAAATAAGTCACCCGTTACCCACTCCTGGAAATAATAAGACTGTTCAGCAGCCTTTTCCCTGGGTATTTCCATCACCTGGGCTCCAGGCTTACACTCTTGGTCGGGGGCTTGTCTCCCCCTTCACTATTACACTGTCAAGCATTTCTTAGGAGTCATAATGCCTGCTGTGTGTAACTGCACCAACCAAAAAGGAGAGTCCCAGAAAGAAAGGGATAAGGTACGCTTTCTAACTACTCTTCTGAAATGAGCTGTAAATGTAAAAATTAGCTATATACATATATATATATATATATATATATATATGAATTCTGAATTCTGATTCTGCTACATGACCAAAAGCATGTGGACACCTCTTCTAATTTGTGGGTTTGGCTACTTCAGCCACACCCAGGTGCATAAAAATCAAGTGTACGGCTGTGCAATTTCCATAGACAAACATTGGCAATGGAGTGGGTCGTGCTGAAGAGCTCAGTGACTTTCAACGTAATGGTTTTCGGCTAAGCCTTAGCCAGAGTGGCCTTGCCCTGAAATTGATAAAGCTGGAGGCCGGCCTATGCTAATTTTTGTTTTAGAAAGAGTTACGTTGGGATGCATGGGCTTGGAAAATCGCCCTCATGCACTTGATGCTGGGTGGCATTGAAGTTCCTTCAGAGTGCTACGTTTCGCTACCTTAAGCTAGGGCTTTTCTTGCAGTTGCATTAGCAATAATCGAGATGCATGAACCCCGGGTACCGAATCCTCGTAACTCGTAACTGCAGGCACGGTGAGTCACCCTTTTATGGGCATCGGCAGAACCAGTAATGAGATAATGATGGGAGCCAGGCCTACTTGACCACTGCGAGAGGTTAGTGTGCTGAAGTCACATGGCACCCGCTCAATAAGATTCTTCTCTATTGATGGCAGACGTCCACTTCTAATCCCCTTTTATTGAGTAACCATGACGGCATTGATGGATTCTGGTGGTTTGGCAAAGCTGCTTTCTGGCAACCGGTCGAGATTTTCAGGGAAGGCGGATTCTGCTGTATTTTGGACCGGGCTGTTTACATTCGCTTCTTTTGAATAAATGAATGAATGAAGGATGCTTTTGTGCGCCTTGAAGGCCTTTTTGAAAAGATATGCCTTTTTTTTTTTTTTTTTTTACAAAGGCCGGGTCACCTCACAGCCCACCGTGTTGACGGGGGAAATGGCAGCAGTCTGGCGTATCTTCTGAGCCGTCTCTCGGCGGGGTACAGCTCTGCAGTTTTCCCTCCGCTAAGCTGAGAGAAGGGCGGGTGGGGGGGTGGGTGGGGGGGAACCTGTCGAGGATTTTTGTGGGCTGCATTTTGGGGCGAGGGCTCGTGCGGTGATGTGGGACGGCTCGGTTATTACCGCATGGTCAGGGGGGGCGTTCCTATTCTCCCGCACTGCAAAATCAAAATTTCCAAAATATCTGGTATCCGAGGGCGTTCGACCGCATTTCGACCGTGCTCGTCCGTGTCTTCGCCCCCCAAAATCGCCTCACCCCGCTGCCCCTCAGTCTCATTGGACGCATTTCGTGACGCGTTTCCCCTGGAAACGGTCGCGCTCCTCTCTCCTGCGGCTCGTGGTCGCATCCGTCCGTACGGAGTCCTTCAAACTCGGACTGTTCTCTGTGTGAATTTCAAAAGCGCACTGAAAGAGAATATTTGATCAGTGCATAGCCCTGCGTGTGATTTTTTTTTTTTTTTTTTCACCCCCCGCATCAATTTTAATCAGAATGTTGGACTGCAGTTATGCAGTGCTAACTGTACTGCTGAGACTTTTGAGTCATATACGTACACTTGTATTTCATAATGATGATTATTGGATGGCAACTGGTATTATGAAACCGGTGCCATATGTTATTATGGGCCTTTGGCGTGGAGTTGAAACCCTTAAGTTCTCACAGTGAGTTTACAGTGTGTGATTTGGGAGCCTGCCCTCCACACAGGATATTATATGACAGGGAAGGGTTGGGGGTGGGGGCGGGGGGGGCGGGGGGGGGGGTGCTCTGGGTGTCTACGGTAAGCCTCCCCCAGCTGAACGGGGCAATGTGTGAAATGTAAGCTATGCGGCTAGCTCCGTACGCGGGCGTCGAGGGCTGCCCTGGGCTGGACGTCCCTGACAGGCTTACACCGAGGGGTCGGCCGGGTCATCCACAGTAACGGAATAAAACCGTGCCAGCGTTCTGCCAGCAGGCCTCGTTTCAGCGGGGGGGGGGGGGGAGGGGGTCTTTGACTTCATTTCATCAGGGGAAAAAAAATCATTACCATCTTCTTACATTTTTAAAAAATATATTCAACATTTATGTATTTTTTTTAAATCTTTGAATCTTGTTCTGGCTTTAGCTCCTGCAGTTGAGAGTGTTTGTATGACAGAACTGTGTTTCCGAGCCGCAAGAAAGAACATTTGCGTGATTTTTCTTTGTGTCTCGCTAACGTGATGAGCAGAACCACTGGTCTGTGGCCACACCCAGGGGTTGGGGGGGGGTTGGTGTGGGGGGCTGGGGGGTTGGGGTGGGGAGGTGAAGGCAGGAACGGCTGTCAGGGTGGATTTCGTCCCGTTGCCGATGAGCCGTGCGCTGACCCCCGCCGCCAGGTACAGGTGACATTTACGTAACCACGGCGGCGAGGGACGCTCGCGTGACCGTGAGCTCCACAAAGGTCGAAAGGGCGGATCGGGCCCCGCCTCTGACGCGGTTGCATAGCAACGGAGCCACAGAAGGGCCCGGCCAATCCCAATTTGCATTCTGCAAAACAGGCAGTCCAGTTCACCTCAATTTACGCTGAGAGAAAAAAAAAAAACAGTCCAGTCAGCCTTGATCGGCTAACCTTCTGTTCGTAAGATGTGTCACTCCCAGGTGAGGGGTGCAGTTTTTAGTTTATAAATTAGCCCAGTGCAAATAGCACTGTGCTTTGCCTCACACAGCGCTGGCACACCTGGAACGTACCACTGCAGTACGGCCCAGGGGTGCACACCTGGACCCTACCATTACAGGTACAGGCTTGGGTAGGCATGGATCAGCACCAGTCCCAAGCTTAGAGCAGCACTCTCCGAGTCTGGAGTTTTGGGGACAGAAGCAGAGTTGTTTCTGGATCGAGGCTGCACTGCAGAACCCGATCCTGCAGTTTTTTTTTCTCTCTTTTCCATTTTTCCTTTTTAACAAGCTGAAGGATGACTCACTTCAGAATTACCGTATAGTCGAGAATGGGTTTTTATAGCTTTTCCCATTAGCGATAATGACAACTAAAGCAGATACTTTTTCAGCCGTGTGGAGAGCTGTTCTGTTGTGTGTTCCCCCCCCCCCCCCCTCCTTTTTGGCTAGATGCGGGATGCCCTGTAGCTGGCTGAGGGGGGGTGGGGGGGGGAGGGGGAGGCCTTAAATCACCAGTGCCCTTGTTCATTGTTCTGCCACAATAACATCGGTTCCCTTTAACCATCTCCGCTGGAAGGAGCTCGTTTTTGTGCGTTTTTTTTTTTGTTGTGCTGGTGTCGATTTCACGTTGGCGGATTTTTGCTTTCGTAGGAGTTTCGCGCGGCGGTTTCAGGCTCCGCGGCGGGCGATAGCCTTTGTGTCCTTCATGGCCGCGTGGACGGGGGGGGGGGCTGGGGGGGGGGGGGGGTCCTTAACGCTAGCCAGGCGAGCCGATGCCGCACATTTTAAACGTGCGCCATTCGTTATTTTTACGAGTCCCGCCGTTGTTATTTACGACGGCGATTTTTGGACGTCCTGCTAACGACTTCTCGGTGAGGACTTAATAAAAGCATCCTTAATAATCCATGGCCTCTTTTTTTTCTGGGGTTGGGGTGGGCTACGCACGACAGACAGAAAGCAGCAACGTTTAAACGTTTTTTTTTTCCCCTTTCATGTCGTCTGGTTGTTTGGGTGACCGGCGAAGTTGGAGAGCACGAGTGCATGTGCACCAGTGAGAGCGTCTCTGTTCATTCGCTGTCATCCTTTATCCCTGATGAGCATTCACTGTCCTTTATCCCTGATGAGCATTCACTGTCATCCTTTATCCCTGATGAGCATTCACTGTCATCCTTTATCCCTGATGAGCATTCACTGTCATCCTTTATCCCTGATGAGCATTCACTGTCCTTTATCCCTGATGAGCATTCACTGTCCTTTATCCCTGATGAGCATTCACTGTCCTTTATCCCTGATGAGCATTCACTGTCCTTTATCCCTGATGAGCATTCACTGTCCTTTATCCCTGATGAGCATTCACTGTCATCCTTTATCCCTGATGAGCATTCACTGTCCTTTATCCCTGATGAGCATTCACTGTCCTTTATCCCTGATGAGCATTCACTGTCATCCTTTATCCCTGATGAGCATTCACTGTCCTTTATCCCTGATGAGCATTCACTGTCCTTTATCCCTGATGAGCATTCACTGTCATCCTTTATCCCCGATGAGCATTCACTGTCCTTTATCCCTGATGAGCATTCACTGTCCTTTATCCCTGATGAGCATTCACTGTCCTTTATCCCTGATGAGCATTCACTGTCATCCTTTATCCCTGATGAGCATTCACTGTCATCCTTTATCCCTGATGAGCATTCACTGTCCTTTATCCCCGATGAGCATTCACTGTGATTTATCCCTGATGAGCATTCACTGTCATCCTTTATCCCTGATGAGCATTCACTGTCCTTTATCCCTGATGAGCATTCACTGTCATCCTTTATCCCTGATGAGCATTCACTGTCCTTTATCCCTGATGAGCATTCACTGTCCTTTATCCCCGATGAGCATTCACTGTCATCCTTTATCCCCGATGAGCATATCGCACGCTCTCATTTTTTTCTGTTTTTTTTTTTCTGAGCTGTATTTTGAGTCGCGGCTCGCAGATCTGTACCGCCACGTGTTGCTCATTATCGCTTGGCGGGCGAGCGGGAGAACGTGGCGGCTATAAAACAAAAAAAACGACACCGGAATCGCAGCGTTTTCATGATTCCTCACGTCGTTTCGATAACGCCGATGTGTTCACCGAAGAAAAACTGATGAGGCAGATAGCAGAAGTTAAGTTTTAAGTTTAAATGCGCTATTAATGAACCGTTTGCTCTGTTATTTGTGACATCGGTCGTCCCTTTTGATATGTTTACTGTAACACGGAACGAAAATGGCCAAACTGGCTTTCCAGAGGAGCAAATGAAGTCCTTTCTGTTAACTGGGGAAAGGGCGCGGGGGTGGGGTTGATGGGATGGGGGTGCGGGGGCGGGGGGGGGGGGGGGGCGTTTGGATGGCAGCGGGTGAACCGTTCCGGCTGAAAACGGTAAAAAAAAGAGTGTGGGAACCTGGAGATCGGCGCGATTAAAGAACAGCTGCGGGCGGGGCAGAGCATCCGCACAGCGACAGCTGGGGCCTCGGCACACAGGGCGCCCTCAGTTCCGCGGGAGCAACCTCGAAAAAAAGGCCCTGTGTGAAAAAGCCCAGTCTCCCATTTAACCTTCTCCAATTTAACACCCCCCT
Source organism: Anguilla pacifica (assembly GCA_039654925.1). Taxonomy (NCBI): domain Eukaryota; kingdom Metazoa; phylum Chordata; class Actinopteri; order Anguilliformes; family Anguillidae; genus Anguilla; species Anguilla pacifica. The sequence continues at coordinate 59,741,164 of CM077289.1, read as the reverse complement.
CTACCCCCACCCTCCCCCCCCCGCCTCACCTCACCTCGTTCTGGGGCCTTGAATTTCAGCCCATCACGATTGATTTTTTTTTTTTTTTTTTTTTTTTACAAAAATGAAAGTCTTCTTAAAGGTTATAAATCATTTGAACTGTAATTGAAAATTTCTAAAAGGTGAGAGCTTTTTTTTTTTTCCGCTCGGCTCTGTTTAACATTGGCGTGACCTCTCCCTCTCCCCGGTGAACCCGGGAGTTCTCAACTCCACGTTTGCACCGACGAGCTCGTAGCGTTTTCTGTGGGAGTTGAACGCCGGCAGTTTGGCTCTGATTTCAAAATGAGGAGCCTTGACGACGTCCAATGAGATTCAGACACCGCCGCCGAAGAAGCTGCCGTGTTCGGGTTTTTCGATATTTTCAGAGCGACGAGCGCGGGCATGCACGCACGTTAACACCCAATTATCACGCGTTACGGATGGTGTTAGCATCTGAGCTCCCAAACAACATCTGGAGCTGCATTACAAATAAGCATGTCTGCACACATTTGCATAGCCGCTGAGATCGTCAGCCTCGGCGACGTCGGATTGCGGAAGGGGAAATGGGAGGGGCCTGACGAGTCTCCGCCCCCCCCCCAGCTCCAAATGTGTGTGTGTCCAATGAGAAACTTCTCATCTGTCCTCAAGCCAATCAGCACACAAGGTCATTGTCATGCAAACAAACCCAAACGGTAGACTGGCATTTGGTGCGGTGTGTGCCGTGTCCCAGCCAGAATATATTTATCATGCCCCACACTGAAAATTAAATCATGTTTTTCCTCATGCCGGATGTATGAAGTTCCATCATAATAATCGCAGTACCTTTAATTAGTCACGCCCTTCATGCTCAGTCAGACGGACGTGGTGACGGACAGGAAGACAGACAGAGAGAACTCCATTGCTTTAAATTAGCAGCAGTGATTGTGACATCAGCATTAGAATGTTCAGTTAAGAACATTCTAATCACGTTTGTGACCTCACAGCTTAAAGGGTGTGCACGTGACTGTCCGTGTACACTTCTCATTAATAACAACAGTAAACAGACCTGGCGTTGGCTGGGCTTCCATAATCCTGCCGTTGGCTGGCCCCTCCATATTCTGGACGGGCACACGAACGGTCGTTGCCGCGGAAGCGTTTGCGATGCCCGCCGACGCCCCCGCCAACCGACGGGGCGCCACGCAGAACCAGCGGGCGCTGAAAAGGGGCATTTTGAAAGGTTAATGAATATTTAAAAAGGTAAACTGAGGATCTGAGCAACGTGACCAGCGTGGGTCCACCAAGGGCTCAGGGGGAAGCTGACAGTTGAGGAGTGGAGGTGAGGGGGAGGGGGGGTGGTGGGATGGGGGGGGGGGTACAGGGGCCAGCCGGTGCTCAGGGCTGTCAAGAGGCATCAAAGCTCTTCTCATGCAGCTCAGTGCTGACAGCTCCCCTTCACCAGCGGCGTGTGCCAGCACCTGCAAAGCATCATGGGCCGCCTAGGGAGGACCGTCGGATCAGGTGCGCTGTCTGATAAGGGCTGAGGATTCAGTCGGCTGTCGGTTTTTTTTTTTTTTGGTTTTTTTTTTATGAAGGAAAAACTCCAGGCTGTTCTGTACAAAAAAAAAATAAAAAATGTAAAAAAAAGAATTTCGCTGCACCCATCAATAATTCCTTCAAGCCTGGGCCCGTCGCCCTGCCCAAACCCGGTCTGAAGGGAAGAGCGCGGGGTGATCGCGATAAGAAGTGGACGCGCCGCAGAATTTGATTGCCCCTGACATTAATGGGAGAAGCAGTCTGAATTCCTCATCGACTGCCGCCCCATCCATCTTTCCTCAGATTTACCCTGCTGGAAATACTCCTGTAAGAACCTCAGGAGAAGCACATTTTTGCACGGTGCAGTTTTTCTTTTTTTTTTTTGGCCGTAACAATAACACGCGGGTTTCCGTTCTTTCGGAACAATGAAAAATATCACAGTAAAATGTCACCGTGCAAAATATCACTACTTAGGCTGCATGTCAGTGGGCGAGGTGCTGTCGTTGGTAGTTGCTTGATTTCACAAGGATGCCCGTTTTACTGGCACACCAGGGCGGCAGTGTAATATAATGGGTAAGGAGCTTGTCTTCTAACCTAAAAAAAAAAAAGGGTGCAGGTTGGATTCCCGGTAGGACACTGCCGTCGTACCCTTGAGCAAAGGTACTTAACCTGCATTGCTCCAGTGTATATCCAGCTGTATAAAAAAATGGATGCAATGTAAATGCTATGTAAAAAAAAAAAAAAGGTTGTGTAAGTCTGCTAAAAATGCCTGTAACGTAACATAATGTAACATAATGTAATGTAACATAGCGTAATGTAATGTAATGTAACATAGCGTAATGTAATGTAATGTAATGTAACATAGCGTAATGTAATGTAATGTAATGTAATGTAACATAGCGTAATGTAATGTAATGTAAGTAACATAGCGTAATGTAATGTAATGTAACATAGCGTAATGTAATGTAATGTGCACGCCGATTCGCCTACAGGTAGAGCGTGGCATGCTGTTTTTTGGCAGTTACAATTCCTCTAACGGCTCCAAGCCTTGAACGGGCAGAGCCGGCTTTTTTGCCAGGCCGGCGTATGAACCGAGACGCGTTTTGGCTTCCGCTCTGACCCCGCGTTTCTCTGCGCAGCGCTGCGCAGCTGCATCCCACCTTGGACGGATAACCCTTCCCCTGTTATCTGCAACGCAGCTGCAAGGCTTACCGGTGGGCCAGCCTGTGTGTACGGCTTCCACTGCTGCGGCTGACAGTACACAGCAATGCGGCGGCTTTCCCTGGGGGGGGTCATGTGTTGAGGGTGGGGGGTTGAGGTGGGGGGGGGGGCATCCATCTCCCTCGCAGGTCATGTGTTCTGCTCGCCGGCAAAGCAATCGACCGCATTAGCAGGACTCTTGACAACAGAGCTGTGTGCTAAATGCTTTTGTTTTGAGGGTAGGGGGTAGGGGCTGAGGAGGGGGGGGGTGGGGCGGCTGGGGTGTTGAGTAAATTACATTTTACACACTTCACTCCTTTTTTTTCTTTTGTCTTTGCTTTTTTTTTTTTCTTTACCCAAGGATTTTCTGAGCTACGTGGATACTGCCGTTTTATGTTTTTGAGGTTGGGTGGGTGGGGGGGGTGTGTGAGACAGAGGCCTGCCGGGGGGGGGGGGGGGGTCTTTTTCAACTGGAAGCACTTCTGCTACGATCCACTTTGGAATTGTCGTGTTTGCGCACTAAAAGGAGCTGAGTGATGTCCTTCAGGAAAGCAGGCCACTCAAACACGGCTTGTTCCAATAAAAGGAACCCCCCCCCCCCCGGACGGACTCAGTCCATCTTGTCCCTGTAGCTTCACGTGCACGTGTGTGTGTGTGTGTGCGCGTGTGTGTGTGTGAGTGTGTTAGCGTGTGCACATGTGTGTGTGTGTGTGTGTGTGCGCGTGTGCACGTGTGTGTGAGTGTGTTAGCGTGTGCACGTGTGTGTGTGAGTGTGTTTGTGTGTGTGTGTGTGTGTGTGCGTGTGCACATATGTGTGTGTGTGTGTGCGTGTGCACGTGTGTGTGTGTGTGTTTGCGCACGTGTGTGTGTGTGTGTGTGTGCGCGTGTGCACATGTGTGTGTGTGTGTGTCTGTGTGTGTGTGTGTTTGCGCACGTGTGTGTGTGTGTGTGTGCGTGTGCACGTGTGTGTGTGTGTGTGTGTGCGCGCGTGTGAGTGTGTTGTGTGTGTGTGAGTGTGTTAGCGTGTGCACGTGTGTGTGTGTGTGTGTGTGTGTGTGTGTGTGCGTGTGCACGTGTGTGTGTGTGTGTGTGTGCATGTGTGTGTGTGTGTGTGTGTGTGTGTGTGTGTGTGTGTGTGCCTGTGCTTTCTGCTGAAGCAGCCCCAGTGCTATTTGTTGTAATGTAATTAGAGGGGAAGGCGACGGCTCAGCAATCCGCCATTTTGCAGCGAATTAAGGAAGAACCGTCGTACTCACCCGGCCGGATCAGACCCCGCCGTCTTCCTGCGAGTGGAAACGGGGCGAGCAGCTCTCGACACTCTCGGCGTTTTGTGGAGGGGGGGGGGGGTGGGGAGTGGGAGTGGCGGGGGGAGGGGGGGCATCGGGGGCTTGGCTGCCCCCTCTCCCACAGCGCCATCTGGGCGCGCTTCAAAGCCGCACGGCGGTTAGAGGAGGACAAGAAAAGGCGTGAGGGGGGGGCGTGTCTGCTTTTTAGCGTGTCTGTAATTACCATCGCGGCGGAAACGACTGGGAGGGCGGGGGGGGGGGCGGTGGGAGCGGGGTCGTCCCGCTGACAGCAGGTCTTTACCGTGGAGCACGTTTTGGGAGTGGTCCTCCTGCAGGGGCCTGCTGGTTCCTCCTCAGTGTGTCCCACGTTATTGCTCCATTAACGTTTTATTGTGTCCTCGATTGCCGTATTGTGCAGGGGGGGGGCAGCCGGCCCTGCGGCCAGCCTGCTTAGACTCGGGTTGGCACGACAGACATTTAATTCCACACCCCCCCCCCTTCTAAATCCCCCCCACACCCCTCCCTCTGCTTCTGGAGCCCCAAGGCCGGCTGGCTGTATTTCAAAGTGCTGTGGCACTATGGCAGGACTGGGGAATGGTAATTATTTGTTGATCTGAGGACCCAAAGGGGGGGGGGGGCGGCTGTCACTTCGTCCCCCCCCCCCCCCCCCCCCCGAGACGTGAGGAGGAAGATACCGTGGTCCAGACGAGACGCGAGAGCTCTGCACCTTCCTCCTTTTCTCTTTTCTCTTTTCTGTTTTCTTTGGTGCTGTCGATAGAGAAGTGCCTGCGGCTCTCCGGGGTGGGGGGGGTGAGGTTGGGGGGGGGTGGAGCTATGCCTGGCATCCTAATGCCGTAGTCGGTATGGAGACCGAGCGCGAGCGCTCCGGAGAGGTTCGGACTCGCGGGCGAAGGCGTCGGTGCCCGCGCGGTGCTCAGGTGTTCGCGGCGCGGACGGAGGGCGGACG
>CM077289.1:59732173-59736081 GCA_039654925.1 Anguilla pacifica | reverse complement strand
GCACCCCAGTTGAGACCCAAGACACCAGGTGAGTTGACTTAACTGTGTAATCACCTGCTCTAATTGATTCATGAAGTGCAGAGTCACCATGAAAACCAGCAGACCCTGTAGCTCTCCAGGACCAGGGTTGGAGACCACTGACTGTCGTAAATCTTCGCGGGAAGACCCATGTTTCGATCGAGGTCAGTGCTGACCTTGGGCTGACGAATCAAATTCCGGTTACTGGCTATCGGTTGGCCTTTTGAACTCGGTCTCATTAGAGGTGCGTTTCTCACCAGGGATGACGTGGTCACCATTATCGGCGGCAGTGACAGTGAGCTAGGCTCAGATTGATGACTGGACATTGCAGCTCTTTGGGTTGGTCTACATTAGGCTATGGCTGCAGGAGGTGGGGGCTTTGTGTGGGAATTAACAGTCTTTCTCCGCGGAGGGGCTTCCACAGGAAGTCCCAAGCTTTCGACTCGCCCCAAAAAAAAGAGCCGAAACGCATTCCACATTTCAGCATGCGATTACGCGCTGAAATTGGAAGGAGGGAACCTCCATTTTGGCTCAACACCGACGGCCCCTCAAAATGGGGGACGGCACCGAGACCGGATTGGCCGGATCGGAATTTTGTCCGACAGCAGTTTCGCGGGCCGTTAGTCCCGGTGCTCCCGGTGCGGGAACGGAGCCCAGCGTTCCGCCCGGTCGGTTTTGGGCGGGAAAATCACGGAGCCCGTCCCGGATGGAGGGAGCCTCGCGGCCGACGCGACTCGGATTCCATTTTTTAAAAAATCTGCTGTTTATCGCCGTTCCTTCCTGCCGTCAGCGGCCAGGTTGCTCGCCCTCATACGCTCTCTCTCTCTCTCTCTCTCTCTCTCTCCTCTCCTCTCCCTCTCTCTCTCTCTCTCTCTCTCCCTCTCTCTGTCTCTCTCCCTCTCTCTCCCCCTCTCTCTCTCCCTCTCTTTGTCTCTCTCTCTCTCCCTCTCTCTCTCTCTCTCTCTCTCTCTCTCTCTCTCTCTCTCTCTCTCTCTCTCTCTCTCTCTCTCTCTCTCTCTCTCTCTCTCTCTCTCTCTCTTTCCGGAAGGTTCTGATCCTCTCCGCTCCCTGTCGGAGGAGCTGCTGTTTTGTCGGTGAAAGTTCCCCCGCGAGGCCGCAAACTCCGAGCAGCGATCACACGCCGCAGACAGTTCATAGCTCTGACAAGAAAAGAAGTCGCCTTATTAATACAGGAGAGCGGCAAAAAAAAATCACAGTTTGGCTTTTTTTTCCCCTGGAATTCTGGGAGAATGTGAGAGGACATTGGGTGTGCGGAGGGTCACGAAACGGCATGTCAATCATCCACATTCGACCCAGCTCCCCCCTGTCGATTGGCTGTGTCGTATTGACGACCGTCAACTGTAAAAACAAAACACAGTTTACATTATTACGCCAAACGAAATAAGCTTCCTAATTTCCCACACAGTGTAACATTGATTATGCCATTGCCTCAGCTTTGTAGCTAGGCTTTGTAGCTAGCGCTCGCGTACCGACTATGAAATGTCTTCGGGGCCTGGTCGTCTTCCCGAGAGTCAGCGAAACTAATCACGGCGTTGAGCGCTATGGATTCAGTTTAAAGGAAGCCAGATTGGGTTATTGATTTCACCCAGGAGCCTCCGATTGGTCCGATAGTCGCCATGTTAGCGATGTGGCGTCGTAGCGACTAGTTCGAATTACTGTAGCCGCATGTTTTCAGAAGAGCGTAGCTGCTCCCTTTCAGAGGGAAAAAAATGTGCGTATGCAGCTTAGAAACTCAGAGCTGCGTGAGCGCAGCGTGGGTCCCCCGCCGTTCCCCGAAGGCCGCTGGGCTTCAGCGTCTTAGCGTATCGACCCGGAGGATAACCCGTACATCGCCTCAGCGCGGCGGGGCGGGATTTTGGGGGCTTTGGCGTAGACCGCGGGGGGATTTAACCGCGGGACTGTAGGCACCGGTGGCGCCCTGGTTCCCTAGGGAACCGTCATACGGTGCGACCGTCCGCTCGTTCGGCCGGCGTTCCCTCGCGCTCTTATTTTGGCGCTTTAATCCCTGACGTCCCGCCTGTCAGTCTCGTGTCTCCGCCTGCGTTTGACGCGCAGTGCGTGCGCGTTGCCGCGGTAGCCTTGTATACGTCGCCACGAGCGCACCTGTCAGGTGGATTATGAAATGGGTGTCAGGTTGCGTAACGTCGGTGTTGTTCAGTGCGTGGGCGTCGTGGATTCGCTGTTTCGCGCTTAATTTTATGCCATGAATGTCATGTCTGTTGCTGGGGGCTCCTTGTACATTCTGTACGTGTGTGTGTGTGTATGATGTGTGTGTGAGAGAAAGCTCTGAGTGTGTGCATTGATGTTTGTGCTGTGTGTGTGTGTGTGTGTTGGGGGGGAGCGGGCGGCTTTGGCTGTGGGAAGGGCCTCCTCATTCCAGAGCCCTCCCAAAATGAGCTCCTCTGATATCCCTCCTAAATTGAAAACTGAGCCCTGGTTTTTTACTTTTGCCCCTGAGCTCTGAACCGTTAAATGGACTCCTTTCCTCAAATGCACTCGTAGGAGGAGGGTCAGCATTTGGATGGGTCTGTAGGACGGGCTGGCTGGCTGGGGGGTGGACAGGCTTTCGGGAGGGGGTAGGCCACGCCCCATTGATGCAGAAACGCTCACCCTCCTGAAAGAACTCGGACCGGCGCGTCTTCGAAAGCCACCTCTCACGCTAAATTGAAATCGGCTTCCAAAAAAAAAAAAAAAAAAGAAATTCGGTTCTTTTTCTGCCTCATAAAATATGGTGTTATTGCCTTAATTAGGAATCGGTTCGACGTGACAGAGAGCATTTGCGGACCACTCAATCAAACTCGGGCCCCATTGTAATGAGGGGGAAAGGATTGGGTTTATTCCTGCCTGTAAGGCCGTTCACAACAGGCACTGTGGTTTGCAGTGGAACCCCTGCATGTCTGAGCTCAATGCCAATTGTGTGTGTGTGTGTCAGTGTGAGAGAGAATGTGTGCATTTCTGTCTGTGTGTGTGACTGTGTGCGCATGTGTTTCCGTGTGTACGTTTCTGTGTGTGCATGCATTTCTGTGCGCGTGTGCTTCTGTGTGTGCATGCGTTTCTGTGTGTGTGTGTGTGTGTGTATGTGTTTCTGTGTGTGCGTGCGTTTCTGTGTGTGAATGTGACTGTGCGTGTGGGTATGTGTGTGTGTGTGTGTGTGTATGTGTTTCTGTGTGTGCGTGCGTTTCTGTGTGTGAATGTGACAATGTGTGTGTGGGTACGTGTGTGTGTGTGTGTGTTTCTGTGTGTGAAATGTGACTGTGTGTGTGGGTATGTGTGTGTGTGTGTGTGTGTGTGTGCGCGTGTGTGTGTGTGTGTGTGTGTATGTGTTTCTGTGTGTGCGTGCGTTTTTTGTGTGTGAATGTGACTGTGTGTGTGGGTATGTGTGTGTGTGTGTGTGTATGTGTTTCTGTGTGTGCGTGCGTTTCTGTGTGTGAATGTGACTGTGTGTGTGGGTATGTGTGTGTGTGTGTGTGTGTGTGTGTGTGTGTATGTGTTTCTGTGTGTGAATGTGAGAATGTGTGTGTGGGTATGTGTGTGTGTGTGTGTGTGTGTGTGTGAATGTGACTGTGTGTGGGTATGTGTGTGTGTGTGTGTGTGTTTCTGTGTGTGAATGTGACTGTGTGTGTGGGTATGTGTGTGTGTGTGTGTGTGTGTGTGTGTGTGTGTGTGTGTGTGTGTGTGTGTGCGTGTGTTTCTGAGCTCCACAGTGGCCTCAGTCACAGGAACACTCAGGCACTGCGGTGCAGAAGCCGTCCCACAGTAAGACGTCAGCATGGGAGTGTATCTCTCTGTTTGAGTCTCTCCTGTCTTCCGCTCTCTGAACAGAGCGATAAAGAACACACACCTGAGCGCCTGACAGGGACGGGAGGAGG
>CM077289.1:59697173-59727173 GCA_039654925.1 Anguilla pacifica | reverse complement strand
GGATGAGTCAGAAAACTCTGGCCACTCTCTTTTCTTTTTATCAGGCTATCGATCCGGGTCTTTTAGCTCGAACGGATGAAAGCAGTGATTTATGGCCTGCCGTGATCAATTTATTTCTCAGCACAGACAATCACAATACCTGCCTGGGGGAGCGGGCGGGGGGGGGGGCGGGAGAGGGGGGGGCGGGAGGGTTAATGAAAACCAACAGAAGGTGTCTGTGAGTAAAACAGGCCAAGCATTACTAGAGGAAGCACATTTCGATATTTAAGGCGACTTTGTCAATCAGCCGTAAAAATGCTATGGAAGATCAAAACAATGGATTTGTAGAAGCGGATAAGATGGGGAAAATTGCTGAAGGGCAAAGGATTTGATGTGTACAGTAACAGCGTCCTTATTTTGTGCATTTCAGAGTTTAGCATGCGTTACGTAGATGTGGTTCAATTCAAAATGTTTGCAGAGAAGGACTACTCGTTTTGTCAAATTTATAAACTATCAGGACCATTTTTGGGAGTAAAAAGGACTTTTTTTTTCGATGGTTTTTGGCAATACCTGTGTTGTATAGATTTGCCAGAACATTTTATTATGGATAATTCATAATTCCAAAACATACACTGTGTGAACATTAATAGAGGGTGCAAAAGCTGAAGACTCAGGCATGTATCCAAAATCACAAACGCGTTCTGGTACTTTCGTAGTAAAGGCTACGATTAGCCAAAAATGAAAGACCAATTAAGTTCAGGTCCTAACCAAGCAATGACCTCAGATCTGTAATAACAGAAGGGTCAGATCCATAATAAAAACCTAACTATTTCGGTTTGTTTTTTTCGGTTGTATCCTTGAAAAAAATTTTTTTTCGTTTTTGTTTTCTCTTCCCCTTGCGTAAATTATAAATGTGAGCCAAAAAAAAAAGAAAATATCCTCACATAACCTCTCCTGCCATTTTAACTGTGAAACAATTTGAAGTGATTTTGGGCCCCGCTTTTCGTACGGCCCAGAATGCACTGCAGTTAAAGCGGAGAGGAGCGTAGTCATCGATTTAATAAACCCGCTCTGAAAGGATTTCTTTCGTTCATGGAAAGAAAGAAAGAAAGAAAGAAACACACACGTCCTATCCTGCTTGTCTCGAGAGAGAGGGTAATTGCGCCAGGTAAGGAGGCCTCGCACAGAAAAGGGATTTATAACACAATACCGCGATTTCAGCCGGCCGTTACCACGGTAAGAGCATTACCGCCCCACGTCATGTCATTTAAGCCGTGGGCCTTTTCTCTTTGTGTGGCTTTGTGAATGAGGCCCTTTGAGGTTTCGCCAAAAAATCAACACCGTTAAAGTCCTCGCCAGGATTCGGCTTAAAAGTTGCGTGGCGGTTGGGGGTGGCGGTGGGGGGGGGCATACGTGAGGTTCAGAGGAGAGGCTCTGCTGAAGGTAGAGCGCTCGAATGCGAATGAATGTTCTAAAGAGAGGCGTCTCCATCCTTTTCATGGTTCCGGAAAGTTCCCTCCAGGCCGCCGCCGAGAACGCACCCCTCCGCAGGGAGCCTTGTAGCGGCGGCCATCTTCTAGTATTTTTTTCTTTTGTTTTTTCTTTTTCCCTCTTCTGCATGTGCTGAACCAGGCTCCCATTGGGCTGTTCAGTGGTCACATGACACAGTCACGTGACGCCTCCGGTTTAGGCCATGCCTTCGGGGGGGGGGGGCAGCTGCCCTCTTCGGGCAAGTGACGTAATGACAGACGGCGATCCGATATCCGTCACTCTTGCCGGTAAAAGCTATCGGCTAACGGCGACTCCGTAACCGAGCTGCGTAACGGCTTCGTGTGCGTAATGCGATGATGTCAGCTTATCGTTAGCCGCCGGGCTAACGCTGTACGGACCGGGTTGGGGGCCTCAGGGCCTCTCTGTGCGGGCCAGGGCTGGCGGGAGCGCTATTCCCCAGTCCCAGAGCGTTCCACCACAGAAACGCTCGTCTTTTTTTTGGTTCCCCTCTCCTCTTTCCTCCCCCCGTTCCCCTTGGTAAGTTACGCTGCGGTTGGCTCAGTCACTCCAGGGGACAGCAGACAGCGCTGTTCTCACAGACACTGCAGGGGGGGGAGAACAGAATTAATTTTAAGGGGTGGGGAGGGGGGGAGCCGTGCAGAAACAGTGATGGGGGAGCGGGGGGGTGGGGGGGAGAGAGAGACAGCAGCTCCGTGTGCTGCAGGCACTGTCAGAAGACTGACAGCTGGGTGTTGACATTCCCCATCCACGGAGTTCGGAGCCCCAAGAACATCCAGAGAGGGCGCCTCCGAAAATCAAGCCCTCCTCCCTCTTGATATAGGCGGGACCCATTTCACAGACGGGCAGGGAGGCCTGGGGGGGTCTTACTCAGTGCCGCGCGCGGAGTTAGCCAGGCTCGCACGCCGGCCGTATCGCGCAGGCCGCCGTTCCATTTCCCGCTAATGGCGCCTTGTAGCCATTAAAGGTAATGGGTTCCGCGGCCCTCGAAATCCGCGATGTCGGGGAAAGGGCAGAGAGGTGGGGAGGCGGGGGGACCGTAGGCCCCCGCGGTGCTATAAATCAGCCCCCCCCCCCCCCCCAGCCTCAGGCGCAGAGGGGGTGGGGTGTCTAAGGGGGGGGGGCAGCAAAGCAGGTTGTCTTGAGGAAGCTTTGATGAATGTCGATGGGCAGTATCAACCCCCCCCACCACCACCACCACCACCTCTCTCTCTCTATCTCCTCCTCTCTCCCCGCCGGGGGGGGGGGCATTAGCATGCTTACCGGACGCGCCCGCTTTTCGCGTAGATCCGTCCTTAGCCGGCTGGTCGCGCCCCCTGCGCCGCGCGAGAAGAAGACCCTGCTGAGGATCACCTTCAGGCCCCCGGAGGAGGTCAGCCCGGCCCGGACGATTGATGGGCCCCCTCTCTCCCAACATCCCCACCGCCATTTTTACCCTGTCAGGACGCGATATCATTCCTCCCAGAAAAACGAATGGCCCGTGGCCTGCATTTAATGGCCATGCTATATCACCGAGATGTCCCGCTGTAATAATGATAGCAGACATCTCCAGGAAAGACCCTGAAGCCCCCCCTTTTTTTAACAGCCCCCCTATACCCCCCCCCTCCCTCCCACACACCCACCCCCCGTTTCATAGTGCAAATCCCAGTGCAGCCATTCCGTACAAACTGGTTTTTAATTTTCCGTTTAACCGAAGGCAGCAGATAAATGTCACTGTAGTGCGTGGAAGCAGCGGCTGGTCTGTTCCTTTTCCTTTTCTTTCATTCTTTCTTTTGAGAGAAAGAAAGAAAGAAAGAAAGAAAGAAGAAAGGAGAGAGAAAGACAGAGAGTGACAGAAAGAGCTAGAGGCGGAGTGAGAAAATGAAAGAGAAAGTGCTGGAGACAGAGATGGACAGACAGTGAGAGAAACGGACAGAGATAGAGAAACAGACGGACGGAGAGGAAGAAAGAGAGACCGACAAAAAGACTAAGAAAGAGAGAGAGAAAGACAGCCAGAGATAGAGAGAGAGAAGAAAGCGGCCATCGGCCATCTTCCTGAGACAGTGCGGAGCAGTGTCTTGGGGGATAAAATGGTTCCTTTGTGGGTCAGGTCGCTTTTTCCCCTCCCTTTGTATTTCTGAATATATTCAGCATAACGAGACTCAGAATGAAACATAATTCTGTCTCCAGTTCCCCTCATTCTACCCTCCCACCCCCCCCACCCCCCCCACACAATTCTTTCAACCCACAGTGTTAATAAATGATGATAATAAATATTGATGATGAAGTAATAGAACCTGTATATCTATACAGGTTATAGAAAAGATACAAATATAAAAAAATATATGCAAACAAGACCAGGTTAAAACCTAGTGTACGGCTGGACCTAACACATGTGATCCGGCCGACCAATGGTGTAACTTCATAACTCGGCCGATCAATGGTGGAACTTCATCACTCAGTCAGTCAGTTAGTCAGTCACTCACAGACATTCGCGTTTGTAGGGCTAAATACTAAAACCCCAGCACGCCAAGGCCTTCCAGAAAAGCCACTTGATAACAGATGGACTAAAAAAAGAGGACTTTCTTTCCCACCACCTCCGCTCACGCGTACTCACAGCAGGCCCGCGTACCTCCAGCGGTCCAGAGCCGTGAACAGGTCTCTGTTGGAAGTGTGGAGCAGGAAGTGAGAGCGAAGTGCGAAGGCCGCTTCCTGCGGACGCTCGGTCCCCCAGAACCCCCGCGCTCCTCTCAGCTGGAGGCGGCATCAGAACGGGAAAAAAAACTCGACAAGCGCACGGTCACAGCTAAGCTTTCTACCCAGGCGGCCATTCAAAAAATAACAGGAGCAGTGCTGTAATAACCATTAAAGCAAGTACGCCAGGACCAGCCAATCAGAAAGAAAAGAAAAATGTAAAAAGAACAAAATGAAGAATAGAAAGTTCTTGTTGACGCACCTGCACTGCAGCAGGGAGGCCTGTACATTTCGCAAGGAGCCATTTTGTACCAGCCTGGGGTGAAAGAAAAAAACCAAACTCCAAACAGCCACAGAAGCCCGGTGTGGGCTCTCGTTTTCTCTTCAGAGCCGCGTAGCGAATTTTCGACGTGGAGATCGGCGATCGATTACGGCCTGCGGACGAATCCGGGTTACCGTGGCGATGGCGGCCGATGGTATCGCGCGCGCGCGCGGCCCGGGAGAGACGCTGACGGCGCTCCTCAGAGATAGCGCTTCCCTCGGCCTGCTGGGAAAAATTAAAAAAAAAAAAAAAAAACACAGCGTAACGATTAATGGACTCTCGCGTCCCGCCAAAAAACCGCCTCGGCTCCTGTCCCGCCCGCCCGCCCGTATTAAGCGCTCACAAGAACGCCGCCAGAAGGAACAGACGATTTTGGCACGGCCGCGATCGGGGGGGGGGGGGGGGGATCTCCACAGTGTTAGAACCGGCGAATGGAGATTTACCGCAGATTTCTTTTTTTTTCGTCTGTAAATCAGTCTGTTGCTGGAGTAGCCAATCGCGTCGCGTGCTTCCTACCGCGCGCTAATGCTACTCGCCGGTTCCGTAGCGGTCGGCTTCCCCGCTTGCCCCCCCCCCCCCCCTTGAAATTCGCCGGGCCTCTTTGTGTTCCTCCATTAGCATGCTGGTGCTGTCCCGCGCAGGGCCGCTCAGAAGGGGGAAGATTATTCTCTGTTGTCAGCGTGATTGCTGCCCCGCTGATAGATGGGGGCGATTCGACTGACATTTCCTTCTCAGTAGCGTCGTCTCCCATTTGAATCGGAATCTGAATGGGAGAAGGTTGACGCGCACGCTGGCGTTCCCTGTTTTTTTTTATAGGTTTTCAATTTTCCACTTTTCCGAGTCGGGCCAACTTATGGCCGAAATAAAACGCACCACTGGAAATATTTCAGTTAATAGTTACACAGTCATTTTAGTGTGTGTGTGAGAGAGGAAGACAGAGAGAGAGAATGTGTGTGTGTGTGTGTGTGTGTGTGTGAGAGAGGAAGACAGAGAGAGAGAATGTGTGTGGGCGTTCACAGGTCTACTAAGCCATGATTAGTTTTTTTCCCCCCATATCATCACTGCTATTAGGGACTGCTTGAAGAGGTGTGTGTGTGCATGTGTGTGTGTATGTGGCTGTGTGAGTGTGCGTGTGTGTGTGTGACTGTGTGTGTGTGCGTGTCTGTGTGCGTGTGCGTCTGCTTGTCTGTGTGTGTGTGTGTGCTGAGTGTGTCTGTGTCTGTGTGTGCATGTGTATGTTTGTGTGTGTGCATGTGTGTGCGCGAGGGTGTGCGTGTGTATGTGCGTGTTTGTGTGTGTGTGCGTGCGTGCGTGCATGTGCATGTGTGTGTGTCTGTGTTTAAAAACTTAAATGTCGGTTGGGAAGAAGTGACAGACAGTGAGAATGGCGGCGGTTGGTCAGGCTTGAGTACGGGTCCGCGGTCCTGGGTTTCCTGGGGATGCTCTCCATTAGATAACTGCCGCGGGCGTCCGCCAAGCACTCTGCGGGGGTCAGGGGTCGCCGAGTGATTTGGCGCGGGAGAGAGAGAGAGAGAGAGAGAGAGACAGAAGGCGGTGGCGACGGACTGCGGAGGAGCCAGAAGCCTTCCGCGGCCGCGCTGACGCCATTACACGCCGTGTCACGTCTCCTCCCAGAATCCCCTGTGTCAGGCCGCTACGAGGCGCGGGAACGCTATGGAACGACTGCGGGGCGTGTAATGGGTCCGTCTGGTTTTGGTGTTTACAGACCAGAGAGCATGCAGCGCTGGGTCAGGCCCAGGACTCCAATTCCCAGAGGGCACCTGCCTCTAGACATGTGACCTGGCAACTTTATGAGGGAGAAGGGTTTTCAACACACTTGTCCCCGATTACGGTTATACACTTTGTTGTACGTTGCTCTGGATAAGAGCGTCTGCCAAATGCCTGTAATGTAATGCAATGAAAAAAAATAATTGAGGTGAATAGATTTTTTTACCTTGAATTAAGTTTATCTGCGTCCCCTTGTTCGCTATTTTTTTTATTTTTTAAAAAGCTTTCTCATAAACGGTTGGTTCAGTGCGGCATTGTGTCTGTGGCCTGTCGAGGAAAGAAAAGTCGCAAATTTTTTTGACTGATTGAAGCTGAGGAGGCTTTGAGCGGGCAATCTCTGTCGATCGATTAACGCTGAACTGTTCTGCTTTGCTTTCTTTCGCCAAGTCCTCGGAGACGCCAATGATCTCTAAACCGCTTTGACATTTTCATTCTGCCGTCTCTCTAAGCCACGTCAGATTTATGGTGAAATATATTAAGGGGAGGCACTAGCGCTGGAGTCAACATCTGCCTGCACGGCCTCTAATAGGCTTTTAAACATAAATCTGCTCGTTCGAAGGGAAGGATTACCGTCTCAAATGTGGATTGGATGAGGTACTCTGTGTACCTCAAACAGGCTGCCTTTGGCATGGCATTCCAGAAATGATGTGGGGGTCGTTAGAGTCATTCTAGAAGGGATAATTTAACAAAGGAACCCACCTCGACTATTCTGACTTTTTTAAAGCCCCCAAAAAAAAGCTTATATACTGTATAGATGGATTAACCCACTGAGGTGCAAGATCACGAATGTGCGATTAGAATGTTGTCAACTGAGCGTTCCAACGCTGATGTGAAAATCGCTAATCTCGTGAAATCGGAAATTGAAAGCAATGGAATCCTAGGACGCACGGAGTCAGAATTTTGAAAAACAACATTCCAAAAAACCTACTCTTCAAAGGGTTACTAACAAGAGCTGGCAACAGTAACCTGGTTACCGCATTAATATTTTCCATGTGGGATTAAGCTGTGTCATGAGTTTCAGTCGTGTGAAAATGGCAGTCTGGGCCCTCTCTCATTAGGTCCTGTGTTACAGCAGGGTCTCTGTTAGTCATTACCTGCCATATCTCCATGTCTCATGGGCTACAGTACACAGACAAAGAGCTCCAATCATATCCTGCCAATCAGGGAGTGGGATTGAGCAGTCATGGCCTCCGGAGCTAAGGAAGGAGAGGAGACAACTAGACACACACACACACACACACACACACACACACACACACACACACACACACACACACACACACACACACACACACACACACACACACACACACACACACACACACACACACATTGTGGGGACAAACGTGGACACTGCAGTCTGGGAGGGTAGTGAGGGCGACATAGCTCAGGAGGTAAGACCGATTGTCTGGCAGTCGGAGGGTTGCCGGTTCAAACCCCGCCCTGGGCGTGTCGAAGTGTCCTTGAGCAAGACACCTAACCCCTAACTGCTCTGGCGAATGAGAGGCATCAATTGTAAAGCGCTTTGGATAAAAGCGCTATATAAATGCAGTCCATTTACCAATCACCATTTGGTGGTATCACAGGGTGGTATGGCTGCTGGTGAACATTCCAGAAATACATTTGCACTTATTAGTTATGCATTAAGTTGACCTTTAAGGAAGATGTCAAGGCACAATATTGATTCATTGAAGAAGGCTTCTCGACTGTATCATCATACAGAAAACTTGAGTGAAAGGAAAAAATGAGAAGATTTGACACTCAAAGCTTGTGAATAATGAGAAGTAAAATTTCAGGCGAGTGGTCATTTCAAGGCACGTATGACTTGTTTAATCCGGATATCCTTCACGCCGTCCCTGTTTGAAGCGGGAAGCCCAGCAGCTTTGAAAGCTTCTGGCGAGCGGCGTCAGGACAGAGACTCGGTAATGGACAGAGCGGCGGTCCTGCGTTCAGGTGTAATAACTGACAAGCAGGTCAACGATGCGTCATAGACGCTGATGAATCACCGCACTAATGTTCCAGGCTTGGCTAGTTTATCCTTCCGTTAAAAAAAGGACGAGATTGCCTCTCACATCAATCATTTCGGCTCCTTCGCCTGGTTTTCCCTGTTTGAATGCCGATTTGTCTCTTTGCTCTTTTCTCCCCTCTGTTTCAGTCTCTCAAAATGAGAGATTTTTCACAGTCCGCATTCGTCGGCGTTCGTCTTTTTTTTTTTCCCCCTCCGCCGTTTTTCCTATTCTAGCCTCGACGCCTCGGTGTCGAAAAGTAAATCGTCCCCCGTCGCCGGACAATGAGCTCTCCCCTGCAATGACCGCGACGAGCGGATGTAAAAATCAACCAATTAGCACGGATTACCATAATTAAACATTTTGGAATGCGCGGGGGGGGAGACGACGGTCGGTTCGCGGGAATATGACATCTCTCCCCGTCGCTAATTACGATAATGATTATGATGACTTAATTGTGATGCTAAATTATAGCCCCTGAGTACAGAGAGGGAACAGAACGCCGCCGCCGCCGCGCTCTGTTCTCTGATGAGCCTGGCGCTCCGGCTGAACCTCGTTCCCCCGGGGGGGGGGGGGGGGGCTTGTAAAGGGCCTTTCCTCAGCCTTGGGAGGGATTGGCTCGTTGAAAGATTTCTCCGAGCCTGTACTACGAGAGCACTTGAGCGAGCGGTATCGAGGATTGCGCGCTACGTGATTGGCGGCTTCCTCGGGCCTCAATTGTGCCGGTGATGATCTCGAAAAACCTCTCGTGAAATCAATAAAACATCTTAAGAGTTGTTGGTTGTGATTCTTGATTTTTAATTGCTTTCGATAACTCTCTCACCCTTACACACACTCTCTCTCTCTCTCCCTCTCTCCCTCCCTCCCTCCCTTCAGTTCTGGGTGATTTGTTAGCGTTATGCCTGTATGTGTAATGTGTAGATTGCCACAGGAGAAAGGGAAATTTAAATGCTGTGTGTCTCTGTGCCTGGGTCAGTGTCGCTGCAGGACATCACCATGAGGAAGGCCTTCCGAAGCTCCACCATCCAGGACCAGCAGCTGTTCGACCGCCGGACGTTGCCCATCCCGCTGCAGGAGACCTTTGACCTGTGTGAACAGCCCCCACCACTCAACATCCTCACGCCCTACAGGTCAGAACTGTCCCTACCCCTCAACAAGCTCACAGCCTATAGGTCAGAACTCTCCCTACCCCTCAACAAGCTCACAGCCTATAGGTCGGCACTGTCCCCACCCCTCAACATACATATATCCTATAGGTCAGTTTTGACATGGTTAACTCAATATCCTCACAACCTACAGGTCAGAACTGTCCCCACTTTTCAACAAACTCACAGCCCATAGGTCAACACTGTCCCCACTCCTCAACATCCTCACACTCTACAGGTCAGCACTGTCACCGCCCCACAGCATACTCCCATCCTATAGGTCAGCACTGTCCCAGCCCCTCGATATACTCACATCCTATAGGTCAGCTCTTAGTTACACTCCAGTTAGCATCCTCACACTGTTCTCTGTCGGTTTTTGATTTCACATTAAAATCAACAACCTAAAATAGCACACACACACACACGTGTCTTAGGCGACGGGCCCGGCTTGCTGTATATGAGGCATACTGTGTAAACAGCCAGTACTATTTTTGGTACAGCCCTGGAAAGTTGGCTTTACGAGTTCAAAAAATGAATTGCCGTGTTTGCCCCCACAATGTTATAGTGGCGCAAAGGGAGGTCAACTTGTTCAGCTTCCAATCTGTCAGTGATCCTTGTCTGGTAGGAGATATAAAATGACTCAAAGGCTGGATTTATGCCCTTCTGCTTGGCTACTGCCGTTTGACCACCTGATGCTTCGTTGCCTGTGCTGTTGCTTGGTCACCTGCACTGTTGCTCGGCTACCTGTGATACCTGTAGCGTTGCCTAGCCTGTAGTCTCCCTCCACTCTCCCTCTCACACACCCAGCTGGTGTGATGGAACACCGCTGTCAGTGTTCCATCTGTTAGCGAGAGAGCGAGCGTGCCGCCCGCGCCTCACTGTAGTCCCGCTAACTGCCTCCCTCGATCTGCGGGACTGCCAGTTTAACGTTAATCACAACGCCCGCTCTATCGCGCGGTTAACCGCGTTTCGCGATCCGTTTCCGGCGCCGGCTCGTCCCACGTTTCCGGGGGGGAGGGGGGGGGTCGGCATTTCACCGCAGAACCCCCCCCCCCCCCAGGCTGATCTCCCTCACCCCCCCAACCCCCCCCCGCCACCCACCATGCCGTCCCGTGAACGACAAGCTGAGTCGCTTGAGCAGCTCGAGCTAAAGTTTTCTGACGTTTAAGATGGCCGCCGATTTGTCGCCCGCTGGCTTGGCTGAAGCCCTCGTCCAGGTACGCCGACCGCGCTGGAATCCGAAACGGGGAAATCCGGCGGCTGGCCTCCGCGGGCGTCACCCATGCGGGGGGGATGGGGGGGATGGGGGGGGTATGAAAGCTTTTGTGCCGATCTCCGTGGGTTCCCCTCCTCAGACGTCTCCCGGAGCGATACGATCTTCTCCAGGGCAAAGAGCACCCTGTGCACTGGGAGGGAAATTTAATTGATTCCCTTTGTCACGGTCCGGATCTGAAGTGATAATTGCTTTTCCCATTCTCACCGGTAGCAAGGGGTCCTGTTTCCTGAACACGGTGTTCAGCTTACGCCACATCGTAGAGAAAGACAAGGAGAGAGAGAGACAGAGGGAGAGAGAAAGAGAGAGAGAGAGAGGCAAAGAAGGAGAGAGAGGGAGAGAGAGAGCGTGAGAGGGAAAGAGAGAGTGAGAGAGAGAGACATCAAGGCAAGAAATCCTTCCCCACTGCTGTCAATAACTTAGCGCTGTTAGCTGCCTGTGTTCTGCCAACTCGAGCTTTCCGCCTCTATTTATATAGATTTCAGAGAGAGAAGGCGAGGAGCGTTTTGTACCGAGTATGCTGAGGAAGAGTGTGGTGAAGTGTAGCGGGATACAGGAAGCGGGCTCCGCCCACAAGCGAAGCCTGCATTTCACTCGAACGGTCAGCTTTGATGTTCATGTTCAGCGCCCCAATGCACGGATGTCTACTGAAACTAGAATCTTCTAGACTGCTAGCAAAAAAAAAAAAAAAAAAACTTAACACAGAAAACAAATTGTGTCATTGAACCAAATTATTTCAGCTACACGGCTGATAGTTAAAAGCAAAATCGCCGGGCTAGAATTTATAATTAAAAGCCCTAAAAGGAAGGAACTTATCTTAAAACAAATTCCAAATTCCTCTAACGAAAAATAAACGTATTAAATAATATATGTGATGACTTTGGTTTGACGAGACAAAATTCTAGCCAGTGTAGGGTTTCGGGGTTGCCAGAGTGAGGACAACATAAAAAAATAAATTTCACCCACCTAGTTCAGTCTGGACCTCATATTCTCTTTTTTTTTTTTTGATAATGTGTCGCTCTAGGGATGATGGGAAGGAAGGCCTGAAGTTCTACACCAACCCCTCGTACTTCTTCGACCTCTGGAGAGAGAAGATGCTGCAGGACACAGAGGACAAGAGGAAAGAGAAAAGGAAGCAGAAGGTAAGGGGGCGGGGCATCCACAGGAAGTGGGAGGAGGGGTTAGAACCTCATCACCTGACCGTGATGAACGTGTATGGAGATGCCGTCATCGTCACACCGCTGATTTTGATCATTCCATTGGCACGATCGTCTTCATCGCACGAGTCTTCATCGTCAGATGCGCTCCTTCGAGTCACCGTTGCTGTCGGTTTAATTTATGCAAACATTTCGTAAAATTATTGTTCTGTCACCTTCATTAAAAATAGCGTTTCAGGAAGCAGACTTGTAAACAACATTAATTTTAGGCTTTGGGTCTCCACATTCTTGCCCGGAGATTTTGCTTTTAATTATTACCCTCGTAGCAGAAATCATTAGGTTAATGACATAATTTGTTTTCTGTGCTGGCAATACAAATAGAGCGCATGCACAGTAGTGCATGATCAATGCAGTACGTATACAGATATAAGAGCGGGAGGGATGTAAGTAGAGGAATAACACGACTGTGGTCCACATAAATTTCCCCACTGTGGACCAATAGGGAACAGCTTGAAGGGTCACATGAGGGAAACGTGGTTCACAGTGTTGTAATGGACTCAGCAGGTCTTGACCTGACGGCAGTTGCATTTGGGTGATGTTTGCTAACCACTGAAATGGTAAACGGTAGGCATTACACTGTATACGCAGCTGGGAGTGTGTGTGTGTGTGTGTGTGTGTGTGCGTGTGTGTGTGTGTGTGAGTGAGTGAGTGAGTGAGTGAGTGTGTGTGTGTACAACTTCTTGCCCAGGGCTCCTCTGAAAAATTGATTTATTCTTTTTATCTCAGTGGGACTCACCTGAATAAATGAAGGACGGATATATAAATAAAATAAAAAGTACCTTCTCCCTATACATTATTAAAATTATTATTTCACTTTTTGTTTCTGCGGTTTTGGCAGTTGTAGTTCTCTCCGGGCGATAAAAAAAAACATTTGCGGGCAGTGTGTTGCAGGGGCTCAGGTTTGATCAGAATGTCAGTAATCCGTGCTCTCTGCCTGCTACCCAGAACACACTACCGGCGTACTGTTGGTTTTAATCCCGAACGAGCGCCCCCCTCCCAGCAGCCCCCCCCCCCTCCCCCTCCTTCCGGTCATCAGCTCCAGGGGTCCCATCGTCCGCAAGCAAGGGTTAGATCAGCGCTTTCACTCAAGAACCAAGGAAGCGAATCGGAAATAGTTTTTTAAATTTTTTTTTATTGCCCTACTGCAAGTCGCGGACGCTCTGTCATAGCGAGAGGGTACGATGAGTAAAGCTGGCGGTTATCCAGCGTTTTTTACATTTTTATTTTTATAACCCGTGCGTCTGAAGCTCTGATTTATCGCCCCCGCGCTCTGGGCCAGATTCAGTCAGAGCCTTGACCCCCCCCCCCCCCCCACACCCCTGCCCTGCCCCCCCCCCCCCAGATTACAAGCCCGTCCGCGCTATTGGGCGATGAACCTGTCATCCCTCGGAGAAGCGCAGAAAGCCCTCTGCCCTCATGGGGGCGCTGTCGCGCCCTCGCAGTCTTCATAGCGGAGAGAGGCCAAGTGGGAAAATAAATTTTAAAAATTAAAAAAAGCTTCTTCAAAAAAACGGAAATTAATCAAGGTGGGCGGAAGGAGAATAAGAGGTGAATTTCCGTCGTCCTGGGAGACGTCGTGGGCGGTCTCGGCTTGGACACGGCTTGTCTTCCGTGCGGGGCGGGGGGGGGGGGGAGTGGGTGGGTGGGCTGGGGGGGGCTAAAAGCCTTTTATTTCGCCCGCGAAGTCGGATCTTGACAGCGCAACACCCCTGCGATGCGTCAGACGGCCGGAGACAAAGGCGGAGACGGCAGGCTCGGAATGTAATTACGTCGCGGAAAAAAAAAACGTCCGCACACACACACACACACACACACACAAAAAAAATCACATTTTCGGGAAAAAAAAAACGAAAAAAAAACATTTAAATCAAATAGCGACCGACGCTGAGAGTAATTCAGTGTGACAGGACGACAGGGCCAAAGGCAGGCTAATGAAAACACTCCGTGGCGTTTGGGAATAAGCCTGGACTCTCTTCGTCCCAGGCCGCGCTTCTGAGATTCATTTAAAGGCTTTCCAGGGAGAAAACGTTACGGGGACAAAAAAATCGGTTCTGATATTCTGGAGGAGGTTCTGATATTCTGGAGGAAGGTCTGATATTCTGGAGGAGGTTCTGATATTCTGGAGGAGGTTCTGATATTCTGCAGGAGGTTCTGATATTCTGGAGGAGGTTCTAATATTCTGGAGGAGGGTCTGATATTCTGGAGGAGGGTCTGATATTCTGGAGGAGGTTCTGATATTCTGGAGGAGGGTCTGATATTCTGGAGGAGGGTCTGATATTCTGGAGGAGGGTCTGATATTCTGGAGGAAGGTCTGATATTCTGGAGGAGGGTCTGATATTCTGGAGGAGGGTCTGATATTCTGGAGGAGGTTCTGATATTCTGGAGGAGGGTCTGATATTCTGGAGGAGGTTCTGATATTCTGGAGGAGGTTCTGATATTCTGGAGGACGGCTCAGTGTCAGTGTGGATGAGTCGGACACAGAGGGCGGAGACGTCACGTCCAGGATGCACTGGGGCTTCCTGTCAGTGCCCTCCGTGTGCAGAGTGAGTGAGGAGGCCGGGTCAACGGATCCTTGCCGAAATTCACCATCTACGTCTCACGTTTCCAGCTCCCACCCCCCCCCCCCGATAACGTAGCCGCTGCCCCAGTGTAATTTGAAGCCGCGACTCCAGATTGTGTGAGAAACTCGTTTTTTTTTTTTTGTAGGGGGGTTGCTGAATAAAACAGCGTTGGGGAAAAAAGAAAAAAGAGAGAGGGAGAGAGAGAGAGAGAGAGAGAGAGAGAGAGATCCTGCCCCAGATTAAAAGGCCGCGCAGAACACCTGCCGTGCTCGCTGTCTCCGTCGCTGTTTTATCGAGTTTAGAGCTCAACGTGCCCTACATACTTTCTTTTTGCCTGTTCAGTCATTCTGTGAATCTGAAGGTGCAGTAACGTCTCTGTTTCTGTTTCTGGGCCCAGATTCACTCTAATGCACGCAGAGTACTTCCTGGCGATTTTAGTGCCCACCAAATGTACCTTTTTTTGTTAATACGGATATTTATATGTTGAAGAGAAAAAAAAAAAGAACTGACCTTTTAAGCTTTTATTTTGGAAAAAAAAAAAACGTATCGCGTCCATGGCGACCGTAGACCCCCGAAATGTCACAGTAAATCAAAAACAGCTCAAATCAAAGCGTTGAGTCCCGGCAGTGGGTTACCTCATACAGGCGTTATGTTTCCTCCCTCTTTATCAGACAGAGCAGGAGGACGATAAAGAGAGAGGCCGTGTCTCCTGAGAGGAGCGGAGACAGGCGGGGGGGGGACGGGGGGGGGGGGGGGGGGGGGCTGTGTGGGGAGCGAGCGCACCTGCACACCCGCTCGCCCACGCGCTAACAATGCCTCTCTCTCTCCGCGCCGGGACGCGCTGACCTGCTTCGGCTCGCGGCCACGCGGGAAACCGGAGACACAAAAAGAACCCCGCTGTCTCCCCCCCCCTCACCCCCCCCCGCCCCCTCCGGACACAAAACCGCATACAGAGTTAACCCCGCGTGAGCCGCGTCGTAGTCGTAGCGGAGCTGGGCGAGGAGGAGGAGGGCCCCCCGGGTCCGCTTCTCTCGATTTCTCGCCGGGGTCGGGCTGCTCTCGGTTATTCCTTTCGCCGGATCATTCACAGATTTATCAATCACTTAATTTCAGCTGCGTTTTTTTTTTGTTTGTTTGTTTGTTTGTTTTGTTTGTTTGTTTGTGGTGAGCTCACTGAAGATGGTGTCCCTGCAGCGCCGCCAAACGTTTTCACCGCGGTCTGATCGGCGGAGTTAAACCGCTATCGTTGCTGTCCGCTGATTAGGGCTTTGAGCCAGGGGTAATCGGTGGGAACAAAAACCAGCCGGACTGCCGAGGTCTCCAGGACCAGGGTTACGAGGAAAGATGCCTGGGAGCACACATAAATTAAAAAAAAAAGTCTTAAGATTATTCGTGCACATTTAGACTAGATCATGCTTCAGATTCAGGGATTCAGGGATTCAATTCAGGGATTCAGGGGTGTCACAGTCCAGTCCCTGGACGGCTGCAGAATCAGGGGTTTGTGGCTTCCCTTTCTGTCAGACGCTAAAATTTAGGCCTTGGAAGTAAAGTGTGTCTGCACTTCACTTCTTCAGTGACTTGCATTCAGCTGCTAAGTGCTGAAATGTGCTAAAAACCAGCGGACACTACAACCCTCCAGATCATCATAACCTTTAGCCCAGATTACAAAAACATTTAACACACAATAAGTATAATTAAAGATCACAGAATATAGCAACAGCAAAGCCAACATAGTATGTAATAAATAACTAGAATAAAATAAAATAAAATGAATAAAATCAAGCACAGATAAGATCAAAAACAGATACAGTCAGAGACAGGAATGTTCAAAGCCAGCGATCTGAACTGCCCATAAGTTGGTAGAGAACTGATTTTAAGCGGTTGTTGAAGCTCATCGGGTCTCACGTCAGGCACCATTGCTCTAGTCGGTGTTAATGTAGGACTATGTATGGAAATGCATAGCCTTCGCAAGCCTGTGTTCTCTCACCAGGATGAGTACCGTAATCCTTTCTAATTACAGAATTATTTTCTGAATCTGAAAATCATTTCTTCCCTCGTCCCCTCCCTCGATTCTCACAAAAAGCTAGCGTGGCGGGTTAGCGGGTAAACATGGTAAAAATCCAGCTGCAGAGTCCTCCTCATCAGCATTCATGAGGCAGGGCCCCGGAGCCCGGGCCCAGGCGAGAACCGCTCCTCGGCTGCGTTAATTAATCTGCCCGACTGCGCGAGTAAACGCTGATCTCTTTGTAGTGACTCATTATGTACACACAGAGAGAGGGAGGGAGGGAGGGAGGGAGAGAGAGAGAGGGAAGAGAGAGGGAGGGAGGGAGGGAGGGGGAGAGAGAGAGAGAAAGAGAGAGAGAGAGAGAGACAGAGAGAGAGAGAAAGAGAGAGAGGGAGTGAGAGAGAGAGACAGAGAGAGAGGGAGTGAGAGAGAGAGACAGAGAGAGAGAGAGAGGGAGGGAGGGAGGGAGGGAGAGAGAGAGAGAGAGAGGGTGAGAGAGAGAGAGAGAAAGA
Source organism: Anguilla pacifica (assembly GCA_039654925.1). Classification (NCBI taxonomy): domain Eukaryota; kingdom Metazoa; phylum Chordata; class Actinopteri; order Anguilliformes; family Anguillidae; genus Anguilla; species Anguilla pacifica. The sequence goes on along the minus strand of CM077289.1, from coordinate 59,710,183 downwards.
GAGAGAGGGAGGGAGGGAGGGAGAGAGAGAGAGAGGGTGAGAGAGTGAGAGAGACAGAGAGAGAGAGGGTGAGAGAGACAGAGAGAGAGAGCGAGAGAGACAGAGAGAGAGAGAGAGAGAGAGAGAGAGAGAGAGAGAGTGAGAGAGAGACAGAGAGAAAGAGAGAGGGAGGGAGGGAGGGAGGGAGATTTATACGCAGCGGGACGGGGCTGAAGCGATTTTTGTTCCAACCACCGTTGCAATCCCAGAATTTTAGCAAGCGGTTAATTTTTCTTAATTAGATAATTAGATTTTCATGTTTAGAGTGATTGATTATTTACCATCTTAAGTCACATTGTGTCCAAAATAGCTATGCACGGCTTGAAGAACAAAATAGTGAAATTAGCAGCTTGTTAAAAATTTCTGGGGTTGCAATTGCTGGGATTGCGGTCGGAAGGAAAACCAGCATACACAGGGGTCCCCAGTTTGGGGGGTCCCCAGGACCCGAGTTTGAGAACCCCTGTATTAAGCTAGTCGAGAAGCAGCGTCGGAGCAGAGAGTTTACCGGTTTCGTTTCAGGGCCCTTCGGTCGCTGCAGTGCACCCTGGGTAGCAGCACACGCCGCTAGCTGCAACGAGTCTATTCTGGGATCCGACATGTCCCGATCTGCCAGAGCAACACAGCCCGTCAACGCTCGCGAAAAAAAAACCTACAGGTGTTCGTCTCAGACTTAAAGGATTTGCCAGGAAATTTGAGAGAGCGGGGTGGTTAGGTTAGGGGGTGGTTAGGTTGGGGGGGTAGAGAGATGTGTCAAACGATTTTGATGGAAATGTGCTTCTGCTCCAGTGACGCTGACTGCGGCCCTGTCGAGTGTTAGCGGGTTTCGGCGCACAGCGTTCTGCAGCCGGGGCGCGTGGCGGCTTCTGAGACGGAGACGGAGTGCGCAGTTTCGTTTCGTTTCGTTTTGTTTCGTTTGCGAACGCTTCGGGGCGCCCCGGGCGGAGAATGTTCGCCGTGGTGGCGTACGGCTAGCTGGCGGAGGAGACGATAAAACGGGTCACCCGATTATTCCACCCCTGACAAAAAAACTTTTCCAGGCACTGCAGTTTATATACTGCAGCATAGTGGGGTTTTTTTTAAAAATTGGGATTCAGGGAATAGTTTATATGCCTTTTTTTTTTTTTTAGCAAGTTTAGTAGAGCCGAAATTAGGGCACTGAAAATGGTTCTCTGGATGGAAAAGGTCAGTATAGCCACCTGTGTTTTTTGATGTATAGTATATCCACAATAGTTCTATATGCTACATATTAGTCTGGTAACAGTTTTACTGCTGAAGTTCTTGCAAGGGAACTGCAAACCCCCCTGGCAAGGACACAAACCTGATAAACATGACGATGAGCCAGACTAATTTGTAGCATTTAAACTAATGTGGCATCTCATGATGTTCCACAATCAGGCCATGGGAACAGAATTTTTTGTTCCCCTTACTTGGACATGAGTGCTACCTGCTGGACCCGCGTGGGATATTTCACCACCCCGCGAATCCACAGCCGAGGGTCCGGGGGTGCGTTACAGTGACACCTTCAGACAGGACGACAACAATGGGGGGGCTCTTTGAAGATCCATTGCCCCCCCCCCTCCCCTCCCCTCCCAAAAAAAAAAACAAAAAATTGTGCTGACAGGCTTTGGAAATGCTCAGCCGACCCTGAATCATTTAGAGGTAAATAAAAGCAATTTCCACAAACAGCCCACAGTCCATTCCGTCTGGTCCAGTTTCCACGTGTTGGACTGAAAACCATTTTTCTTTTCTTTTTTTTTTAACGCCGCTCTAGTGGCGGTTTATGCGTTTGCGGTAAGCCTCGTTGATTTTGGAGGAAGAGCCCCCCCCCCCCCCACACACCCCCCGCCGTTCGCAGCCGCCATCTTTCAGCCCTGTTGATTACACGCCGCGGCGCGCCTGCTCCCCCCGTCGTGATTAGCGCGTTGGCACGGTTACGCGGCCGCGGGGTTATTCCACACGGGCCGCTTGTTTTATTTAATCGCGTTTATTTCCGGTTTCCTTCTCGACCCGCACGGGGCAGTTCAGGCTGTCCGGCAAGTCCGGTTCATTTCAGTTTCGCAAAAAAAATGCCACACGTTCGACAAACAGGCTTTTCTGAGCGCGGGGAAACCCAGTCAGTAATTGAATTTCTTTAAAAATGGAACTGGTGGGGCACACCCTGCATTGTCAGGATGGGGTAAGGAAACAGAAGAGCAGGAGAACATGAGAATGCTCAGCGAGGAGGACGGGCCGTCGAGCTCGTCTAGGCTCGTCCAGGCCAGGCCAGACCAGACAAGCTTTTATTTTTACCATTTCGAATAAACAAAATGGTGCCAGCCAGCTCTGTGGGAGACGCTCTGAGTTCGGCACCGTGCCCAAGGAGGGGGATCAGTTCGGTACAGCTCGCCGTGCGTTCCCTTCGCGTTCGCCCGCGCGGGGTTGCAGTGTTGGAGTCAGTCGCGCGGTCGTCATGGTAACCGGCGGCTCGACGCGCCAGGGCGGTCCGAGCCTGAACAGCTTCGGAGTAAAATTTGAAAGATGACAGTTGGGACAGGAGCCTGTCAGCTGTGAGGGCAGCTGAAACTGAACAGACGGGCGGTCACGTGACCCTAACTGAAAAAGAATGTTCACTTTTAAAAACAATTTAAAAAAAATTTTTTTTTAAATCACAAATTCATAGTTAACCATTGAATAGGATAGCTTGTGCCTCTGTTGTATGCTTTTGCCATCAGCATGTGAAGTGGGAGAAGGTGTGGGTGCTGGGTTGAAAAAAAGAGTTGTGTGGGCTGATGGGTAATGTAGTCAGAAGGCACCTGGCACTCAGAATATGTAGGCGAGAGGAAGCAGCCTTATCTGCAGCAACAGGTAAGGTTTAGAAGATCCCTCCCTGTCATCTGTCGTCTAGGAATACATATTCCCAAAAAAAAAAGAGCAGAAGAAAGGAACAACCGCTTCCTTCTCACAAAACAGTTATCTCAGAGTGCCTAGAGCCGGATAAAACCAGAGACACGAGATAGACACGGCGTTCAGAAAAGCAGGAGCTGCCATTTTGGGTCCGTTATTCGAATCAGCAAAGCGTCAGGAGGGTATTACAACAAAAATTTTAAAGGGCGGGAAACGGACGATAACTGTCGGTCGGGTTCTCAAGGCCAAAACCAGCCACCCCCCCCCCCAGGAACCCCCCCCCCCCCCCCCAACTGTACCATGGAAACCGTTGTGAGGGAGACGTCGCTGAGGAGAACGTGAGGCGATGGCTCGAATTTGTCCGGGAATCAAACAAGCGTCGGGGGAAACAGCCGGAGGATCCCTGAACGGAAGGAGGACGGCCAGTGCAGCGGAGAGCCAGCTGAATCAGTAAGATTAGGGAGGTAGAGAGTGTTGAAGGCAGCCGTTAGCAGCAGCGCTAGCCCTCTCGGCAGAGCAAGGCAAGCTGCAGGCCCGACGCTGGTCCAGCTCAGACTGTATGTGAGCTCACGTGAGGCTCAACAAACCAGTCACGCTCTAATATGTGAGAGAACCTCTATTGGGTCGCATGGATCAGATCACACACAACATTGCGTTTATGCGTTTTCTGCCACACAGCCACACACACACACACACACACACGCGCCCACACCAGTGTGTGCAAGATCGTAAACATGCCGTACACCTAGCTGAAATCTCCCTGTTCTGAGAGAACGCCAAGAATCTAACGAGTCACTCTGGGCAGGACAGCAAATAAATAAAAAATAAAAAAAGCAGTCTTGACAAATGTTAGACATTACTAATGCGTCACATAGTTATGCGTTGTTATTAACCTTTCCGAGATAAAGCACCACGCGTCGCCCGTTTTACGTTTCCCTGTTTGAAGTACCGGCCCGGTTCTCTACAAATCCCGTGACCTTTTAAAAAAAAGCGAGAGATTAGATTTTTTTTTCCACACTCGAATAATTTCAACTTTTTTTTTTTTTTTGCCGTTCGTCAGTTTGGCTTCGTCGACGCGAAAAAAAAAGTGTGGCGGCCGCCTGCCCAGCTTGAATTAATTCAGCGAAAGAAAAGAGGGGGGGGGGGAAGTCGTTGAGGTTTGTAAAGTGCTTGGCTTTCGCCTTCGCCATTCCGGTGATGGGAAATTAAATGGCGTCAGTACACCGTGGGGAAATGAGAATTTATTCAAGGTGAAATCTGCTCTTTCTTTTGACAGGTGATACTGATTTAATTTTTTTTTTTGGTTTTTTTTTTGGTCTTGGGAGCTGCCGCTCTCGTTCACGCAGGTGGTGCGGGGGAGGGGTTAGGTGCGGGTGTTGGGGAGGGGTTCGGTGCGGGTGTGGGGGAGGGGTTAGGACCGGATCTGGGTGAGGGGTTAGGCGCGGGTGTTGGGGGAGGGGTTAGGTGTAAAGATCCGGGTGAAGACCTTGTCTGTGTGCCAGGTGTGCTGAAAAGCATTTCTTATCAGCTGTGGTGTCAGCAGTGGGGTGCCATCTGTATCCTCCCACACACAGACATGGTAATGCCCATCATATTCCCAACATGTCCGTCTATCGAAGCATGTGTTGAACACACAAACACACAGGCACACAAGCATAAACACACACACAAACACACAGGCACACAAGCATAAACACACACACAAACACACAGGCACACAAGCATAAACACACACACAGACACATGTGCACACATACAGTCACACATAGACGCACAAGCAAACATGCACGTACACACACACAGACACTCACATACGCACATGCACACACACACAGACACTCACATACGCTCATGCACACACACACACACTCACATACACGCACAAGCACACATGCACGTGCACACACAGACACTCACACACGCACATGCACACACACACACTCACATACGCTCATGCACACACACACACACTCACATACACGCACAAGCACACATGCACGTGCACACACACACACTCACACACATAATCGAGGCTCTCGAACCCATCCGCTCCCTTTTGTTTGACGAGCTCTCTGATGTCTTTGACTCCAAGCAGCTGGAAATGCCTTTTCACGTGTCAGCGGAGGGCTTTAACTGCCACCGCACTGACCCCGCCCACATCGTCCTGGAGGTAAGAGCTGAGGCCACGCCCCCCTCACCCTGCCCGCCCTCCCTCCCTCCCTCCAACCAGCCTGCAGCCCCGCAGTTTGATTTGCCATTTGATTGGTTCACAACTAACCCCTGCCCCCCCCCACCTCCAACCGAACTTACACGCTTTTAACTGCACCGAGCTCCCCCCCCCCCCCGAATTTCTTAGCAACAGACTTCTTGTGGGTTCTGCACACGTATGCGCTGTGGACGGATGAGGTCACCGTTTTTTTGGGGTTTTTTTGCCGTTTTAAAGGCCCGGTTTGCTGTAACGAGCGAGACCAGACCGCGGGTGTGTTTTGGCGGCGCACGCTGACAAATTTTATGTGATTTTTTTTCCCCCCCCCTCTCTTTTCTCTTCTGGCACCCGCGCCCTGCTCACGTTACGAGGGCCTGTCGCCGTCTGTGCGGAATTCCAGCGTGCGTCCGTGCGGAATTCCAGCGTGCGTCCGTGCGGAATTCCAGCGTGCGTCCGTGCGGAATTCCAGCGTGCGTCCGTGCGGAATTCCAGCGTGCGTCCGTGCGGAATTCCAGCGCGTGTCATTGGTTGCCGTGGTCGCAGCAGAGCAACTCCCATCTGCAGATGTTACTGATTTAATAAAGGCGTGCATTATTATTATTATTTATTATTTGTGGTATGACCACATTAGACTAAAGTAGGCCTTCAGCTGAACATCACTGAACCTGTAAAAGCCCCCAGTAACGCAGTTGCACTGTCTGCATGTGCAGGGTCAGTAAAGGCTTTGGGCCTCTGTAAATGAAGTGGTATTCTTTGTTTGACATGAAACGATGAGGTCCTCCTGCCCGTTTGAACAAGCAGCCAACTTCAGATTCATAATTTCTGTCGCATCTCGCTGCCATCAGTTAACTGCATAACGCTGTCCATAATCACGCATTTTATTTCCCGTTCCGCGCACCAGTCACACCTCCCCGCGATTCAGCATGTTGACACGAGAGAGTGACTGCTCACTGGAAACCCCATTCTGAAGTTGGCTTCTCTTTCTTTTCTTGGGCTGTTTTAGCGTTGTTCCAAAAAGCGAATCTGAATTTTGAATGAAACCTCTTTTTTCCCCCTCCCTCCAAAACGTTTTTTTTTTTCCAGAGAGCGAGTCATCTGGGGAGAATTTGTACATTTTCAAAGTCAGATCAAAGCGGTCTTTTTGTTTTTTTGAGGTCTCCGGTTTCTCTCTGAGGGTTTTCTCGCGGCGCGACCCAGAAACACGCGCCCGCCCGCTCTGGATGAGAGGGGCCGGGGGAACTCTTGATGCAGTGCGGAATCCCTTTGAGCCACTCGCTAAAACTGAACAACAATAAGAGCGCGCGTTCACGAGAGAGAGACGAGATGAGATCGGCGTAGACTTTGTTTCGCCGCCGAAAGCTTACGAACACAATGCGGAGATGTGAGAGGGCTCCGAAGCACTGTCTGCAACCATTGCGTCATCTGCATATCCCCGCAGACAGCTCGGGTGTTTGCGTCTGACTAAAACGCGCCCGCGCTACTGTAATTCTGCCGAAATGCATCGCATTTCCCTTTTGTAGCAACTGTGGAGGGGCAGAGCGCTTAATAATGGTTTTCAAACGAGGTACATTTACCTGGCTCGTTTTTTTCCCCTCCTTCTCATTTCACGCAACTGTTGTTTTCCTGCTTCCCGTAACGTTGTCGTTTTAAATCCGGGGGGCAGGATTGCGAGAGCAATTTTCGCCTGATTTTCCTCTAATGGGTGTTCATATGTTTATTTATCCAGCGGTACTTCATCAACGTAATGGAGCGTACTTAATCGACCTTAATCAGTCCACATTACTGTTCTAATTCATTACGCACTCTGAATAACGGAGGTCATCAGCGATTAAGCGAACACGTGCGCCAGGGTCGCGAGCGTGTTTTCTCAATCCGTGTTTGGAATGCTTCACCGCTCTTTCTGTTTGCTCGTGCTGTAAATAAACCATGTCACGATACCCAAAAAAAAAAAAAAAACCCCAACGCATTCTGCACATCCTGTTTATTTCACGTTGTCGCTGCTAACAGGGATACTGCGAACCGCAGTCTCCCACAGCGTGCATGCACAGGGAAATGTGGGAGTGTGGCGCTGTAAAAACATGGAGCAAAGAAGTTCTGTTTGACTGTAGACTGTGCGCACACTGGACGGCGTGTGCTAGGTGAATGTAAATCCACTGTTGGACCTCCATGTTTTTTTAACGGGGCTCAAAAGCTGTACGCCAAAACTGTACTAAATAAAAAAATGATGCATTGTAGCACGTCCTAGAACTGGAATTCTCCTTCCATGTTATACAGTGCATATGTTCAGAATAGAAATTTAACACTGCAGTTAAATTAGCCTGTTTATGTACAACTGCTGCAATCTGATCAGGGACACTGCAGAGTAAGTATTCTGTCCCGGCAGTGCTGATGTGTGTGTATGAAACTGTGTTGGTGTGTTACTGTGATTTGTTTTGTAGTTGCAGGACCCCAGCAGGTATGATCAGGTCTATAGGTATTTAGACCTTCCAGGTCAGGTATGTGTGACAAAAAAAAAACAAAACAAAAAAAAAAAAACAAAAAAAAAAGTCTTTTTGAAAACGGTGTGGTTTTCCTTTTCCGAAACTGCTGTTGTTTTCTTAACGCCTCACGGACTGGCCAGACAGCTGTCGCTGTGTGGTGCTGTTTGTGCCTCGGGGGAAGTGGGATCAAGGGAGCCCTGCTCGCTTCACAACGGAGTGAATTAACACGGAGCCTGACTTCACCTGGCTGCACCTGTGCGTGCGCTACAGGTGTGCGTCTCTGTTGCCATCGCAACCCAATAGATTCGGCCAGCTTAGAGGGCCGCTTGCTCCCACATCGTCCAACGCGACCGCACTCTTCCACCTGTCACGGCTCTGCTTGGTGTGCTGTGTTCGCCGACACTCACCGCTTTCATTTTAAATTTGTGCACATTAAAAAATATGCATATGTATACACACGCTTGTGTGTGTATGTACGTGCTTGTATGTGTGTCTGCGTGTACGTGTGAATACGTGTGTGTGTGTGTGTGTTTCTGAGTTTATGTATGTATATGTGCATTTATGTGTTCGAGAGTATGTGCGTATATGCGCATTTATATATGTGTGTGTGTCTGAGTGTATGTGTGTATATGTGCATTTATATGTGTGTGTCTGAGTGTGTGTATATGTGCATTTATCTGTGTGCGTGTGTGTATGTGCATTTATCTGTGTGTGCGTGTGTGTGTATGTGCATTTATCTGTGTGTGTGTGTGCGTGTGTGTGTGTATGTGCATTTATCTGTGTGTGTATACACACACATATCTCAGTGTTCTGTTCTGACGGTCTTGTCGTGTATTTGTGAGGAAAGTGTCAGCAGACTGGGCTTGTGACGAGCTGCCAGGCTCTGTCTGCGCAGACGCCTGTCCAGGGCGCAGGGCGTGACGGTGACTGCGTCAGACAGAGCCTGTCAGCGGACCAATGAGCTCTGGCGACCGTGAGAGAGAGACCCGCCCCCACACATGCCTTTAGAATACAGAAATAAGATGGCCGTCTCGCCCTTTTAACAGTAAACTGTGAGTCGGGGGGGGGGGGGGGGGCGGAGGAGGAATCTCAAACACTAGTCCTGCACGGTCCCAGGGTCTAGTGTTGGCTGAGTCAGCTCTTAAGCACTCAGTTTAAGTCGCAGTTGGGCTAAAGATTCCGCGCGCCGTGTCTCTCCGAGGCCTGGCCTGGGTGCTGACTGACTGACAGGAGAGAGCGGAAGTCGGGCTTCCAGGTCTGGAGGAGACTGACGGCGCTGGGCGAGAGCCTTAGCTTACGCCCGCGATAAAACCGCTCAGATCAGCAGCACGCCACTTCCTGTCTGTCCACGACTTCTGCCTTCAGCTACGGACACCCTCCCTTAATTAGAGAGACAGCTAAACCCCCCCCCCCCCCCAGCCCCCCACCCCGAGGCAACGGGCAGTGGTCTATTATAATCCCATCCTTCAGATATTACAGGCAATGGCCTTTCTGATTCCTGAACCCCTTTCTGTGCGTGCGTGCGTGCGTGCGTGCGTGCGCGTGTGTGTCTGTGCGTGTATGTGCACATGTGTGCGTGCCCGCATGTGTCTGTGTGCGCGCGTGTGTCTGTGTGCGTGTATGTGCACATGCGCGCGTGTGTGTCTGCGTGTATGTGCACATGCGCATGTGTGTGTCTGTGTGTGTGCGCGCGTGTGTGTGTGTCTGTGCGTGTGTGTGTCTGTGTGCGTGTATGTGCACATGCGCGCGTGTGTGTGTGTGTGCGTGCGTGTGCGTATGCGTGCGCGTGTGTGTGTGCGTGCGTGTGTGTGTGCGTGTGTGTGTGTGCGTATGCGTGTGTGCGTGTGTGTGTGTGTGCGTGTGCGTGCGTATGCGTGTGCGTATGCGTGTGTGTGTGAGTATGCGTGTGCGTGTGTGTGTGTGTGTGTATGAGTGTGCGCGTGTGTGCGTATGCGTGTGTGTGTGCGTATGCGTGTGTGTGTGCGCGTGTGTGTGTTCAGCGCAGTGCGGTTTGATTTGTTCCGCGTGGGACGTGGAGCTGCACGTGTGCGGCATTATGGGGGCGACGGATGGCGGGGTGTGGAGCGGGAGCGGCGTGTCACAGCAGTGCTCTGGGTCGGTCTGCGTCTGCACTGAGCGCGCTCAGAAGCCCAGGGCGCCGCTGTGGACGGCCGCGTTCCAGCTCGTAAACAAACAGAAGCTGAATCTTAAAGAGAGGGCGGGGCGTGCGCGTGGTAACCGAGCCCCGGGCCTCCCGCCCCCCTCCTGCCTTCCAGCTGAAGAACATCGACCGGCCCCCGGAGCCGGAGAAGATTCCGCGGGCGCCGCACGACCGGCGCAAGGAGTGGCAGAAGCTGGCGCTGGGCGCCGAGCTGGCCGAGGACGACGGCGACGAGCCGCACAAGCACCGGGACGCCGCCGCCAACGGGTCCGCCGCCTACCACGAGCCCAGGTACGGGCACGCTCGCGCACGGGCACGCTCGCACACTCACAGACCAAACGCACGGGCACGCTCGCGCACGGGCACGCTCGCTCACACGGGCACGCTCACACACTCAGACCAATCACACGGGCACGCTCGCACACTCACAGACCAAACACACGGGCACACTCGCTCACACGGGCACGCTCGCGTACGGGCACGCTCGCTCACTCACAGACCAAACGCACGGGCACGCTCGCGCACGGGCACGCTCACACACTCACAGACCAAACGCACGGGCACGCTCGCGCACGGGCACGCTCGCACACTCACAGACCAAACACACGGGCACGCTCGCACACTCACAGACCAAACACACGGGCACGCTCGCACACTCAGACCAAACACACGGGCACGCTCGCGCACGGGCACGCTCACACACTCAGACCAAACACACGGGCACACTCGCTCACTGGCACGCTCGCTCGTACGGGCACGCTCGCGTACGGGCACGCTCGCACACTCACAGACCAAACGCACGGGCACGCTCACACACTCACAGACCAAACGCACGGGCACGCTCACGTATGGGCACGCTCATACACTCAGACCAAACACACGGGCACGCTCGCTCGTACGGGCACGCTCGCACACTCAGACCAAACACACGGGCACGCTCGCTCGTACGGGCACGCTCGCACACTCACAGACCAAACGCACGGGCACGCTCGCTCGTACGGGCACGCTCGCACACTCACAGACCAAACGCACGGGCACGCTCGCTCGTACGGGCACGCTCACACACTCACAGACCAAACGCACGGGCACGCTCGCTCGTACGGGCACGCTCACACACTCACAGACCAAACGCACGGGCACGCTCGCTCGTACGGGCACGCTCACACACTCACAGACCAAACGCACGGGCACGCTCGCTCGTACGGGCACGCACAGACCATACACAAATGCTCGCTTGTACGTGCAAATTAATGCACTCGCAAACCAAACACATGCACACACACGCACACACACACTCGTACGTACACGTGCACATTCATGCACTCACGCACCAAACTTTCCGCCTCCAAAAACTCCCTGCTCAGGGGTCCAGCAGCAGCAGCGCCCCTCCCTCCCCGGGACACAAGCCTGGACGTACACACACACAAACTGGACACAAATCCACTTCCCCCGACAACCGCATCACACTAACGGCTTCAGGCCAGGGAAGCTTCTGGAAATGTCGAAGAGAAGAGTCAATTAACTGCAGAATCCCGCGGTGCACCACGCATTTTATCGGGGTTTGGGGGGGGGGGGTGCAATATCCTCAGCCCGGAACAGAGCACTTTATTTCCATCTGCGACTCGAGCCTTTCAGATTATTTTCTCTTCCATTACACTGTCTGAAATTCAGCTGCTTACGCGGTAAGTCCCTCTATATGAGAGCCCTTTAAATTAGGCAGGCAGTCCCCCCCTTCCTCCCTTTCTCTCTCTCTCCCTCCCTCCCTCCCTCTCTCTCCCTCCCTTTCCCCCTCTCCCTCTCTCGCTCTTTCTCTCCCCCTCCCTCCCTCTCCCTCTCTCTCCCTCCCTTCCTCTTCCTCCCTCCATCTCCCTCTCTCTCTCTCTCTCTCCCTCCCTCCCTCCCTCTCTCTCCCTCCCTTTCCCCCTCTCCCTCTCTCGCTCTCCCTCCCTCCCTCCCTCTCTCCCTCCCTTTCCCCCTCTCCCTCTCTTGCTCTTTCTCTCCCCCTCCCTCCCTCTCCCCCTCTCTCCCTCCCTTCCTCTTCCTCCCTCCATCTCTGTCTCTCTCTCTCTCTCTCTCACAGCCTTGATATATAAAGGGTGCGAATAGTCCATACGTTTCCCAGAGTGCTTTGCCTCTCCACAGCGTAGGGTCAGACAGACGCGGCTGCGAGCCGAGGTCCAGAGCGGGCCGACGGACGGACGGACGGATGCCCGCTGTGCGTGATGTCATCGGCGGGTGGGGGCGGGGCACAGAAGCGCGAGCGCTGAAGGTGGCGGTGTGTGTGTGTATCTCTCTCTGTCCTGCAGGCAGGCCACGTTTGCGGAGCACATGGACGGGCCCTTCTCATTGGCCGCCCTGCCGTTCAGCCAGATGAACGAGCTGCTGAACCGGACCGGGGACCGGATGTACGTGCGCCCCCACGAGCCCCCTCCCCCGCCCCCCATGCACTCTGTGGGAGACATCAAAGCCTCGTCCATCATCAGGTACAGCCCCTCCCCCACCGCCACGGCCCCTCCCCCTCTCCCGCTGTCCTCACACACACACACGGACACACGCACACAAGCAAGCAAACGCACAGATATACATACACACACATGCAGACACAAAAACACACACACTCACACGCACACACAGACATACATACACACATATGCAGACACACAGACACACACTCACACACACTCACTCACACACACACACACACACACACTCAGACACACACACACACACACACTCACTCACGCAAACACACTCACACTCACACTCACACACACACACACACACACACACACACACACTCACTCACACACACGTGTGTTTAAGGGGTTGTTCAGCGTCCCCGCGCCTGGCTAAACGGCAGAGAGGCCGCTGATTTGGTCCCTGCAGGAGACTCTGCCGGCGGTTAGCCAGGACTAATTAGCAGAACAAATGGAGGAGCGCGCTGCTCTCATTCCACACTCTTCTCCCAGCTTCAGAAGCGGTTAGCACTGCTTCACACGGCCTGTCCAGCTTCTGCTCTTCTCCCAGCTTCAGAAGCGGTTAGCACTGCTTCACACACGGCCTGGCCAGCTTCTGCTCTTCTCTCAGCTTCAGAAGCGGTTAGCACTGCTTCACACACGGCCTGTCCAGCTTCTGCTCTTCTCCCAGCTTCAGAAGCGATTAGCACTGCTTTACACACGGCCTGTCCAGCTTCTGCTCTTCTCTCAGCTTCAGAAGCGGTTAGCACTGCTTCACACACGGC
>CM077289.1:59674673-59692173 GCA_039654925.1 Anguilla pacifica | reverse complement strand
TTCCCCCAAAACAGATCTGATTACTTTGTTTTTAGTCAGGCATAGCCTACATGGAAAAATGCCGTTTTGCCTTTACTCAGCGGTATCGAGAAACTTCACGTCAACACAAACAACGGCACGTGCGAGAATAGCGGATCCCCCCGTCCCCCATAATTACATAAAAAACACTACTACCTTGAGCACAACACACCTTTACAGTTGTTTTGACAAAAAAAAAAAAAACTCGACTGAAGTGCATGCATGCTTGTTGGGTCTCATTAGACCTAATGGCAGTTAATGACATAGACATATATATGTCTATGGTTAATGAGCCAGAGGGAGTAGGAGACCAATGCCGAGCCGTGCTGAGAGACTTTTTCCCGCTGGACTCCACGGCATATTGTCGTTTCCCCAAATAATGCACATGGGGGTCACAGGAGTCCTGTCATGAATTTGAGACAAAGCAACCGGTCTTGTAGCAGAGGTTTGAGGGTTTAAGATAGGGAGGGTATAAGACGTGGTGACAGCATGTTAGCTTTTAGGCAGAGGATGACGGTGTCTGACGAGGCAAGTAAACTGGGTCCTGTGTTCCTTCAAACCCTGTCGAGTTCCTGAGAAAACAATCTGGGCAATCCTCTCGAGACCGTCCTTTGGGAATTAAACTTCTAATGACCCAACAATAGAAAAAAAAAAACTGTTTACCTGCACTGGTAGGGCTGGAAAAATCCCACATTACTGTGGGCTGAACCTGCTCCAGGTTGGCCAAAATTAGCGATTGCGAGCTATGTCGCTAATATCGTTCAGTAGCCCACACAAATAGAAACCAAGTTCATGACCTAAGTACTTACACAGGTTCTGTGCACAGTAATGTCACTAAATTGTACAGTAAGACTCAAGAGACGTAAAGTCCCTCAAATAAGTAAGTAAGTAAGTAAGTAAATAAATAAATAAATAAATAAATAATTTCAACGTACAAAAATCAGCCGATCCGCCTATGTGGATACTGGGCTCGCGCATGAGCAGGTCTTGCGTAGCGTGAAGCCGGAAAAGATACTATTGAGTGACGTCACTCAGTTGTTCAACTCAAATGCTCAAAAATCTTCTTTCGTTCTCGCCGGGCGCGGTGGCGTGCGTCTGTAATCCAATCGTTACTGGGAGGCAAAGGCTGGAGGACTGCTTCCGTTCCTCTGTTCTACGCAGCTACATCGGACCCCCGGCAAAGTCTGGGTCTTAACTCGACGAGTCCAAATGGGTCCCGCGCACGATGTCAGCTGACGCGCGAATAGGGTAGCCTAGTACAGCAGGACCCAGTCTTTTTGACATTTTTTTAAATAACCAATTTCAATTCCAAAAAAACAGTTAAATAAATAATAGTAAGATTATGGAATGTGGTTTAATATATTCAACGGCTATTTTTACCATTTATATTTAGATTTAGATTTAATGACCATAATTGTTTATGCGATTTTAAACGCAATGTTTTGTTGGTAATTATTGCCTCCTGCTGGATGAAATCTGAATGTAATATTTTGTGACTGTATTTATATAAAAATCCACCAGATGTCGCTATTCAGCCAATTTACATTAACAAGAAATCAAGGTTCTTAGTCTAATTGTTCATCGATAACTGAAAGCCTTTCTCCGCAATAGGCCTACATATAATAGATATTTTCAGTAGTTTTCATCTAGGCTCGTTATATTTTCAGACATTTTCAGTAGTTTGTCATCTAAAAAAAAAAAGAAACGTTTTCAACGGACAAAGGCCTATTAATTCAATATTGAGTCTTCCAAACCTATCCCTACCATAGACTGTATAAAAATATCCCATCATAAGTTTAGAAAAATAAGTACATTCATATAATTTATTTCACAATGTAAACTAATAAAAATCTTGTTTGTGAACACTACTTTCTGAACATAATAATAATATTGCATTTGATTTATGATGTGCTTTTCATGCACCCAAAGTACTGGGTGTAGACAGCTGTTCAAACAGTGTTCAAACATTTTTGCATTTTTCAGTGTAACAGCTGAATTGCATATTATTTATACTATAAATGATTGGCATTTGGCACTTTGATGTGCCATAAAGTTAAGAACCGTATATTAATGTCCGTGTTAATGTAAATCAGCTGAATAGCGACATCTGGCGCCTCTACAGTCACACAATATTACGTTCAGATTTCAGCCAATAATTACCAACACACATTGCGTTTAAAATAGCGCCAATACAGCGTTTAACTGTTTTGGTTGTAATTGGAAATTCGGTAGCCTACTTTAAGTCAGAAGACTGAGTCCCTCTGTATTGTTCAGGCTGAGCTGCAGCGTCTATTCACGGGCGCGATCCCGCTGCTGAGCGGCACGGGGGCTTTGACCTGCTCCGTCTCCGACCTGGGCCGGTGCACCCCTCTTTAGGCGACCTGGTGATCCCGAGCTCCCCCAGGAGCACCATATCGATACCGAACTTAGCGCGGACACCCGATCGACATAGACCGCTCCAGATCAGAACTCCCGAGCTCAAGCAATCCAGCCAGCCTCAGATTCCCAGTTTCGCCTGGCCAGACACAAGGAAGATTTTTGACGATTTAAAGTCGACGCGCGTTTGTGACGTCACCCAATTGTCCAGTATTTTCGTAAACGGATTGGCTGTATATATTCGAAAGGATTGGGCATCCCAGACGATTCGCAGATCATCGAACATGAGTGAAATCTGCCAAGCACGATGCATTAAAATGTTGTTATTATGTTGCTGTAGATGGTCTTCCTTTGTCCAGTTAATAATCTACTGAAACGGCTAGAAAGTGGCCCGGTAGTGCAAATGAAGGTCACTTGTGTTCAACGAGTGTTTTTTTATTTTTAATTTTTTTACGGGAAATCAAGGTGCAGACAGCGTCTGTGAAAACATAGTATGACGGGAAGGACTACCGTTACTGAGTAACAAACTGACAAAACAAGCTCTAGCTGAAGAATAACGCAAACACTCTGGCATAACAGCTGGAGTTAATTGAATGCTACAAAAAAGGCGTGATGTCAACCAGACTAACTAGAGCATGACTGCATTGTGACAGCCACCGACTTGCTATGCCGTGGCCTTGCTCTTCCTTTTCCACTTATTATGAAATCAGTGTCACAAGAAAGGTTCGGGAATCGGGACCATTTTAAGTTCAGCTACTGAAAAGTTCTCGACTTCCCACAGTTTTGAGTCACCAGCCACCGCAGTGTTTTCCGTGTTATGATTGGACAGAATATGACCACTTACCGCAGTGAAATTTCGGACTTTCTCACCGTGAACAACAGCCGCCAGAGGGCAGTAGTATGATAGGGTGATTGTTTGTGCAAAGCCTGTAAGGCTGGCCAGGGCTGTAGCTGCTGGATGGAGTCCAAGTCACACAACGACGGTCAGAGAGGCGGTCCAATCATCCTCCTCACTGTGTGTGGGTCCCCGAAGACCCCAAACTCTCTCTGCCATAGCTTATTTCATTTTTGGTCAAGGAGCACCATTCTGCAGCCGGAACACGATCTCAAACTCACTGGTAGGAATAAGGTTCCAGAATGTTCTTGGGTGCCCATTTAGGATAAGTTAGGCCTCAGAGACCTCCTCCCCACTGGTAGGAATGAAGTTCCAGGATGTTCTGTGTTTTTGTGGAAAAGCAGCCTCACAGAGGCCACGGTTCCATCACGGTGAATTTATGAGTCTTCAGAAAAGCATTTTGCAGTTTGTCTAATTGTAATGGAAATTATGTGCATAAAACCCAACCATATTTTATTAACACTCAAGGAAAACACAAAATTCAGGGGGACAAATGCACGTGAGGGGGAGGTATCCCCTGCGTCCCCCCCCCCCCCCCCCAAAAAGAAAAATCTACGCCATATTGTCGTTTCCCCAAATAATGCACACGGGGGTCACAGGAGTCCTGTCATGAATTTGAGACAAAGCAACCGGTCTTGTAGCAGAGGTTTGAGGGTTTAAGATGGGGAGGGTATAAGACGTGGTGAGTAGCAGCATTCATCGACAGCATGTTAGCTTTTAGGCAGAGGATGACGGTGTCTGACGAGGCAAGTAAACTGGGTCCTGTACTCCTTAAAACCCTGTCGAGTTCCTGAGAAAACAATCTGGGCAATGCTCTCTAGACCGTTCTTTGGGAATTAAACTTCTAATGACCCAACAATAGAAAAAAAAATACTTGTTTACCTGCACAGGTAGGGCTGGAAAAATCCCACATTACTGTGGGCTGAACTTGCTCCAAGTTGGCCAAAATTAGCGATTGCGAGTACAGCGCAGGACATATTTGCGACGTAGAGCTGAGCTCACCTTTTTAACCCCCTGCTGGACTGGGCAAGGTCTCCGCAGCTGCCAGCCTTTGACTTTGAAATTATTCACAGATGAGTTTAAATAAGGGGGAGACAAAAACGTAGGCTACATTTGTTCGGGGGAAACGCCGATTTAACAGTTAGACAAAATTAAATCAAACTATTACACTGCTGCTGACAAAAGCTAGCAAACTCGTGTTCGCTTGGTTAATGCAAAGTTTTAGAGAAATTAGCTATGTCGCTAATATCGTTCAGTAGCCTACACAAATAGAAACCAAGTTCATGACCTAAGTACTTATACAGGTTTCGTGCACAGTAATGTCACTAAATTGTACAGTAAGACTCAGAGACGTAAAGTCCCTCAAATAAGTAAATAAATGAATAAATAATTTCAACGTACAAAAATCAGTCGATCCGCCTATGTGGATACTGGGCTCGCGCATGAGCAGGTCTTGCGTAGCGTGAAGCCGGAAAAGATACAATTGAGTGACGTCACTCAGTTGTTCAACTCAAATGCTCAAAAATCTTCTTTCGTTCTCGCCGGGCGCGGTGGCGTGCGTCTGTAATCCAATCGTTACTGGGAGGCAAAGACTGGAGGACTGTGTTGTAGGCAGTTAATACATCGGACCCCTGGAAAAGTCGAAGGTTGTTGAGCCTGACCAGTCCACGTGAGTCCCGCGGACGATATAAGCGCGTCAGCTATCAACCGACGCGCTTACCTAAACGCGTCAGCTGCCAGCCAACGCGCCTGCATCGTCTGCGGGACCCACGGGCAAACAGGCAAACAGGGTAGCCTAGAACAGCGGGACCCAGTCTTTTTGACATTTTTTTAAATAACCAATTTCAATTCCAAAAAAACTGTTAAATAAATAATAGTAAGATTATGGAATGTGGTTTAATATATTCAACGGCCATTTTTACCATTTATATTTAGATTTAGATTTAATGACCATAATTGTTTATGCGATTTTAAACGCAATGTTTTGTTGGTAATTATTGCCTCCTGCTGGATTAAATCTGAATGTAATATTTTGTGACTGTATTTATATAAAAAGCCGCCAGACGTCGCTATTCAGCCAATTTACATTAACAAGAAATCAAGGTTCTTAGTCTAATTGTTCATCGATAACTGAAAGCCTTTCTCCGCAATAGGCCTACATATAATTGATATTTTCAGTAGTTTTCATCTAGGCTAGTTATATTTTCAGACATTTTCAGTAGTTTGTCATCTAAAAAAAAACGTTTTCAACGGACAAAGGCCTATTAATTCAATTTTGAGTCTTGCAAACCTATCCCTACCATAGACTGTATAAAAATATCCCATCATAAGTTTAGCCAAATAAGTACATTCGTATAATTTATTTCACAATGTAAACTAATAAAAATCTTGTTTGTGAACACTACTTTCTGAACATAATAATAATATTGCATTTGATTTATGATGTGCTTTTCATGCACCCAAAGTACTGGGCGTAGACAGCTGTTCAAACAGTGTTCAAACATTTTTGCATTTCTCAGTGTAACAGCTGAAATGAATATTATTTATACTATAAATGATTGACATTTGGCACTTTGATGTGCCATAAAGTTAAGAACCGTACATTAATGTCCGTGTTAATGTAAATCAGCTGAATAGCGACATCTGGCGCCTCTACAGTCACACAATATTACGTTCAGATTTCAGCCAATAATTACCAACACACATTGCGTTTAAAATAGCGCCAATACAACGTTTAACTGTTTTGGTTGTAATTGGAAATTCGGTAGCCTACTTTAAGTCAGAAGCGATATAGCTCAGGAGGTAAGACCGATTGTCTGGCAGTCGGAGGGTTGCCGGTTCAAACCCCGCCCTGGGCATGTCGAAGTGTCCTTGAGCAAGACACCTAACCCCTAACCTCTAACTGCTCTGGCGAATGAGAGGCATCAATTGTAAAGCGCTTTGGATAAAAGCACTATATAAATGCAGTCCATTTAGAAGACTGAGTCCCTCTGTATTGTTCAGGCTGAGCTGCAGCGTCTATTCACGGGCGCGATCCCGCTACTGAGCGGCACGGGGGCTTTGACCTGCTCCGTCTCCGACCTGGGCCGGTGCACCCCTCTTTAGGCGACCTGGTGATCCCGAGCTCCCCCAGGAGCACCATATCGATACCGATCTTAGCGCGGACACCCGTTCGACATAGAGCGCTCCAGATCAGAACTCCCGAGCTCAAGCAATCCAGCCAGCCTCAGATTCCCAGTTTCGCCTGGCCAGACACAAGGAAGATTTTTGACGATTTAAAGTCGACGCGCGTTTGTGACGTCACCCAATTGTCCAGTATTTTCGTAAACGGATTGGCTGTATATATTCGAAAGGATTGGGCATCCCAGACGATTCGCAGATCATCGAACATGAGTGAAATCTGCCCAGCACGATGCATTAAAATGTTGTTATTATGTTGCTGTAGATGGTCTTCCTTTGTCCAGTTAATAATCTACTGAAACGGCTAGAAAGTGGCCCGGTAGTGCAAATGAAGGTCACTTGTGTTCAACGAGTGTTTTTTTATTTTTTAATTTTTTACGGGCAATCAAGGCGCAGACAGCGTCGGTGAAAACACAGTATGACGGGAAGGACTACCGTTACTGAGTAACAAACTGACAAAACAAGCTCTAGCTGAAGAATAACGCAAACACTCTGGCATAACAGCTGGAGTTAATTGAATGCTACAAAAAAAGGCGTGATGTCAACCAGACTAACTAGAGCATGACTGCATTGTGACAGCCGCCGACTTGCCATGCCGTTGTCTTGCTCTTCCTTTTCCACTTATTATGAAATCAGTGTCACAAGAAAGGTTCGGGAATCGGGACCATTTTAAGTTCAGCTACTGCAAAGTTCTCGACTTCCCACAGTTTTGAGTCACCAGCCACCGCAGTGTTTTCCGTGTTATGATTGGACAGAATATGACCACTTACCGCAGTGAAATTTCGGACTTTCTCACCGTGAACAACAGCCGCCAGAGGGCAGTAGTATGATAGGGTGATTGTTTGTGCAAAGCCTGTAAGGCTGGCCAGGGCTGTAGCTGCTGGATGGAGTCCAAGTCACACAACGACGGTCAGAGAGGCGGTCCAATCATCCTCCTCACTGTGTGTGGATCCCCGAAGACCCCAACTCTCTCTGCCATAGCTTATTTCATTTTTGGTCAAGGAGCACCATTCTGCAGCCGGAACACGATCTCAAACTCACTGGTAGGAATAAGGTTTCAGAATGTTCTTGGGTGCCCGTTTAGGATAAGTTAGGCCTCAGAGACCTCCTCCCCACTGGTAGGAATAAAGTTCCAGGATGTTCTGGGTTTTTGTGGAAAAGCAGCCTCACAGAGTGTCTCCGTCTCTCTGTCCATCGTGCTCTCAGTTAGGATGATTAGGGTGACTGACAGGGGCCCTCAAATAATGGCGCTGTAATTGTTCAGAGATGGGGTGGCCTGTGGTGGTGGGGCCCAATGTGAGATCTTTTTGTGGGGGGCCCAAAATCCCTGGCGGCACCCCTGCATGCTTAGCAGCTACATCTGTCCATCTGTCTATATCCGTTAGACCAGAAGTTTTTGGTGCCAACTGACAGTCCCAATTGAAAAATCGACTGTGAGTCCATAGGCAAATAGACAGGGCCCGTGTCATACAGTACCGAGCAATCTCACAGTTAATTAATGTGAACTCCACTGACAGCAAAATAATATCATGCTTACCAGCAGGAGGTCCCTTTCATTGTGGGAACCTGGCTGTGGTGCACATACAGTAGTCGATGGTAAAAAAAAAAAAAAAAAAACTGCATTTGGACAACCTGCTGCCCGTTAGCATGTAGAGAATTGAAGGAAACCAGCAAACGAGCTGGGCTTCCAGCTGAGGTGAATGATTGGCACCGAGAAGCAGGATGCACTTTTCATTCATGTGTGGATTACAACACGTCAGTTATAATGTAAATATAGATTAGCGATGCGTAAGGATGCACAAAGATCGGTCCGTCCAGCCCTGGCACCTGGAGGCATACAGTCCGCTTGATTACTGAATCACCCTCACCCTACATCACCCAGTTCTGGTGGTGGTGGTGGTGGTGGTAAGGGTGGGGGTGGGGGTGGGGTGGGGTGAGCAGCAGTGAACTAGCAGTTGCGTTTCAATTTAAATTTTTTGAGATTTTTAAAATAAAAGCGTAATAAAATCTCAAAAATAGGCTTTTGCTTTAATATAGCAACTTTTAATAGCAACTTTTAATTGAATGTGAAAGAAACGTAACCTTATTTAACGTTTGTAGATGATGTCCTTCAAGTTTAAGCTGAAGTAATGCCTTGTTAATGTGTCGTAAATGACCTTGGTGTTAAGTCAGAAGTCACCGTTTCATCTGGGGATGCTTAACATAATTTTAAACACAGATTGTTTCATTCATTCATCTCTTTTTTTGGACCCGACACCCACGGGTCTGCAGCCCTGGTCCTGGGGGGGGGGGGGGCACAGGGTCCGCTGGGTTTTAGTTTGTGCCTTAAAAACAGCGATTAGTTCAGACTCAGCATGCCAAGTGGGGGAAATGTTTGCACAATATTCTACTTCAATTGATGAATTGAAGTGCTGGGCGACAACAAAAACTAGCAGACCCTGCGGCCCTTCAAGATTAGGGGTCTAGGCCCCTTCTCTACACTGTGCCACAGATTAAACCTTCACGTTTACAACAGTGATGCCCAAATGCATTTAGATCTGGGTAGCAAAGAATCTAGTGGATATACAGCAGTGTGTTGAAGCATTGTAATGTATTCAAGGAATATAATCTGCAGACCTAGAGGTCAAAGTTCAGATCCCAGCTGGAGTTGTGTAAAACTTACACAAAGAGAAAAATTCAAATATTATTAAAGACATGTCTTGGGTCTACATAAACAGAATACCAGGCAACTGAATTGAACTGAATGAAATATTAAGGAGACTTTGTGGGTGAATTTTTAAAGAATCTTATTACTTTTGAAGGAACTGAATCATTGCACTTTCTTTGCAGTAACCCAGTTTACAGTAGAATTGTAAAGACAGAATAACGAAGACGGACTAATGATAAAAAAAATTGTCTAAAAGTGGCATTTTATGCAATGGGATTTGAAACGGTAATATAATAATAAAAAATTTAAAAATACCACACCATTAAATCATTATTTTTTAAATATGTTTTGAGCATGTATTTCAATTCATTTAATTGTATTCAGTTTATGAGCAAGGCATTTAAAAAAAGCACAACTGAGACTCTGTTTGGTGGCCTGTTTAAATACCTCCAGGTGTCAGCTGCAGCAACTGATGCACCTGACACGTTCTTGTATTCAACAATTAGGCTTAATATAAAAATGTATAAACCTTTCAAAGGAGAAGTGTGGCTGGACAAGTCATGGGGTGGGGAGAACAGCAGGGGGCGCTATTCATCTCCATTTGTCAATACTGCATCACGGATGGGGCCGTTCTCTTAATCAGAGCAAGAGCACATCTGTGTAATCTTCTGGTCATAATAAACGTTCAGCACAAAGACCCGGTGCGAACGCCTGTTTGAACAAGCCTCTGGATAAATGGCACGGGGACTGTCAGTGATCCTCGCGCCGCCACAGCAACGGCTCTTTGAGAACACACACTTCGCGTGGGCTGAAACCCACGTGCCGAAGGGCCGATAATCTGGCATTCAAACGAGCGAGGTTTCCGTCTGCGATAAATACCGATTTCATAATAAGATGAATGCTGCTAGTGCTCTTTCTCATTTTCATTTGAGGTATTCGTTTAGAAAAGAAAAGGTTTATAGTAATGCATGTGGGATATGCATTTGTCTGATGTAGATATTCTTTTGATGCATCCAAGCATTAATGCCCCCCCTCCGCCCCACCCACCCGCCCGCCCTCCGACATGCGGTGTAGGATGTCCCGAGGGTGGGTACAAAATAACCCCCACCCTCACCCCTTACCTTGCGCTTGAATGGGACGAGGTGTTACTCGTGTCAGAATGTACGAGTATAGGTGAGTAACAGTTTTTACAGTGGATGTCGGAAATAGGACACGTGAGCCGCCAGTTGACTTTCTTTAAATCAACATTTCCCGGAGATAAGCCCTTTCGTCTGCGAGTTTTTTTTCTTCTGCGGACTTCCCGGTAAACCGCAGGCACACTTCACTCGTTGGCTTCTCTTATTCACACCTCCCAGTCAACCCTTTCACCTTCCTTCAAATACAGAAACAAAACTCTCGAAATAGGAACAGGCCGCTAACTAAATGCGGTGTACCAGCTACTTACCTCTGGGGTCTCAAAACAGTCCTCTGTTTGCCGATTGAGTTACGTCCTCGTCTCGACGGTACACGAATACGTGTGGCAATAACACTCTTGAGACAAGTTCAGGGTTTCACTTTTATTCATGTTCGCGACTTGTATAAAACGCACATCATAGACAACCGTACAAAATAGAAAATGATAGAGAATACTGACAAGTACAAAGTAGTAACATACAGGCCTTTGCAACACTGCTTTGGCATTTTAATACATAAAATAAAGTGCTTCTTTTAAGTTGTTTGTATAAATACATTCATAATGCAGCCTCTTTTTTCTTTTTCTTTTTTACACAAGTATCTTGTTCACAGTATTTATAAATGGACCCATGGTTGTCTCCAGACTCAATAAAGTGCCAATGCCTCATACACTATACATTTAGAGCAAATAATCATGTCAAGAATAGCAGACACAACCAACTGAAAGCAGATTGTCACTGTGCAGAAAAATAAAATAAAAATACAAGGTAAAACACACCACTTATACTTCACTTGGAGATCTCGACCGATAAGACACATTCGTTTGAAAGCAGCCACAAAACAGGACATAAAGTGATCGTTGGATCTCTGTGTTCCTGTAGGCGTAAATGATTGGATTGATCATTGAATTGTAAGTCGCTGGTAAAAGGGTAGCATAGGTGTACACGGACGGGTAGTCGTGCTCACCCACGAGGCAGTAAATGGCAAACGGTAACCAGCTCGCGCCAAATGTCCCCAAGATGATGGCGAGCGTCGAGACACCTTTCTTTGTGGCAACGTAGTGCGACGTCGAGAAAAAGTGTTGCTGGAGAGCGATCTGATGGGCGTGTCTGCACACAATTTTGCAGATCTTGAAATACAGGGTCAACATGATCATAAAAATGACAAAAAATGAAAATGCCAGTAATATTACGTTGCTCTTGGTCAACGGTTTGACGATACTGCAAGTTGATGGCTCCCCCAAGCAGTTCCATCCCAAAACGGGCAAGAGTCCCAAACAGAGCGAGACTGCCCAAGTAACAACTAGCATGATGTGGATATACAGTAACGTCTTTTCTGAAAAATAAGTCAAGGCATTGTACAGAGAAAAATAACGGTCGACCGTGATCGCCAAAAGACTGCTGATAGAAGCAGTGAACGACGAAACCAGAAAACCTACAGTGATGAGGCTAATGGTCTCGGAGGAAATTAAGTACTGGAACATAAAGTTTAATATTAATCCCATCCCAGCAAGGAGATCTGCGGTGGCCAGACTCCCGATAAGAACGAACATGGGTGTTCGCAAAGTTGGCGTGTAAAATATGATGGCGACGACGATGGCGTTCTCGCAGGCTATCACAGTCCCGGACATGCACAACATTATGTCCCAGGGGTTGATTGGAAAGTCCAGCGGTTCGGTGGATAGCTCCAAGCTGCGGTTGCCATCCGTGGCTTCGATCCAAGGGATTCCCGCTGCCGTTTCATTTGTCTCCAGGCTTTCGTTCATCTCTCCGCAATTATTTTTTCCTACGAAAAAAAAAGAGTATTTTTAAATCACATATGCTGTTTGACAAAAGAAAAAATAATTTCGTAACAACAAATAAATAAAACTATCGGTAATGTCACAATAGCATGACAATAATAATAACAACAGCAATAACGATAATAGTAATCGTAATAATGATAATAAAATCGTATGGAAACTGCAATACTTTTTAGAATACTGTTTATTATGGTGGACACTGTGCAACCTAAAACTACAAAATATATATATAAATGTGACACTGACATCTTTGAAAACATAGAAATAAATGCATTAACAACACTGATATCAGAAAACCTATTTCTGAAATGTTTGCAACCAAAAACCCATTGAAATCAAAGAAGCGATGGTCTTACACTAAGTCTTCAATAATGTAGCGCTAGCCATGGTGCTGAAACAGCTGCCACAGCTTACAACGAATTCGCTCGTTAATGCGACAGCAGAAATATGTGTAGGCTATATAAATGCTTTTCTCAAACGAATACGACGCAGGCGAGCGCTTACCTTAGCTGGTGCATGGAAACCGGAGATTTCAGGACAACTCGACTACGAAACTTCAAATAAGCGTTTTCTTCAAACGGCCAGGTAAAGCCGTCACTGCAGTTGAATCTCCCTTTGATGCGACTGGCAGCGCAAACAGTGGCTTCGGGGAGCATTTACCAGGGCAGAAGAGTGTGTGCAGAGTAACTGGTGTTGGCGACAGCACACACACGTCTAATAAACCCCGGTGACGTCAAAGGCCATACTCAGAGAAAATCTCTGTGATCACATGCTTAGACAAACAGTTGTGGCAGAGGGACATATCCATTATTTACAAATGATATACTGACACATTGGCAGCAATCTTTTCATCTAAAAAAAAAATGGAATGCAGTTTCCCGCAGTAACCTCCCACAAAAAAACCCAAAAGAGTTACTATTGATACAAATACAACCGAAAGAACAAAAAAGGACTTCGCACGTATGCATGCGTGTAGAATGTGCTAATATTGTTGATATTTATTATCACTTGAATCTGAATGAGAACTATGTAATATGGCCATTAAATCGTGTTATGAAACATGTTTCAACCTGCATCAGGCGCAGTATATTCTGAAGTACAAACTTAAAACTGGCTACAAGGAAAACAGTGGTGCTCAAGCTAATGTGTATAGTTATACTTAACTATACCAAAATTAAGGGGGGGGGGGGTGACTTCTGACATTCAGTGGTGACAGAATGCAGAAGGTTAATGTAGTGTTTAGGAAAACACTGTGTTTTCCATGTCAAGGAGTCAGACTGCTCAAAAGAAGTTGCATGCATGGAAGGCAGTATCAAGACAATATTTGGTCTCAGAGAGGTGGAGTGACGTGGATCTTCTCGGGAAAGCGGTCAGCGTTCCCCCCCCCCCCCCACTCCGAAGCTGCCGCAGTTGGGAATCTGGATCTTTGAAAAATGGCGTCTCTGTGGGCGGGGCCAACCGCCATCCATCCCTGTCAATCACCACTCTCTTTCATCACCTTTACGGGAACCCTCCGGTACCCTACCGCACAGCAGAGTCTCTTACTGTGATTGGGGGGGGGGGGGGGGGGGGGGGGGGGGGGGTGGAGAGCTGCCTGCCGCGTTAAACGGGATGTTCCACAGGCGACGACAACGAGCCGGGAACCGTTCTTTCCACGACAACGGCCTCACCGGCGAAAAAAAGGGACGCGTTCCCCAAACCAGCATTTCGGACGTCAGTTGGAAAGTCGACGGAGGTGCAGGCTTTGCCTTCTAGGACGTAGAGATTTTTATGGAATAGGAAAAAAACAAGCTAATAAACAATAAGAACCGGTGGCCTAGTTCTGCAAACGGGTCGAGAACTGCAGACTAACCTACTGTACAAAAAAGCAGAAATGAAATTTAGCCTGCGTGAAATAAATTATAAGAAGAGATGTTCGTGAAGGTTCCTCTTTTTTAAATTTCAATGAAATAAATTAAACCCAATACAAAATATTGTGGGTGGGCGAGGGAGGGGGTGAATCTGCTGCACCTGCACCCCTCCTTATAAAAAAAAGTGATGTTTATTATTATTATTATTGTTGTTGTTTATATTATTATAATATTATACGGCTGGCCTCCTCTCGCCAGTGGCGGGATGGGTTTCACTTTGACCTGCGCTCCACTGGCCACCGCCGCGACAAAACCACACCCCTTCAGGATACCGGTGAGCACCGGTGAGAGACGCGCTCTTCCGAAGTTCGGTGCCAGCTCTCCCATCGACGCAGTGAAATGCTCGGTGTTAAATTAAATCTTTTAATATGGTCCCAACTGGTCTCACGCGTGCGCTTTCAGAGTTGAATTAACACTGGACACTGAGCGTAGTACCGTGTAGCCTGCAGCTTTAATTGATCAATTAAAGCAGTTTATTGCACAGGTAAGGCACCCTGTGTGACTTCTGAGCTGGCTGCTACAAATCAGGGTTGCAGATCCCCACCCCCACACAGTCATTTCAATAGAAAAAACTTTTTTTTAAACTAAAAGGGAAAATACGTATTTCTTGAGGTTACAATGCTACTCCATTACAGAACGACGGAATTACAATGATGAATAACCTTAATTCCGTGTCAGAGGACAGGGCCATAAATCTGAGAATTTTCAGGGAACCAGCTGAGCTTAGATGACCGAAAATCACATTCCCATTCAGTTTCAAATAAACGGTCAGAGAAGATATACGCTAATCTGGGAGAGACAGGGAAAGTTAGGAGGCTACCCACAGAGCTAATGGGATATCAATGCTTTGCAAAAACAAGAGGGCTACATATTACAGACAGACTTCAAAGGAACAGCCTACGAGTGTGTTTGTGTGCGATAAACCGCACCGCACTTCAAAAACATCACACAACGCAGGACGCATAGGGCGAATAGTGGCCGATCCGAAATTACGCTCGTCTAGAAAGGAGGGACACGCGCGGCAGTAGCTGGACCCCGGCCCGCACAAATCGGGGTTCAAACCGGGGCACGCAGAGCGTTTTCCTCCCAGAAACACCGCGCTAACTGCCTTGGCTACCCGTATCCTAGCAACCACGGTCACTTCTCCCGTTCTCCTCAAGAAAGAGGAATCTGAATCTTCTCTCGGTGATCGGCGGTCGACGGGCAGCGGGCGGCCCGCCGGACACGCCTGCGAGCGAGCGAGGGTCGACGAGAGCCCCTGCGGTTTGACTTCCTCCTCCTCCGAGTTTTTGTGGATTCGCTTCGCGTGCAGCTGAAGCACGAGCGGCGCCCGCTTCCTTTAAAACGCGCAAGGTTTCGTTTTTCTCGTCCCCCTTAAAAAGAAAAACCCGTGTGTCGTTTAAGTGCGTCGGCCCAATTCGACAGTTAAACGCTGAGCGAGAATGAGAACGTGCCGAGCCTGCAGCTCTACCGTCTGCATCAGGGTAAGGGTTGGGTTGGGTTGGGTTAAAGACGCCCGATCTACAGTGAGTGAAGGTGAAGAGTGGATTTTAAGACAGACAAAGGAAAAGGATAGAACAGCTCGCATAAAAGCTCTGCAACACCACTGGTTTCATCTTCGTGATTGGGGGGGGGGGGGGGGGGGCGGGGAGTTGTTTGGGGGTTACACTCCAGCGTGGCCCCGAAGCTCCACCCCGGCTCGTCCGGAGCAAAAAGCCTGGCGACCTGGCGACCCAGCAGGCGGCTGCCGCTGCCTTCAGGGAGGGAGCGTCTCAGCCTCCTCACGGCCGGCTCCGCACGTGGACACGGCCTCATAATCCCGCCCCTCGGCGTGGTGGCTGAGCCTCCATATCCATGGCAACTGGATACTACACCAAACAGAAAGGGCAAAAAGCATGTTCCATTATCCCCCTCTGCCAGAACACACAGTGTTCCAGCCTGCACCGCCAGCCCCCCCCACCCCACCCACACAGTAACCCACGGCTCCCGGCGAGACCCATACCCTTGGGTTTTGTGCGGGGTGCGGGGGCCGGGGGGGGCGGTCTCGTTTCGCAAAGCGCCAGCTGCATGTGAGGGCATTTAAGGGGGGGGGGGGGCACGTGGTTACACAGCAGAGGGGCGGGGCTTCACAAGCCGGGGGGGGGGGGGGGGGCAGGGGATCAGGGAGTGAGGAAGCAAATGAAGCCCATCGCCTCACATTGGCTGACACCTGCCGCCCAAAATGGCTCCGCCTCCACTGCTCTGCTAACCGCTCAATATAGCAGGAGTTGGAGGGGGGTGTTTCCACTTGTGTATTTTTATCCAGTCTGTTGTATTGGTTGATATGAGCTCTGCGGAACAAAAATAAGCAAAACGAAATAGGCCAATCATCAGACCGGAGAGCCCACCCAGGCGTTGTGCTGCAGACTTTTTGGGAAAAAGGTACGGGAATTGAAATTTAGACCCAATTTAACTTGTGGAAATACCTGGGGGAAAAGATAAATGAAAGGTAAATAATAAATAAATAAGGCAGTGAGCAACAAGATTGCTTATTGAATTTTTATTTTCAAAGAAAAAAAAACTGTGAAAACCTAACGATCGCTTGGAAAGAAAACACGTAGCCCAGTGGCTGCTGAGATGAGATCCGTTCAGTTTCAATTCAGCCAGTTGAGGAAAAGAACTGAAATTCAACCCATTAACTGAAAATTCTATGATACTTTCTACGGGACCCTTTAAGGTGTGAGATCACAGTACGGGATTAGAATGTTCTTAACCGAACATTCTAACGCTGATGTAACAGTCACTGCTGGAAACTGAAAGCAGTGGAGTTCTAGAACACTGATTCAGAATTCTGAAAAAAAAAAAAAGAAAAAATAAATTCCAAAAAAAAAAAAGAAACCTACTCTTCAAAGGGTCAAATATCTGAATTATTCAACTGGTGTTTTTCATTCATCCCCTCAACTGAAATGGAACAGACCACAATTCCACAAAGGGGCCTACGATGAACTGGTTTATTGCACACACAGCGACATCCGCCTTTTGCTGCCAGAGCGTTTCTGAAAAGCAAGAAGGAAGTGTGAGCAGCACATACTGCAGTCCACTGTTGGTCTCAAGGGCAAGGAGCTCTTTAAATCAGAAGAGGTCTTCCTTTTGGATTACCAGTGCAGGAAGATAAAAACAATCCCATCGAAACATTTCAGACTGAATACTGACACCCTAAGAACAGAAGAAAACACAATAAATGGACCCCCCCCCCATGTGAAACTTCCCCCCCGCGTATGGCGCCCCCTCCTGGGCTGACCCGATGGCCTGGCGTCCCTTACAATCAGGAAGAGCCCTGCCCTCCGTCCTCCACGGCAGAGAAAGAAACAGATTTTTTTTTTTTTGGGTTTGGGGTCCGCTACATGTATCTGTTCTTGATGTACTCGCGGTACACGAGCATGTCCTCCCTGCACAGGGGGCGGACCTGGCCCCGTCCCGTCTGGACGTGGCTGTCAAACAGGTCCCGGCTGCTCTTGTCC
>CM077289.1:59547173-59664673 GCA_039654925.1 Anguilla pacifica | reverse complement strand
CGCCATTGTGGAGGGCTATACTGGAGACGCCCTACCGACTGAAGCCCCTCCCCCTTTGCCTTTGTGACATCACAGTCAACTTCATCCCGCCCCCCACAGGACTAAGTAAGGACATCAAAGATGGAATTTTAAAGCACTGCAGCCAGCTTTTACCTCCCCGACCTGATGGTTTACACAGTTTTGGGTACATCTGCAGCATTAGGTGCTCTCTGTCTGGTAGATTTAACTTAGCCACCCAATAAGGGCGATGACTAAAAGCAACGTGCCAAGCTTTTGACACAGTTCTGGATGCCATGAAAGAGGGAAATTTGAAAAGGAAGGTACAGTTTAAATTTTTCCTTTGTGTTTTTTTTTTTTTTTTGTTACTGTGTAGAAAGTTCCGGAAAAGCCGTTTGACTTCCGCAAGAGCAAAACAAATAAAATAAAGTACACAGATGAAAAGCACACATGCTGGATGCCTGCATTGTGTGCGTGCGCACACACAGAGATTTTTCACTCCTCGAACCCTCTACCTGCACAAACACCATAAAGCGGGCAAGGCGAAAAGGCACTCACAGGTTGATGACGTTCTCCAGGTGTCTGGTTTCGGTGTCCTGCCCTGTCCTCTCCACTTTGTGCTGGTTCTGGCCCAGATGGACAAACCTGAACACACACAGCAAGACAAGACAACACACATCGGTCACACGGCAACCGCCTTAACCGCGGCAACCATACAACGCTGGAGACTCTGAGTCATCCCTTAATGGACTGCCAACCCCCCACCCCATCCCATCCCCCCCCCCCCCCCCACCCCAAAGTTACATCACATCCCAGTTGCAGGCCTAAAACAGAATAAACGGGAACGACAAAGTTCGAAACGGGGACGAGGACGCACGAGGACCTCAACGGAAGACGGCAAGGGAGACTTTTTATTTATCTGTGTAGAGATTTTTTAAAAATATTTTTTAACGGAAGTGGAACTTTAAAGTCCTATTTCCGCTGCGTTGCCGAGCCAGCGGGCTCCCGCCCGGGCCTCCGGACTATTTTTGTCGACGGGAGTTTTGTTTGCGCTCAGGCGGCGCGAGGAGGGCCTTTCGAGAGGCCGAGCCGCAGGCGAAGGCGGCTTTACTCTTCCCCACAGAGCCGGGACCCCGGCTTACCCACAATGAACCGCCAAGCGGGGCGGGGAGGGGGGGGGGGCACACACGATGGAACAAGTGGCTCTCAGGGCTTTCTGCAGGGGAGAGAACGTGGAAGGGGACGGGGATGGGGACGGGGGGGTGGCGCGGGTTTGGGGGGGGCGCGGCGTGGAGTGGCAGTGGGAGCCCAGCGGTCTCTTCGTGACCAGGCATTATGCACCGTGAGTCTCTCGCTGGTCCTCGCGGCTCTGAATGGGACCCTGTTTTAGGGACGAGAGGGGTTGAAACAGGACATCCAGACGCAGGCCTCCTTGCCCTTACAGGACCGAGAGGGTAAGCCAGACCTCAAAAAGAACGCTTTACTGTGATTCTTTTCCCACCAGACACACACACACACACACACAAAATTGATATCTTTCGGAGAGATGAAATGCCCGCAGCAGACAATATGGCGGTTTCTGGAGACGTTGGCGACCTGTCCGGGGCGCGTGTGCGTCTTCCCGCCTCTCGCCCAGTGCATGCTGGGATACCCTCCAGCTCCAGCCCGAGCCGGAGCCCCAGCCCCAGCCCCAGCCCGCTGCCCTCCCATTGGCTGGCTTCCGTTACACTCATAAAATGGAGGGAGCCCGTTTGTGGGGCGTTGCGGCGCAGAGACTCGTTCTGCAACGAGCAAAAAAGCCAAACTTCCTTCACGCTTCAGCGCAGAGAAACGCTCAGGGTTCTGCGCGTCTGACTGGGGCGGCAGTGCAGTGTAACGGGTAAAGAACTAGTCTTGTAACCTGAAGGTCATAGGTTCAATTCCCGGGTAGGACACTGTCGTCGTAACCTTGAGCAAGGTCCTTAACCTGCATTGCTTCAGTATATATCCAGCTGTACAAATGGATGCAATGTAAATGCTGTGTAAAATGTTCTGGATAAGAGCATCTGCTGAATGCCTGCAATGTAATGTACCTGAACGGATTTTCAGGTTTCATCCCCAGGTAGAGCACTACCGTTTAACCCAGAAATAAGGCCTTCACCTGCACATCCAGGTTAAACCCCGGAACAAACGGGATCGTACATTTTAAAGAGTATGTCACACTTGGGATGACAACGTCTACAAGTGGCGGCCAGCTAAAAATACAAAATGTAAATGCGAGATCTCTATCAAGGCTGCTGTGTGCGACGTCCAAACAAAACACAAAAGAACAGCGCGGAGCAGATTCGGGTCAGAGTTAAATACCACTTTGAGAATTCAATTTGTATTCAGACGGTTTAGACCCCAGGACATCAGCCTCCTCTTCAAACAGGCCACCTTCAACTTACGGGACCCCGGGTTTTGGAAATTGCAAAATTGAAACGGAACAAAGAAACGCACCGGGCTGGAAGAAACAGAACAGAAAGCGCCCCGTCCAAGCACGGCAACAACGGCCACATTCACCACAATGGTCCCATCAAACAGGATGGAACAGATAAATTTGCCTTTTTAAAACGACATTTTTATTTTATTTATTTATTTTTTTAAAACAGGGTCGTAACACTGAACCTGTCCCTGTCTTTTCAAGGTAGAACTAGCCTCCTGGAAAAAAAAGGAACAAATAGACCGCGGTGGCTTTTCTGAGAGCGGCTCGTGTCTCCGCGTCGTCTGCCGGAGAGTTAGCTTCATCTGCTCGTAACGCTCTCGATATCGCCCCCCCAACGCCCCATCCCCCCCCCCACCCCCCCCCCCCCCCCACCCCCCCACCCCCCCACCATGCGCGCCGGCGAAACGGAACGCCGCGGTAACGCCACGGTAACGGAGCGTGCAGCCAAGTGTCCGCGAGTGAGCGAGCGAGCGATCTCACCTGCGATAGATCAGCATGTCGTCCTCCGCGGGGAATGCGGAGAGGTTGAGCCCGTAAGTCTCCCTCATCGGCTGGTGCTGATAGTCCTGAAAAAAAGGGCGGAGGAAAACAAAACACAACTTACAGTCCCACTGCAGCTCCATAAAGACCAACTCAGTCAGGAAAATGGCGGGCAATGTTGGGCTGAATGGCCCGTTCTCGTCATTACGCTATGCTATGTTATGCTATGTTATGCTGTTATTAAGTTATGCCATGCTATGCTATGCTATGCCATGCTATGCTATGTTATGTTATGCTATGTTATGCTATGCTGTGCTATGCTATGCTAGGTTATGTTATGTTATGTCATGCTCTGCTATGTTATGTTATGCTATGCTATGCTATGCCATGCCATGCTATGCTATGCTACGTTATGTTATTTCATGTTATGTTAAAGAGGAGGACATCAGGGCTGTTTGACAATGGACCAGCTAATGGTTGGTCTTCCTGGTTGCGCCAGGAAGATCGGTGTAAGAGACAAAATGGTTTTCGACACATTGCGGGTCGTACTGTAATCTTTAAAGCCCATTTCTTAAAAAAATGAATAGAAATACACAAAATCCTGGAGCCAAAAATCCAATTCCTCTTCAAATATTTTTCCCATTGGGGAGATTTTCTCACCACTGTTCGAGTGTGTTCTCCCACTGGAAGTTTTTGTACCTTATGTACTAGCTATTTGGTAGTTCAGGCCTGGTGTTTGCTCTGTCTCTTGCCTTGCCACTCTGTAAAGCGTCTTTGTGACAGTTCTCTGTAAAAAAAAAAAGCTCTTCCATACAAATAGAATTGAATTGAACTGAATTTTAGAAAACAATAGAGAAACCAATCAGCATGACTGAACACCACTCTTTCGACCTTGCAAAGATGCATTATACATTCCACCACATTGAAAGCACGTGTGTGATTGTGTGTGTGTGTGTGTGTGTGTAAGGCACACGTGAATACCATGAATGGGACTGAATGCACGTGATCAACCGGGGCCATTGCAGTTAGAGCAGAGAAGCATTTCCACACGACGACAACGACAACGACAACAACAACATAAAAAGTGACGAGCCGGACCTCCAGTCCTTCCACTCTCGCCGCTCTGGAGCGGTACACGTGCCGCTCGTAATAATGCTGCGGAACCGTGAATCGAATCGCGGCCTTGAAGGCCTCGGGCGCCACGACGCGCGTCTTCATCTCTGACATAACGAACGGGAACGGACTCGGTGATCACGGGGCCGCCACCACCGCCGCCGCCGCCGCGGCTAGCTCGCCACGTTTTGCTGGCGACGGCGAGCGGGGGGGCCTTGCGTTTCGATGCGCTGAGGCTGCTCCGCTCAGGCCCCCGTAAATCACTGCGGCGGTTAGTTACGTAACCGCGGGAAACGAGCCCCCCCCCCCCCCCCCCAGCTGCGCAGTGATGCATACCGATACGCGCTAAACGGCTCCCTCCACTCTACACTAATGCTGTGTTTCTGCCTGGAAGCCCAAGAGGGCACAATCAATCAGACAAATGCCCAGGCAGTTAGAGACACGCGCACACACACACACACACACACACACACACATCATGCGTGCACACATGCACTCGCGCACATACACACACACACACACACATCATGCGTGCACACATGCACTCGCGCACATACACACCCACACACACATCACGCGTGCACACATGCACTCACTCACATACACACATCACACGTGCACACATGCACTCACTCACACACACACACACACACACACACACACACACACACACACACACATCATGCGCGCACACATGCACTCGTGCACATACACACACACACACACACACACATCACGCGTGCACACATGCACTCACTCACATACACGCACGCACACCGTGCACACACACACACACACACACACACACGCATGCAAGGGCACAGGCAAGACAAACTGACACACACGCACACACAAATGCACACACACACGCAGCACGCACTCACGCACACCCACCCGCTCGTTCGTGCATAATGCACAAGATACGGCTGTGAGAACACTCAAGCAATCACATAAAACATGGACAAGAGCGAAAGAGCCTTCCAGTACCGCACATAAATACAGACCCAAAGATAGGCCGATAGCAAGGAACACAAGCAGGCTGTACGCCAGAATAATGCACGCACATACATAGACTACAGAGACATACATGCAAAACGTAAAGGGGAGGGAATAACTCGCCACGTTCATCACTAATGTGCATAATTACAGAAATACTCTATAAGGAGACGGGAAAAGCATCGGTCTCCTGCGGGAAAGACGCGGTTAGAAGTTCAGAGACACCTGGGCACACGTGGCTGCGGCTCGTCTCACACGCACGTGCCACGCATCCTGCTGGGCTGTCCACCAATGGCGCGTGAGGGGATATGCCACGACAGCCAATCGGGAGTGCCGTCCTCAAGCGTGGTCCGCGGAAATAGTGCTAAATATTAAATATTACTGACTGATACAAATTTGAGAAAATTTTGTCCCGGGACCTGGGAATTTCCCCCCTGGTGGCCCAACGCCATTGGATCAGAGTGCTGTCAATCGCTGCCTGATTCATGTAATACCACCTGTATTAGGGCACAGGGCACTGCACAAGAGCCTGAAAATTGTGCCCAATGTTTTCTAAGCCAATTTTCAACGCTGTATTTATTTCTGATAGAGTTTTCTGATTTCCCATGGGCCCCCCCTGTACCACCGCATATAACAAATCCTGGAATCGCCCCTGGGGTGGGGTGGGGGGGGGGGCAGACGAGAGCCCTTTCCAGAGAGGACTGGCCACAGAGAAACCGCCAAAGCCAAACAATGTCAACGGCCTCTTATCCGCGGGGCGGGAGCTGGTTGCACACGTCTGACGGCCGAACCGCGGCTCAGTCACCCTCCGATTAGCGGCCCGCCCCCTCGATACGCCGCGGCGGGGGGCGGAGCCTCCGGTCCCGGGCCTGGCGCCGGGACTCCGAGCCGCGGACAGGTAAAACCAGCCGCTCAAAACTGCAGCTTCATCGCCCAAATATACTTTTTTTTCTCTTTCATTCTTTCTTCCTGCAGCATTCCCTGCAGGCGAGGACACTCCAGCACTTACAGAAAAATGACCACATATACTGCTGCTGCTGCCGCTGCAACCTTGCTCATTTTTATTTTTTTACAAAAAAACACAGAGTGAGCGAGAGAGAAGAGAGAGCGTGAACAAACTGAGGGAGGGAGGGAGAGCACTTACAGAAAAAATGACCACATATACTGCGGCAACCTTGGTAATTTTTTTTAGAAAAAAAAACACACAGAGCGAGCGAGAGAAGAGAGCGCGCGAGCAAATAGAGAGAGGGAGAGAGGGAGGGAGGGAGAGAGATAGAGAATGATCAAGCAATGATAAAGGCCTTGGACATGTGAGGGAAATTATTCAGGCTGCGGTTATTTCTGTAACTCAGAAGCTGCTGACATTGGTTTCTGCCAAAACCAATAATCTTTCTCACGGACATGAAAGCACATCTGTGCCTCTACCTTTGGGTCCGCAACATCAAAACACACCGGTGACTCGAGGACGTACTGCATTCTTCCTGTGCCACCCACACACACCCAAACAAACACGTGCACGCACAGCCACACACACACGTGCACAGACACACACATGCACACGCACACGCACACGCACACACACACACACACAAACAAACACGTGCACGCACAGCCACACACACATGTGCACAGACACACACACGCACACACAGCCCTCACAAGCTGTCATTCACACTGCTCTCCACTGCAGACATGCAGATGATTACAGTGAAACCCACTGAATTTCTCACATTCTTCCTTCCAAAGACAGACATTTGTATAACCACTCATAGTCCACCTTGACATTCACTACCCACTGTCAACAGCGTTTTGGAAAAAACACGACAGTGTCTCAAGCAAGAACCCGCAGGTAACATTATCTGGAGGAGGACAGTAGACCGTAGTTCTTGTTATTAGACAATTATTTTCTGTACCAAATTATATGGTTACAGTTCACTGCCATTCTAGGCTTCCTAAGTAAACAGAGAAAAATTCAGGTGCCGGGTGCTCTCTGGTCATTTTAGGGGGTGATGAGATTGGAAAGATTTTGGGAAACCCCTACAACAATCTGGATTTAAGACCTACAGCCCAGAATGTGAAACATCTATAACCTAGAGCAGCTTATCAACAAATTAATATACATGCAGTTCAAGGTTTTCTTTCGTATCATGGTTCTAGGTAGGGGTAGTGTTCTTACAGTACGTTGAGTGCTTTAGTGATGTCGCGTTTACATTCGCTGGTATAACACTGATGTTAGCCAGCTTCACAACAGTTACTCATAGTTCAGCAGGATTGGGGGTCAAATCAGGGAACTGGATTAAAATTCCATTCCTTAACCCTTTAAGGTGTTAGATCACATCACAAACAGGCGATTAGAATGTTCTTAACTGAACATTCTA
Source organism: Anguilla pacifica (assembly GCA_039654925.1). Classification (NCBI taxonomy): domain Eukaryota; kingdom Metazoa; phylum Chordata; class Actinopteri; order Anguilliformes; family Anguillidae; genus Anguilla; species Anguilla pacifica. The sequence goes on along the minus strand of CM077289.1, from coordinate 59,657,245 downwards.
ATGCTGATGTCACAATCACTACTGGTAAGTGAAAGCAGTGGAGTTCTAGAACACTGACTAAGAATTTTGAAAAAAAAAAAACATACTCTTCAAAGGGATGACTGAATAAAGAAATCCAAATGGACCGTGGTGGGCACGATTCAATTAACGAACTGAATTCACTGACCGCCCCTAACACCGGCTGCAAGCCGCTGTGGTTAAGGCTGAATACAGTGTTGTGTACTGTAATAACATGAACATCACGACCCACTGCTGCCAATCATCCCCCCACTCTTCCAAGGCCTCCAGATCCACAGCCAGAGCCAGGCTGTCGACAGAGGGTGCCAACGCTGACTGGCGCGATCCCCCCCCTCCTCACCTCCTGTTACAGATTCTATTCTAGGGTCCCTGCAGCCTCCGCCAGGCTGGCATCGGTGGGCAGCGGTGATGCCAGCCTGCAGCCGGGGGGAGGGATGGGCAGCGGGCGGCGGTGCGGTCCACCCCCCCGGAGACCCCCCCCCCCCCCCCCCCGAGACCCCCCCACGCCCCAGAGCCCCCCCCCCCCCACCTCCTGGGGCCGGGCGCTCTCCCCCGGCTCGGCCAGCTTGATGGGCGTGGAGCGCTGGGACACGGTGCCGTCCTCCTCCCGGTCCTCCTCCGAGTCGTCCTCCGAGCTGCTGGAGATGGCCTCCTCGCTGGGCGGGGGCGGGGCGCTGGCCGCCGTCTTGCGCTGGAGCACCGCCTCCTCCTTGTTGCTCTTGTTGCTGCAGTAACCGCAGTAACAGATAGGGACAGACAGACAGACAGACAGACATAGATACAGAGAGAGAGCGAGAGAGAGAGAGAGAGAGAGAGAGAGAGAGACAGAGACAGAGAATGAGACAGACAGAGACAGAAAGACAAAGACAGAGACAGAGAGAGAGAGAGACAGAGACAGAGAGCGAGAGAGACACACACACAGACAAAGAGAAACAGACAGTGACAGAGAGAGGGACAGAGACAGAGACACAAGGAGTTCACACACTTGCCGCTGCAAGAGCCTCATCCCCTCTCCTGTGCCCTGAACCTCCTAGACCTGTTTGCAGCATTCAACATGGTCAATCTCCACATTCATCTCCACACAAGCTGGGATGGGCCTTTCTGAGACTGCCCTCTCTTGGTTTTGCTCTTTCAGGCAGGACATCTACCAGGTCACCTGGATGGGGTCTGTCGCTGCACCTGATCCCCCTTGTTACAGAAGTCCCACAGGGGTCTGTACTGGGCCCTCTGCTGCTCCCCATTTACACCAAATCTCTTGGCTCAGCCATGAATTCACAGGGTTTCTCTTATCACTGTTATGCTGATGATACACGACTCATGATCTCTTTCCCTCCCTCTGCCAAACAGGTCGATGAGAGAATATCTGCACGCCAGACTTAGCCAATGCTTACTGTGCAAACTAGACTTGATGTTCATGGCTATAGATAACTGACACTCCGTGAGAATTGCATCTTATCGGACCAGTGTTCTGCAGTTGTTCCAGTGACCTTAGGTATGCACTTATTGTACATCACATTGGATAAATGCATCTGCCAAATAAAATATAATGAAAAACAACGGAATAATGTGTTACCGTGGAAACTTATAAGGCGATGCAGTGGACCGAATACTGAAATAGGCCAGCGAGAGAAAAACAATCCACGCGCCACTCAGACATCTGGCAGCAGACAGAGGACGGTTTGAATCGCGGGCTCACATAATATTCATGCTGAAAGCGACAGGAGAGGCTGAATAATTTATCGGGGACCATCCCACGGCCACGAGAGTTAGCGGTCACCTGGCTAATCGCGGATTCGTTTTTTTTTTTTTTTCCCAAACGAAGAGAGGACAAGCTGCCCTGGTGTAACGCCAAAAGCTTTTCCGCCCACCCCACCCCACCCCACCCCACACCCCCCCCGGTTACAGTAACCGTGGGCGGGGTCAGGGCGCCTTACCCTAGGACAGACTTCCCTGTCTCCTCCGGCTTACGGACGGTGAACGGGCTGGGGTCCACGCCAACCGTCTTGGGCATGAACTCCCTGCCGAAACACAAACGAGAGGGAAACGCTGGGTTCAGCTTCAGGGCTAACGTTAGCCGTGTCACAACATTAGCCGCACCGAAAAACACGCAACCTGGCAAAACAGCGTCTGGAAAAACAGCAGTTGTGAGGACCCTTATTTTTCCTATCGTAGGTCTGTGGCGATGTCAAACCTATATATTTAAAATTTAGTTTTAGTTTATTTGTTTATTTAACAGGGGCCATGCACAACACAACCGTTGGGCCAGAGTTAGCTATATAGTGTATTTACATCTGCGGTCCCTGGGCAGGAAGATATTAAAAACAATACAGTACAATACAAACAATTAAAAACAATACAATTAGCAAAATTTACAAACAGTACATCGCATATAAAACAACATCATACAAAATATACATTACACACTCTTCATGTTGGAAAACAGTTGGTTCCATACAAAGGTTCAGATTAACTGTGTTCCTGTTACTGAGAGAAAACCCCCCCCCCCCCCCCCCCTTCCCCAAAACGACGACCTTTTCTGACCACCTTCGCCGTCCCGCCCCCGCAACAATCTTCTTCTGGAACATTGCAGCAATATTACGCGGTGTTAGCGGGTTTATTGGGCCCGCAAAATGGCCGACGGCAGAGTTTTATGAACACGCGACGCGGGCACAGAAGGTCCCAGTCGCTGGTACAAAAAAAAAAAAGAAGAAAGAAAAAAGAAAGGAACAGGATCTCGTAGGCCCAGCAAATCGAGTTAAATGCCCAGGGCTTCCGACAGTTAAGAGGTACGGAGTCTGCTGCCCGCTGACACTCAATGAACAGGCCTGGCATCGGGGGCATCGGGGTCACCGGGGTCACCGGACGGAAGCACAAAATTAACGCGCCAACTGCCGAGCCCATCTCATCACAACACACCCACATCACTCTGTCAGACTGTCCTGTTGGCTGTCACCTGCGAAATTAACAACAATAATACTTCTCCATGTACTGTCAATCATTATGTCTTGAAGAGTGTGAAGTTTTCATCGTATGGAACCAAGGCAAGTTTATTTGAATGGCACTTTTACATACACTGGAGTCACTCAGAGTGCTTTACATAGGCATATCGTAATTAAGGTTTTTCAACCTAGATTTGAATGTGGCTAGAGTGGGGGGGGGGGGGGGGGCTATGGGTGGCATAACAGCTAAACGCAGCTTCGCCATGTTTGGTTCTAGATCTAGGCACTGCCAGTTGACCAGTCGAAAGCAAGCTTATAGACCGGTTAGGTTTAAAATAATTCCCAGCCATCGTAGGTTGCTCAGGCTATTGTTGTTGTTGTTGTCATGGCTACGGAGGAGGCTTCTGTCTTCTGGCTGATACGGTGTACCGTTTGCTGATTGGTTATATGGGTAATTGTGTTTTTGTGAGGCACTCTGAAGACGACAAAGCTTTATTTATTCATTCGTATAAAAGCAAAGGTCTCGGTACCGTGCCGAGTTGGTCATGGCCATGCAGAAGGTGTCATCAAACGAGCTGAGCTCGTAGGGCTTGAAGAACTCGGTGTAGGTGTCGATGCTCTCATCGTACCGGTTCAGCCTTTTCACCGTCACTTTCTTCTTGTTCTCCTCGCAGGGGACTGAAACAAAAGATACACACACACACACACACACACACACACACACACACACACACACGATGCCCCACTTTCAGATGACAACACTTTCAGGACCCGTTGGCTCACACACTAAAACACACTTACACCGTAGAAAACAGACGTCAAACATACTCTTACAAACTAAAAACAAAAAAACAGTTTTTTACGCAGCTGACAAACTGAACAACAATCTCTCCTCTCGTTCATTTGACAGTGACCCATGGCGCCTGTTATAATACACACTGCGCTGGATAAAAACGACTGCACAGGTTCCTTAAACAACACCAACGTCGTTATTTAAACAAGAAAGAACGAAAATCAACCAGATCATGTGATCGGGATACATGTAACAAAACATCAGTACCTTCATCATAGGGGAGAGGCAAATAGGACAAAATCCCCTCCGACCACCAGTACGTGTAGCTAGAGAACAAAACAATGGAAACAGATGGAAAAGGAACAATGAGACTGAAATCCAACTCAGGCAATTTCATGGACAAATTCATTGTTTCACATCTTGACACGTTACGAAATCCAGAGGCCGACAACGTTTGGCGAAAACAGCCTCGTTCCACATATGAACATACGAACAATACTCGACACTCCCATAATGTCATTTGTCTTTTTAGATCCCCGCACACAAAATTCAATCACACAGCAATCAAGTCGAGTTTTATGTCCACGGCGAGACGGACGTCAACATTCGGAGCCGGGCTTTGTGTCCTCAGAATTGCTTTAATTCTCCTCTTTCACAATTTCCTAACGATGGGCACATAGCTATTGGTTTAAAAAAAAAGTTTTTCTCTTGATAATGTAGTTGGGGGGGGGGGTCTATTATGCATGTAATTGCACAGAGATTTACAGGCCAGACGAGGAGCAGGCATTTGGGTCAGGACAGCAGCACCTTCCCGCTCTGCTGCTTTTTAAAAATAAAAACCAACAATTCCGCAGCGAAGTCTCGGAGTGACGGAGTGTCTCTGAGGGAAAGAGGACAGGATGCATGGGTTTTAAGGGTGGGGTGTTGGAGAGCTCTGGAATAATAGCCGGCTGATTGGGTAAGTAGGTTGCAGCCAGACAAAGAGCAGGAAAATGGAACAGGTTTCGGGCTCTCGAGGAGATCAGCTCCCCGAGGGATGACCAGGAAATGACACGGCCCTCCCCGCCCAGGTGGCACGAGGAGGGTGGGGGGGTGGGGCTCCAAGCACCATTACCGCTGAGTTTTGACCTGCCGGGCACCCGAATGTGTGCCAACCTCCTAATCAGGAAAACGACCCTCAGTGACCGACGCCTTCAAGCTGAGGTTTCGAAACCCAGGAAAGCCCAGGAAGCACAACGGCGGTTATTCTCAAGATGCGGAACTGCTTTGTGGACAGGAAGCACTAGCCCTTTGAGGTGCGAGATCACAAAGCATATGATTAGAATGTTCTTAACTGAACATTCTAATGCTGATGTCACAATCGCCACTGGTAACTGAAAGCAAAGGAGTCCTAGAACACTGACTGCTGTAGAATGTTGGAAAAAAAGATTCCAAAAAACCTCCTCTTCAAAGGGTTAAGAGCTCCACCACCAGGTTTAGAGACCACAATCATCGCCACACATTCCTTTTATCCAAGCATCCAATTCACCTTGGGGGACCTTTTTCATTTTATCTATCTATTTATTTAACATTATTTATAGAACTATTACTGCAATAAAAAGCATTTCATCTAAGCGTTATTATAGATAACATCATTACAGTCATTGCCGAGCATTACCTACAGGGCAGATGTCTCCAACCCTGATCCAGGAAGGCTGAAGGATCAGCTGATTTACACCGTTACTCAGCAACCGATCACTAACTCATCAACCGGGCTGCGTGGTCCGAATCGGTTGATGTTTTCCAGTGAAATCAAAAACCCGGAGACCCTCCCTACCGCCAGAGCAGCAGGCCCGTACCTGTACCTGTGCCTGTGCCTGTGCGATGGCTAGTGGCGTCTCACCTGCGTCTCTGGTGCGACAGCTCCATGCTGTTCCTCTGGTGCAGGTAGAAATCGGTGGGCAGCTCCCACAGGTGCGGCTTGGCCTCGGACGGCTGGAACACCTGGAGGAAAAGGTTGATGGCGTCCTGCCTGTCTGCGTCTGCGGGGTCGGGGGTGGGGGTGGGGGGTGGGGGGCGGGGGGGGGGGGAGAAAGAACAAAAAAGAGTGAGGGAGCGTGGGAAAGAAAGAAAGAGGGAGAGAGAGGAAAATGGAAATTGTGAGCGGTAAGTCATTAAAAGCTAAGACTCGCCACATGTGTGGAGCCATGAGAGGTCGGCCTTGGGCAGATTATTTTGGGTGTTGATTGAGGCACCTTCACCCGAGGGAGGCTGATAAAAGGGGACTGATGGAAAATGAGCCTCTTTCTCTCTTTCTGATAAATAAGAAGCACTAGCCGATCTGGTCAGGGCTGAAAGAGCTGTCAGAAACGCACACACACACACAAACACACAGGCATGCTCACACACATACACACACACACACAAACACTCACGCACAAGCACACACACACACACAAAACCATGCACGCATGCATACGCACACACAAAAGCATGCAGACACACACACACACAGACATAAGCGTGCCCGCACACGCACAAAGGAAATCTTGCACATGCGCACACACACAAAAGCATGCATGCACATGTACTCCAAATGTAATTCCTGCAAGGTTCACTCGATATGGATGTAAATGCCCTCATATTCAGTTTCATTATAAATCCAATGCGCAGACTGTACTATATATGCACACACACACACACGCACACATACAAACACGCGCACACACACACACACACACACACACAACTACTACTATTACTGTCACTACTGCTCGTAATAATAAAAACCCTCACCATCATTATCACAGTAATAATCATACAGTAATAATGTGAAGCCATTTCATCATTCTGAGTCAGGGGGAGAAAGCTCTTGCACGTGCCGGGCTGTTTACCTTGATAGCCTGCCGTACAGTTCAGGAGGGTTATTATCAGTCTTACTCACTACCCACCTGGAGAGCCACGTGCCCCCCCCCCCCCCCCCCGACTGGAAAGATACACCATTACGCGGTAAATGAAGCTTTCTTACAGTAAAGTAATTACAAGCTTTCCGCCATCGGCAGGTTTTTCTGAGCTGTGATTTTATAAATAAATCAGCACACATCATATGGACATTAACCCTTTAATCACCAAAAATACGCCGTTAGAATGTTCGTAACCGCGCAGCATTCTAATGCTGATGCCACAATCGCTGCTGGCAACTGAGAACAATGGGAGTTCTAGAACACACTGACGTGGAATTCTGGGGGGAAGAAAAAGAACATTCCGGAAGACCAGCTCTTCAAAGGGGTGCAGGAGGAGGATGACACCTTCGCATGGCGGGGAAATGGCAGGAGCATTTGGCGGTAAACGCAGTCCTGCTTTTGAGTCATCCGAAGAGTACGCGGAAGGTGGGGGGGCGGGGGGGGGGGGGGGGCATGGCTTAGTGGGTGCTACTGTGGGGGAGTACGTAGGCGACTCGTAATTTTCCCCTGCAATCTCGAAAACGTTCATACAAAAAAGCGTCCTGGCCCCTTAATTGCCGATGACTCTGGGTAATGACAGAAATGGCTCCTCGCAGGACCGTGCAATGGAGGCGTTTGTGTCAATCACTTTCCCCGCAACGTCCGCCCCGTTTCTGCGGCTTCGCCGCGGCGCCCGGATCTGGGTCACCTCCGTCTGGCGCCGGCGACGAAAAGCTGGCGCCAACGAGCGTTTGGCAGACCCGAGCGCACCTCCTGACCCCGTTCTTGTGAGACACGGTTAAAAGGTGAGATGATTATTTTTTCCCTCCCCTGCCGGGAGGAAACCCTGCCGGAGCCGGTAGCTGACCGGACGCGACCTCTCTCGTACCCCTTTTTTTTCTGCGATTCGGAATAGTCGCCATCCTGTCGCTGGGGCGCATGAGGACCCCAGGGCCCCCAAAACGTGGCGATGCCTCCACGTGTGTCACGGTTCGAAGTGAACCGCGAAAAAGGACCCCGGCAGCTCGCGGTAAGACAGGATCGAGCCAGCCAGGGAGCATGGGGTCAAGGGTCAGGGGTCATGTTTTATTTATTTATTTTTTTAGGGCGGGACACCACCACTGACATCTTTAAACAGCTCAACCACAATTTCCCTAATCCACCTGAAGTCCTATAGTTCCCATTCACCCCTCCCACGCTCTACCCACTCAAAAAATTTTCCCTTCTCTGACCTCCATACTGACTGGAGACCCTACATTACATTACATCACAGGCATTTAGCAGATGCTCATATCCAGAGCGACTTACACTATTTCTTCCTGTTCTGTTGCCAAAATGATTCGGACACTCCAAAGTCCCCCCCCCTTCCCGGCACCACCCCCCAAAATCTCTCCACTAATTAAGAAGACTAGGAGGCATCCTCCAACGAAGCAAGAGCAAGAGTACTCAACCAAGTCTCTACAGGAGAGGCCGCAGACCGGACGCTAAACGCACCGTGTGGCTGACTGGATCAGAAATCACACCGTAAACACGCCGAGGCCGCCGGGTGATTTTTCCGAAATAATCGAGTAAAAATGAGGACCCCAGAGGAGGGCGCGGTGACACACGAAGGTTCGGGCCCGTCTGGGACGGTAATGGCGGCTCCGCACGCCGCCGCCTTCGAGCGCGCTCTCCGCAGCCCCCCCGCCACCGCCTGGCAGAAGCCCCGCCCACGGACGCCTCGCAGGTCACATGACCCCTTGCCCACTTATGAAAACTGGAATACCCTCTGTAGACCCGGTTCAAGGACTGTGCTTCAGAGGCGTCCGGGTCTTCAGGCACAAGAGTGCCGGGGGGGGGGGTGGGGGCAAGGTTTGAGTCAGGCCCCCCCCCCTCGGCCACGAGTCACCAAATCTGCCGGTGGGGGGACGCCTGTGGCTACTGGTGCTACCGCGACGCGTCCGGCAGTTGGGAAGCTCGCCGCGTGAAGCTTGGCGGGAATTCATAGGAAGCGGACGCGGCTCGGGCGCCCGGGGGCCGGCGACACGGCCTTTCAGTGCTCAGAGGCCGCGGCGAAGCAGAAATTAACTCAGCGCCAAACACACACATCCGCCTCCGCCGCGATCCAATTTCCCTCCCCTCCGCTGCCGGGGCAGCGACGGGCGGGAGTCGGACACAGAGCTGGCGGCACAGAAACTCACCCGACTCACTCAAAGCCCTGCAATGCATTATGGGAAAAAAAACTTTTAACACTAATAACTTTTCAGGTTTTTGCTGTTGTCGTTTTTTTTTTTAAAGCTTATAATGTGGCGCTAATCAGTTGGGAAGCCGTCCGAGGCGCCGAACGCGACGGATTTTTTCCGGAACATGGCGGAGCGCGGGCTTTGGTTTGCCGCGCGATAAGGAAGCGGTCGCTCGTTTGCGCGCGGGAGAAGCGTACGGCGGCGCGATCTGGAAAACCCAGAGGCAGCTTTTCATCTCCTTCGCGTTAATTGGAAACAGAAGAGGAGGCCGCGCGTTTTATTACGAAGATAATTCTTACTGCGAGGGGGGGGGACTGGACTTCAAAAGTAAGGAAATTAAAATTTGAATTCAAGACACGAGCCGATTTACAGTTTTGTCAGTTAGGACCCCCCCCCCCACAAAAAGAAAGACACCCAGAGTACAGAGTGTAATTTAGTGTAATTACTATTTTGTACAAGCTGACAACCTTTGTGCCTAGTTACTGTAGAAGCAAACACGCACACGTGTCATTTGCATGCGCCAAAATGACGGACATCTAGGAGCGGAACAGCGGGAGAGTAACGAGGCAAAACAAAAGGCTGAGAAACTTCACCCAGAATAATTTTCATATTAGCCACCCCATAATTTCCCTGTAAATCCTAACGGCACATGGTCCCAAAACACCGCAGGCAGGCTATCTGATTCATTATCTCATTAAAGGTGGGGCTCGCTCCATAAAGCTGGCTGAAAACTCCTTATTGAATTTTTTAGGGAAAAGATTGAATAAGAAAGAGAGAGAAAGTGAGAGAGAGAGAGAGAGAGAGAGAGAGAGAGAGTGAGAGAGACATAGAGAGAAATGAACAGAAGGAATCAGAGCGGGACAGGGGACAGTGAGACCCAGCAATAAAAAGAGGAAGACAAAGAGAGAGAGAGAGAGAGACAGAGAGGGAGAATGGAAAGAGAGGAAGACAGAGGGAGAAAGAGTGAGGGTGAAGACAGAATGGAAGAGAGCGAGATCATGAGACCGAGAGGGAGATGGAGAGATCGGGGGACAGAGAAAGAGGAAAAGAGAGGGAAAGGTAGATTGGAATGCCCTGGTTTGTGTAACAGGTGGAGGTGCTGCACCTGAGAAGGCGTTGCTATAGTAGCGGGACAGGGTCTGCATGATGTCTTTGGAGTGCTGGGTCCAGGGGGCGATCTTTCGGTAGGTCTTGACCCTGTGCACCAGCTGCGAGCCCCCGTACTGCAGGGAGAGGGTGTCCCCGTGGTCCTCGTACAGCTCTTCAAACAGCCTGGGAAAGGGGCGCAAGAGACACCCTAAACAAACCTGCAGGGGCTCCACTCACGCCCCTGCTCACAATCTACTGTGCAATTCGGGGTGCAGGTCCTCTTTTGTTCCATCTCTGCGGAAATAAGAGAATGCTAACTGCAAACTGCAAAACAAATTAAATAAATCAAATTTTAAAATGCATTGATCTGACCCTTGTTTCTTGTTTTTTTAAACTCCCCCCCCTCCCGTACCAGGTCACTGCTATTTCCCTTCACGGCTTCAGACAGGTGATACAGCAACTGCCGCTTCACCTGAGCTGCTTTTTAACAACCGGAACAAACATGCACATCGAACTCGGCACAGACTGCAGTGGCACCAGAACGAGAGAGTGCGACAGATATGGTTCAGCTCAGTCAACACAAACTCAGTAACCCGGCTATGACTCCATTCGACCCCAGCAGCCTCGCAGGGGAAATAAAAAAGAGCAACCCAGGGGGTTAGAGGGGCGCGAAATGGGCGCGAAATGGCGTGAAAGAGATGGCGTTCACCTGACGCAGTCGGTGTCGAACTGCAGCTTGGGCTTGTCGATCATGCCCAGCGCGTACAGCTGGTACGCCAGGGCGCACTTCCCCACCATGAACTGCGCCGTGTTGGTGCGGTCCAGGCAGTCCACGCAGTTGGTCCGCAGCACGCCTGTCTGCCCCGCGGCGGGGGGGGGGGGGGGGGGGAGAGAGAGAGAGAGGGAGAGAGAGAGAGAGAGAGAGAGAGAGAGAGAGAGAGAGAGGAGAGAGAGAGGGAGAGAGAGAGAGAGAGAGAGAGAGGGGTTATAGGGCCCCGGGCTCGTCGCCATGGCGACGGCAACAGCAACTCTAGTTTTATAAATAAACGAAACGAGCAAATGGACGTCCCAAACGGCCCGTTCTCGTCAAAGTCAGCGCGGCCCCCCCCCCCCCCCCCCCCCGATACTTAACCGCTCAGAGTTGTCTGCGATGTCAACAGAGGAAACAAAGCCAGCGCTGGATGGAACGGACGGCCGGGGGGGGAAAAGAAAACTTTGCTGTTGTCGGGAACACGAGAGACTCTCTGTCACTATGGCAACATCCTCTCCTCCAAGTTGACATCCGCAGACGTTTTGCACAACGACAGCAAGGAGAACCGGAGAGTTCTGGGTTGGGGCTCGGCTGCGCTGGCTCCCTGTCAGCAGGGTGATTCAGTAGGGGCGCACCGATCGATCGGCCGTGGGTCGGAACCGGCCGGTTTTCGCCCCAAAACACGGTGACCGGTGACCGGCAGGCTTATTTTTATTTTGGCCGATCGGTATCCCGGTTTTATGACGTAAGAAAGGTGAGCAGAATGCATGCGCAGGCTGCATTGGAATGCTGCTGCTGCCATGCCTTTCCCAAAATGTCAGCCGTCTGCACGCAATACAAAGTGAGTGAAACGGACATTAAAGGTCTTTTTTTTTTTTCCCCAACCTGGGTCTTATTTTCGTAATATTTTCCATCAATCCTATTGGCTCTGATAGTTTCTAACACCATCAGCTTCAAAATGGCTGGCACAGGGGCATCGATCCAGAGGCTATATCTGTGTTTCCTTTTTTTTTTTTTTTAAATTGACATTTAATCTCATCTTCCGTTGGAAGCACTTCCTGTGACGCATGCAGGGCGAGAGAGAAGCACTTCAAAGCGGCAAAAAAATCTACAGGACGGAAAATGGCTCCCGCACGTACACTTCCGATTTGTGGGCGAGTGATCGGGGGGGATGACAACATTGTTTTGCCACTTTCAACAGCAACCTTTAGACAACCCCGATCTATTGAAGAATGCACATGAAATCATAATCATAAAAATACCTCCAGAGAACCGCCCCTTGAAGGCTTGTTTTAATTGCACAGTACAACGTATTCATTAGCTCTGTACATTGCATCATTAGCCATTAGCTGTGTGCATTGCATCCATTATCCATTAGCATTTCACTCCGTACTTTGTATCCATTAGCTCTGTACATTGTATCCTTTAGCCATTAGCATTTAGCTGTGTACATCCAATTCATTAGCCATTAGCATTTAGCTTTGTACATCCAATTCATTATCCATTAGCATTTAGCTCCATACATCGTATCCATTAGCCATTAGCCTTTAACTCTGCAGTACCTACCTGCATTCGGCCGTGTGATGTCACACATCCTCCCAGGTCGCCCCACCTGGATAAATAAAATAAAAAGGCCACACAGCAGAGGGCTTAATATCAGTCAAGGTGTCCCAGACCTCATTGCATTTCACAGTTGTCAGACAGAACGAGCGGAAATATTTTGGGGGTGGGGGGGAGGGGGTGTCAGTGTCAGCCATTACCCCTGACAGTGAGCTGCTACCCTGTTACCCTGACCTGCTAGAGGAAGGTGGTCTTTTTTTAATTTTTTAAATATAACACATTTTTCTTTTACGCTTCGTTTCCCTGAACCCTGAAGCCGATTCCAGAAAGGCCCAAGGTAAGCCGACAGCGTGAGTTCAGCGGAACATTTAGCCACTCACAGTAATTCACTCACAGAAGCATGAATGCTTTTTATTTTTTGTTTGTTTTTTTTCCCCCCACAATTACGCAGGAGCGCCTTCGAAAAAAAAAACAGTTTGGCTAATTCTGCTAATGTAAGCACGTGCTAAACCGCTCGTGACAACGTCTCCACATTAGCCACCAGGGACATAGCAGTACTGTATGTAATACGGATTCTCCCCCCTCCCGATTTGGAATACCCCATCACGCTCTCACGCAGCACTCATCTCGTTCACCATCTGGCGATATAATTGTGCGGGGGAGGGAAATTGCTTCTTGACACCGGATCAACAATTTCCCAATTTAAAGGCACTTGAATAGGGGGTTAAAATGTCTCGCACTCCGCTGTAAGGTCACAGGTGGACCCGCAGTGCATTGTGGGTCGTCACGGCGTGTGCCAGATGCATTCTGGGAGAAGCGTCAGACACACTCTCATACAGTAAGGACCCTGCTCATTTAATAAGGAGCTGGTGCACTCATCGCTGTTTTGTGAACCCCCCCTCAACCCCCCACCACTCCCACCACCCCCCCCCCCCCCCGAATTTTACAGATATTTCATTAGGACTGGCAGCCTGACAGTGGCACAGGAACCTCCTCCGACACAGGCTCAGTGCTATCGCAAAATCAGTGAGGAGCTCCTCGTTTTCCCAGTGACTACAGGCAAAAAAGCAAGGAAAGAAAACCCGCGAGCAGGAGGGAGTGGCTCACCTCTCGTCCGGCCGCAGGGTGTGGCAGTAGAAGTCCGACCGGTTGACGAAGAAGCCCGTCCGCCTGACCACGTTCTCCGCGATCAGGCTGAGCCGGTCCAGCACGTTGCACAGCTTGCTGGCGTCGGCGTTTTCCGGGGGTTCGGTTGGCAAAACGGGACGGAAAAATCTCATTAGCGGGCAACCCCCCCCCTCGACACTCACGCTTTCCAAATACAGCTACAATAAATAAATAAATAAATAAATAAATAAATAAATAAATAAAAAAACATCTTTCTTATTGAAACTCCGCTCAGTAAGGCTTTTAGGGGTCGTGACGGCGAAGGTAAGAGTGAGCGATGCACAAAAGCACAGGTGGCACAAATCGAAAGGTGCGTAAAGATGACTTTTTTTTTTGCGTTCTGCCCACTCTCCCCCCCCGGAGCGTTTCCATGGATACCTCCATTTTCATGCCATTCTGGGTAACAGGGCAAAAGATGTAGCCTTAGAGCTGGGCTTGTAATATGAAGGTTGCAGGTTTGAATCCAGGTTTGGGGGTGGTGAGGGGGGGGGGGGGGATAAAATATGAGAAATACGTATCATACACATGTCCAACAGGCTGGGTCAGATGCAGGGCAAAAGAATAAGACTATGAAAGAATAAAGGACATCCACACATCAGCAAACGCTCCCCTGTGCAACTTTTTTTTACCGAAAAAAAAAAAAGGTCTACGTCTGGCAAGAAAGTCAACGTAGGCCGATCGAAATGCCGCGTCTCGAATGAACCACAAGGGCAGCGCTCGGTGTGGAGCGGATAGCCCTCGTTCTCACACGGAAGACGCGTCTGGCCGCAGAAGGGCGTTGTGGGCGGCGGCCGTACCTCTTGGTGTAGCGGGCCATGTCCCAGGCGATGTAGTCGATGCCGTGCGCCGGCGGCAGGAACTGGTTGAGGTTGAGCACCGCCGGGAACAGCTCCTCGCTCAGGATCTTCTCGTGCTTCCTCTTCTCCCGCTTCTGCAGGGGGGGCGGACGGCCAGCACAGAGAGCGCGTGATGTCACAGAGAGAGTGTGTGATGTCACACGTGATGTCACACGGAACATGATGTCATGTGTGATGTCATACAGAGAGAGCATGATATCACGCGTGATGTCACAACGGTCCTGTGTGTGACACAATGCGCAGGATTTGACGTCAATTCCATTTCTACTTCAGTCAATTTTGGGAATTAATTGCAATAAAAAAAGAAAAAAAACCCATTTATTTATGAACCAGACGAATCCCACTCAGATAAAAATATCTTTTTCAAGTGAGCCCTGGTCACGTGACTGCAGCAGACAGGACAGAATGGCAGCATAATGTACTGTTACAGCACAGCACAAAACAAAACAATCAAAGCCAAAATAAAACCAGAGTCCTAGGAGGATGTTTCATGTAATTAACTGACTGGATTGAAATTGAATCGAACGCCGTATCCCTGGAGACGAGGGTCGGCACCATAACGACCAACCGCAAGCAGTAATGGCGGACTCTGAAGGAGGTCATGCAGGGAAAATACAGCCCTAGTCATCGTTCTTGACAATCATCCCTCTCTCTCTCCCACCCCCCCCCTTTTTATTTTCGGAGAGAAGAGGCACGTGGGGAGCCCCATGAGGAGGAAAAGAGGGTGGGTGTCCACACCGTCGCTTCATAAGGGGGGAACCAAGATATGTAACGAACAGCCGAAATATAACGCTGTGCTTCTGTGGTGCACCTGCAAGTTGCTGATTTTAAAACGAAGAGTCAATTTAGAACTAGCCGGGAGAAACTTTCCACATGTTCTTTTTTACATGTAAAATATTTGTCTTAAAAGGGGGAAAAGAAAAAAATCATACAGAATGGCTGCGCTTGCTCCTGACCAACAGTGTGGTGAGTCTGAAACTGAGAGGCAGTCAATACACCACCGTCTTACCCAGCCCCCCCCCCACCCTTCCAGCCCCATCTTTCATCTCACAGTCTCAGGGATGGCTTCTGATCATCACAGGAATGAACTTAAGAGGGGAGGAGGAGGGGGGAGGGGGGGATGAGAAAGAGAGGGGGAAAAAAACAAACTCATTCTGCAGTCTGACCTTTCATATCAACACACGCGCATCAATCAGCTTCCTCGCCGGCCTGGGCCGCCAGGGTCCAATTACCAGCGAATTACAGCGCAGTTCATCGCAGCTGTCGCTCACATGCACCTCTCTCTCTCTCTCTCTCTCTCTCTCTCTCGCACACCCTCCCTCCATCTCTCTCCCTCTCACTCTCTCTACCTCCATCTCTCTCTCCCCTCCTCCATCTCCTTCTCTCTCCATCTCTCTCCCTCCCTCCTCTCTCCACCTCTCTCTCTCTCCCTCCCTCCCTCCCTCCTCTCTCCACCTCTCTCTCTCTCTCTCCCCCTCCATCTCCCCTTCTCTCCTTCTTCCTCTCTCTCCCTCTCCTTCCATCTCTCGGTCTCTCCTTCTCTCTCCCCCCCTCTCCCTCTCTCCCCTTCTCTCTCTCTCCCTCTCCCTCCCTCTCTCTCAGAAGGCGCCGCGGCCGGGGTAGAAGTCTTAATTAGCATTTAAATCACAGACGTGCGCCGCCACGGAAACGGCGGCGGAGAGGTCCTCCGCGGTTAGATTAGCGCAGACAGGCTTATCTACATGCTAACGAGGTAATTTGCACACAATGCAGCGAGATTTCGGCGGCGGGGCTGGCAACGTTTTTGGGGGAGGGGGCTGGGTGGGGGTGGGGGTGCACGCATGCCTGGCCATGTGAGAGCCGCCCTCCGTCTCCCCCCCCCCCCCCTTGGGACCGCACAGCCGACACAAACCGCCACTGCCGGCCAGACAGAGACACCGCTGGGATTTTAACGGTTCGATTCCTGCCCCCCCCCCCCCCCCCCCCCAAATCCCCCATCCCAACACACACACACACACACACACACACACACCACACACACCCTTTCCTCGCTTCCCGTCTATACACTGGTGGCAGGGGGGCCCGTTGGGCTCCCCGCTCCCCCCCCCCCCGGGTCACATGGTGGGGCCCTGTGAGCCAGCCGCCAAACCCACGCAGCGCACCCCTCGTGTGCCTCAACGTGACCGCAAAAATTTGAGAACCGGGACCACGCTGGGGGGGCAATGCCGGGAGCGCCGATTACCCCCCCGGCCCAACCCCAACCCCCCCCCCCCCCCCCCCATCCCAGACTGAGCGCGTGGAGCCAGAGTCGTCCCCCACAAAAAACTCTTTCCTCTCTCCCCCCCCCCACATCTACCAGCACCGATAGCAATGCTCTCCTCTCGGACTGTCCGAGGCGTCTGGGGGGGGGGGGGGGGGCACCTGTACCTCAGGACTGAGGCAAACGCAGCGATGCGGCCGAATTTTAATCATGTAAAAACAGATGCAGCGTAATGCAATGTTAAATACTTTAAAACACCTCGTCGAGCACTAACTAACTTTGGGCAAAATATCCCAAAGTCATATTTGGACTCCGTGTCTTGTTGATCTTTATTGACTCATTCATGGTCGATGGATGGGGTGGGGGGGGGTGGGGGGGGAGTAACTAAATAAATGCAACAAAAGCAAAAGCATAACAATGGGGTGCATTTTGCAAAAGAAAACATGGCTGCTTTATGGATGGCAGCCTCACAAGGCCCTGAGTAAGAGAGCCACAGCAACAGAAGGACCGGCGAGCACGAGAGGAGAGCGTGGTCGCCATAGCAGCACGTTACCTTGACGAGGTTGAGGATGATTATGGGGGAGCCGAACCTCTGGAGCATCTGGTCGAAGTGCAGGGCGGCGACATGGGCGTAGGGGTCGGCCTGATCCACTGGAGCAACACGGAGACAGGTGCCCGAATTAGCCCACGGAAAGAGCCGGAAACACACGCCACGCGCACGGACCAGCGAGGCACGCTCGGAGCGTGCGTCAACATTCGGGGAACGCCGAAGGGCAGCGTTTCCCAGAAACCTGACGTCCATAATGCTCTCACGCATGCACACACACACGCACACGCATGCACACAGACACGCACACACATGTACAAACACGCGCGCACACACATGCACACACGCGCACACATACACACACACACATGCACACACACGCACGCACATGCACACACATACACACACAGACTAACTCATGTACACACACACACACACGCGCGCGCACACACATGCGCACACACAGACTTACTCTCATGCACACGCACACACACAAATACACACACACACTCACACAAAACAAACAGTGAATAAGTATCAGCAAATAAATTAGAATTAAGCAGAAATCAGTAAAACAAAGGGCAGCTTCATAGTAAGTAATAAATAAATTCAGATTCTATTCACAGCTCTGAAATATTCAGTTAATTTGAAGAAGAAAAAAAAAACCTGCCATCTTCTAATCTTGGGGAAATCTGGCACAACAGAAAAAAACAGTTCACTTGTCATATAAATGGTTTCCATTTTTTGACCAGCGCAACATGAGGCAGTCATAGAACTTTTTAAAAAAAAATTTTCCCCAGCATTAAAAGACCTGGGAAAAAATGGGTCACAGACCACCTCTCCATCGCGTGTTCGCGGCCCATTCGCCTCGCTGTTGACAGACTCTATAATGGCTCCGTGGTAATCAAAGCAGCAGCCTTGGAATGAGAAACGAGCGCACGTCTCACAACAGCCCCGTCGCCCCTGGGGCGCGACGACGCCCGCTCGCCTTCGGGCCGAAAACAAAGCTTCTCACCCGCGTACGGCACGCCAGCCGAAACCCATGGAAAACGGCCCCGGGTTTGAGTCACTGGCACAGGGGGCGGGGAATGAAAGGACTAGTTACAGTAACCGACCTTGTGCCCATTACAAACAAATGTGGCGGGGATTGCGATTATTTATGCTAAGAGGGGGGAGGGGGAGAGCATGGCCTCCATTGTCAATGGTAGAAAGCAGTGATCTAGAGCATTTATATTCTCCATTTCAGTGCGTGTTATGTAACCTGCAATATGTAATGTCTGGTAAATATTAGGCTACTTAGAAACGTAGCGTTAAAAAAAAAAACAAAAAAAAAAACTTTTGAACGAAGCTTCAGGGGAAAAAAAAAGTTCTAAAACTGAAAAACAGTTGAGCGTGAGAAGCCTTCCCTGTGTGACGTGTGCTTGTGCCCACAGAATAAAATCTATACTGCAATAATTCAAGCTAAATGCCACAAGAACTCGCAAACCCATACACTGCTGGGAATGAGCCTGGCCAATTAACACAGAGCACTGGTTACAATTAAGCGCTGATTTTAGCTGAAAATCTCCCCATAAAATAAACAAAGAATAAAAAAGAAAGGGTACCCCATGTTTTCCACAGTAATGCAGATTGATCCAGTAGCGTTCTCCATTGCAAACTTAGTCTTTCACAGGTGTGCATCCACCTGCATGTTCGCCAGTTCTCTTTCACAGGTGTGCATCCACCTGCATGTTCGCCAGCTCTTTCACAGGTGTGCATCTCACAGCAGGTTAGTCACCCCTCTTTCACAGGTGTGCACCTCTTAGCAGGTCAGCCACCTCTCTTTGCAAATCAGCAATCAACTTCCTAATTAGGAAATGAATGTGTTGTACATTCAGTACAGGCACCCTCTGTTAAAAAAAGGGTTCCAGGCATAAAAGGCCGGGTACAAAGTACAAAGAGAGACACAAGTTCATTTTTAATGATCAGAACAGAGACCTGAAACGAGCTGAACGGTTTATTTGCAATTATTATGCTTGTTAAGCGTTTGGGTCTTCTGTTCTTCACTGACGCTAAAGCACAAACGAAACTAAAAGAAAAAAACTTAAAATCCGAGACGGCTCTTTGAACACAAACACCGTTGCCTTGGTGGGGGGGGGGGGGGGGGTATTTAACCGGGCCAGAGGGGCGCCATGTTGATCATGGCTTCAGGAGGTGACTTCGGGACACGGCCCTTTCGTCCGTCCGGCGCACAACAGGTCGCAGAGAAAACAGAAAAACACCCGCGGCTTCTCCCTCGCGATTGGCCCTGCCACCTGACGATTGGTTCGGCTGCCGTCTCCTCGACACCTGGAGAACGGGGCCAGCCCCACGCTGCCCCTCTGTCGTCTCTCCTTGGGTGACCCTTTGCTCTCTTGTAATCTCAAATCCCGTACCGCTAGCCCCTGTTCCAGGTCAACGTTTAAAATGGATTTCCAGGTAGTTTCAGTTTTTTTTTCTTGTTTTTTTTTTACACTAGGTAGGGGACAGTGGGCATTGTGGGTGAGCGTTCTGATCACTGCTGGCTGCTCATTGGTTGTGAACCATAATTCTCCACAGTAAATGGTTCAAATGAAAGTTTCATCTTAAATATTTGATCCTTATCAGACATTTTGAATAATAAAACAGTGCCTCACAAAAGACATCTGATCCACCCTAATGTAGACTACCGGGCTGTGAACCTTTCGACAACCAGGAAAAACATTTGAAAACGAATCATTTTATCAGCCACTGAGGTGTACTTCAATAGTACCAGTTATAGTTTAGACTGTCAATGTTTCGACGGTTAGCTGCGCACGCTGCTTCGTATGCCACCATTTGCTCTGGCAGCACAGGGAATCTACCAACGCAGCGCTACCTTCATTAGCCTCGGCACTCAGGAGCCATTTTGAACGTGATTGGACATAGCTCTGGTGCTGCTGTATGAAAATGCTAACGGTAACTGCCACCCTTATCCTCTTAAAGAGAGCAGATATGCCTTCTCTTCTGTCTCTGCAGGGGAGGCATCGCGGAAAGACATTCGGTCCAATTTCCAGTAAAGCGCTGCAAGCGTTTCTCGTTTATTTTACCCCCCCCCCCCCCCCATCCCCCCCATCCCCCCCCACGCAGACAGAGCGGCTTTGCTTTTCATTCCGGTAATTTCCCCCCCAACGCGCACGCAGTCCCGGTCTTGTTTTTCGATTTTCACACTCCCGCGCCTTCCAATCTCTTCAAACCACCATCAAGAAGAAAAAAAATATATATGAAAAAATCAAGCGCATTTCAAGTGCCTCTGTGAAAAACGGTTGCAATTTGCAAAAAAAAAAAACTTTCAAGTCCTTATTTTTTTCTCTTCAGAAATCCCAAATAAGAAACAGCAGCGGGCAGAGCAGGAGCAGCCGCCATTATGACAGTGGAGCAGGAGCAGCGGTCATTACGACAGTGGAGCAGGAGCAGCGGTCATTACAACAGTGGAGCAGGAGCAGCGGTCATTACGACAGTGGAGCAGGAGCAGCGGTCATTACGACAGTGGAGCAGGAGCAGCGGTCATTACGACAGTGGAGCAGGAGCAGCAGTCATTACTACAGTGGAGGAGGAGCAGCGGTCATTACGACAGTGGAGCAGGAGCAGCGGTCATTACGGCAGTGGAGCAGGAGCAGCGGTCATTACGACAGTGGAGCAGGAGCAGCGGTCATTACGACAGTGGAGCAGGAGCAGCGGTCATTACGACTGCAATACTCACGGCGGATGGGGGGTTTGGGCATCATGGTGGAGATGTCCTGAGACCAGTAGAGGGGGACGGAGCCCCGGACCTGGACGTACGAGGAGTAGCTCCCCGCGGTGAAGCACATGACCGAAGCGTCGTGGATGATCTGCTCCGTCTCCACCTCATTGGCCACGTCCCCCTGCGGAACGGGCAATCGCAGGCACACAACTCGTCACGTGACTCATTTAAAAAAAATAATAAATCCGCTTTATTTTACAGATCTGTGATTTACTTTGGTCCGTCTATCAAAACACCCAGTGCATTTTTATATTTAAACACAGCTGAATGTGTAAAAGTTATAGATAGCATGGCTCTAGCTAACTAGCGAGTGATAAAGATTCTCGCCTTTCTAGCCTTTCAACAGTTTACTTGATTTAGCTAGCTAACTGCTAGGCCCTTCCGTACAGGCCTTTCTACAGTTCACTTGCTTTAGCTAACTACTTAGCTTACAGTGCTTTAGCTAGCAGGCCAATGACGATAAAACTGTCCAACCCAGATCCTACGTGAATAACCATACACTTATGCATGCTTAGTGTCGACACCGGAACCGGACCGGAAGCGGAGGGCAACAGGTTTCATACGAGCAACAGATTTTATTCTGAACAACCGGCCAAAACGGAACTTTCGTACAACCCCAATCTGTACAACATGGCGGCGACCCACGAACTGCACTTCTCGGGCTGGCTTCAAAACGCTTTTCGCCAAGCCCGCGGAGAGTCGATGGTGTGACGTCACGGTGACATTTGTCCATATTTTTCCTACAGTCCACGGTACCGACACTGGCCGTCGTCAGAGCAACAGAAAGTTACCTCGCAGTTGGCGCCTCTCTTGAGAAAGCGCGTCCCGGCGAATTTGCTGGACCTCCTGGCGATGAGGGTGACGTGCACGGGCCGCCCGTAGATCAGCAGCTCTGAGAAAGCGCGCGGGGTTAAGGGAGAAACCGCGCGACCGCGAATACAGCGCTACAAACTAGCGGCGAGATAGCAGCGCTCGCGCTAATCGATAAGAACTAGTAGGAACTTTCCATAACAGAAAAACACACACACACACACACACACACACACAGCTGAGGGACCGGTAAAGATGTTACACAGCAGCAACGTGATTTTAACCGCCTCGCGTTTAAAAAAAAAAAACGTTAAAATTCGCAGATTTGTTCTGCATTTTTCTAAATAAAATAAAATAAATCGTATACGTGCCAAAGCAAGGGCAGCAACATATTATGTCATGAAACACTTGACTAATTTGTGCATGTGTCTGAGATTGATATTCAAGGAAGATTTTTTTTTTTTAATCTCCGAGAAACAGATGGGCTTCTCATTACGCAATTACGAGCCAGTCAAGTGCTTCAGACACAGGACTCTGTGTTTAAACACCTGATGATCAGTCCTAAATGACTTATCTGGAACGGGCGGGCCGTGTGACAGAGGCACTCTCAAATGTCTCCCGATTTCACATCTGCTTCAGAGGCGAGGCAAGGCGAGGACTTCCACGTGCCTCTCCGAACGCAGGCACATTTTTCAACAGGTGGGGAGCGAGCGAGCGAGGCAGGGAGGGAGGGGGCGAGTGGGCGAGGGGAGGGAGGGAGGGAGGGAGGGGAAGATGAATTTACTAAAATTTCCATTTAAATTCTAGTGAATAAAACATCAGCTACTGCCAGTCTCTCTCTCTCTCTCATAATACAAAGCACTGCCATTGAAGCAGAACAGCCTACAGGCATACCAGACAGAGCCAGCTCAGAGCCAGCAGAACAGGGCACACACACAGGGATCACTTACACACACACAGGGATCACACACACACACACACACAGCGGTACCAAAATGCTTTACCTTAAGGCCCCCAAAATGGACGACTGAGAACCGCCACACGTCAATTAAAAAAAAAAAAAAAAGGCTAACATTTCACATCTTTACCCAACATCCACTGAAGGCCTGCTCGATGCAGTCGATAGCAAATTTAATTAGTCAAATTCACACCTGGAAACAAGAAAGCCATTAATGGCTTTCATTACGGTCTCCAAAAGCCCCTTGGAAACCTATAAATCAAGTGAAATGTTAGGAACTGCAAAATTACAACAAAGTCGAGTTCTGTTCCAAAAGCAGTGGACCAAAACTTTTTACGCTCCATTAAATTCGGACAATATGACAAAGAATACTTCGTTCCAAATAAATAATGCAAATAATTAGTTACTGAATTAATAACTCCATCAAGTAAGTACACCTTTATGAAAATGCACTACAGTATTACTATAAAGACTTATTGCAGATAGACTGTAGAATTGCTATATTACTACTGACAGTATTACAATAGTGTTTCTATGGTTTTTTTCAAACACACTATAGAGAATACTCCAGTGATACTGTACAATTAACTGTAAGATCATTATAGTTAGTTGTATTGCATTACTATAATATTCTCTACAGCATGTTTGACAAAACCATAGAAACCATAAAAACATATCAAAGTAATAACAATAAACTAAGATCATTATAGATAATAATTCATACATAGTATGTCCCAATTTACGTTAAAAATTACTATTATATTTTATTACACTATAAGAATATTATAGTGCCACTGCCGTATTCTAACAGCAATAATGCTATGGTAATCCTGAGGTGTAATCATTGGAATATTTTCATGAGGCCACTGATAAGGAGCCCATTGTAAGGTTTGCTCAAGGGAACGTCGTGTCCCCACAGCCACAAACACACAAGTCTGCGACACCGAAAGACCCCGGCCTCTCTCTTTCAACAAATGGCGGGGAGAGCATCTGTCCGCGGGTGCACTGAGGACGCTCGCCCGCGGGAGCGTTAGCGCACACAAGGAGAGCCAGAGGGGTGCTGGAGGAGATCTGTACCAGAAAGGCCCCGACGGGCCGGCCGTTCGTACATTTATTTATAAATCCAGAAACGCCGCGCCTCCGCGCACTCGAGCCGCACTCGCGCCGGGCCGAGGCCCCGCTCCGCTTCGGCGCTCAGACCAACCCGGGCGCGCCCGGTTTCCCCAGGCGACGGGAGCGGTGGCGGTGGCACGGGGGGTGAAATCGAGATGCCTCATTGGAGCACGTACAGCAGGAGGGGGGGAAATCGAGACGTCTCATTGGTGCACGTATGGCAGGAGGGGGGAAATCGAGACACCTCATTGGTGCACGTATGGCAGGAGGGAGGGAATCGAGACGCCTCATTGGTGCACGTATGGCAGGAGGGGGGAGATCGAGGAGCCTCATTGGTGCACGTATGGCAGGAAGGGGGGAAATCGAGACGCCTCATTGGTGCACGTATGGCAGGAAGGGGAGAAATCGAGGAGCCTCATTGGTGCGCGTTACGTCAAATCACGTTGTTCCAGAATCACCGGCCCCAAGGACAAGGACACACAGCCGGACACGCACGTGTGGAGGGGAGGGGGGGGGGGTGATTTGCCACCCTAGTGGTTCCCAAAACTAGGTACTGGGGACCCCACCGCGTAGGTCGCCTCCCCATCCAACCCATTACCGCAGCCTCGGATCCTCGAGAACCCACTAGCGTCTCTTAATGAGTCACATTTAATGTCTAACGGGGGGAGATTAAGCCCCCTAAGGCCATATTGAGTCAGAGATGAAGAAGAAAAGTTCCATATTCACGCCGTCACGCCAGGACGTTCCATCAGTCAGATCAGCTAATGATCATCTTCGTCTAAAATAGGCTACATACGTGCTAACATGAGTCATTCTGAAAGTGGTCACATTTTTAAAAATCGATCCATTCACAGACTGGCAGGTGAAACCGCTTGGGTCCTAATTGCCAAAAGAGTGACACCAGGTCACGGAAACGAAACCATCTGTGGAAAATGCAGAGTTGAAAGGAGAGTAGAACTTAAATGCGTTTGATCTGAATTTTTATCAAAAGACTGGTTGTTGCAAAAACCAGCACACAGGACAGAGTTTGAGAACCAATACTTCACCCTATGTGTCTCGCTCAAGGGTCCAACGGAAGTGCCCCATCTGGGAATCAAACCTGCAACCCTGGAGTTATAGACCCGGCTCTCTAACCACTAAGCAACCCTGCTGCCCTACACTACCCATCACTACCCCCAGAAAGTGGACCGCATTCAGCAGCTCACACTGGGAAGAGATGCATAGAGAAAGAGAGGGGGAAAAAGAAACACTAGCCAGGTCCGGCGCTACTGCTCATATTAAGCAGGAGAACACACTTCTGTTTCTCTCTATATTCTCTCTATTTGAGGAGACTGCGGATGAGAGTCTAAATGCATGTAATGTGATGCAGTGGAACACACATGTCTCATATTCCCCCATGCAAATGGCCGCACGCTAAGGATACTGGACTGGCCACACATTTCACATATTCCCCCACAAAGATGGCCGCACGCTAAGGATACTGGACTGGCCACACATTGCACATATTCCCCCACACAAATGGCCGCTCGCTAAGGATACTGGACTGGCCACACATTTCACATATTCCTCCACACAAATGGCCGCACGCTAAGGATACTGGACTGGCCGCAAAAGCCATGGATGATGTACATGAGCCAGTCGGGATGGACCACGTCTCTGACCTTCTCCAGGAGCTTCCCGTTCCACACGTACTTGGCGTACGGCTCGTTCCTGATCCCGTTAACCACTGCGGTGAAGCGGACACAAGCAAAAAAAAAAAAAAAAAAAATTATTTTTTTATTTTTAATTACAAAAAATGTTGCGGCAAGCAAACTCTAAAGACTCTACAATGTGAGAAGAAAGCGGCAGGGTATGTACTGGATAAACGAAGGTCCCAGCTAAGACAAAATGTTCTCACAACGTGACTGGAATGTTTGGTTAACGTTGCCACTATGTGGCTGCAACATTGTGAGAATGTTTTGTGTTAGCAGGGGTGCTGGCATGCGCCAAGTAACTAGGCAACAGAACAGCAACGTCACATTGCCACGTCACCGCATGATGCGCATCGAGATGCAACGTCGTAACGTTGCATGACTGCATGATACAATGTTGCTTCACTGCATGATGTCATAGGGTGACATCACTGAAAGAAGTCATGAGGTCACATCACTGCAGTACTGCAGAAAACGACCAGGCCGGCAGCCCGGAGGCTGAGAGGGATCAAGATACCCTTGACCATCGGAGAAGGAAAACGGTGGTTTTTGAAAAGCAGGGTGACACGGCACATAAGAGGTCGTCTGAATCCTGGACATGGTCCCGCATTGGTACCCCCTAAACAGGGCCGTAAAAACGGACTGCGGCAAATCTGAGCAACTGCCAGTCCAACTCAAGGAACGCGAGGACAGGAATGAAAGGCTTTAGCTACCCTGAGTTGGAAGGCCTTCGTCCTCGAAAATGTCAAAGCTGTCCTGTCGGCTCTGGGCTTGGACCTCCGCCTCTTCCACCTTCTTCTTCTCCTCCTCCTCCTCCGCCTCCGCCTCCGCCTCCTCCCTGCCCAGGTCACGGGCGGTGTTGAGGAGGGTTAGGTTGTACTGCAGAGAGTGACTCAGATCGTAGCAGTAGCTGTAAACAGAGTTCAGGCAGGCGGGGTCAGCCAAAATCACACTGGATTTTCACACAAAAAAAGAGAGTGAGAGAGAGCGAGAGAGAAAAAAAAACGCTACTCTTGTTGCTTGGCAACCGGCTGGATACAGACACACGTTTTCAGGGAAGGCATGAGGTGCAGCGGAGAACACGAGAGGTCCCAGCGCGATTACGAGCGGGTCTCTTTTCGAGCTGCTCTCGTACCAGGAGACCCAGACAGCGTTTACAGCTGGCAGTTCAGCCTGGACCCACATCTCCTTTGTAATTCCTCCTTCATTTAAACCTCGCAGAAGCACTGAGGGACAGCCCCTCACTTACAAAACTCCTCAGCCACAACAAAAGAACACAGAAAAAAGAGAAGAACATTAGGCAAGACGATAATCACAGTTAAAAATAGTCAAAACATTAGATCTGTTAAAATTATTACAGAAGGAAAAAAACATGAATGAATTTATAAATAAAACGGTAGCAAAAAAACATTTATAAAATAAAAATAGGAAATAGGAAGCAAATAGGAAAACACTAATTAAAACAATTACAATTTAAAAAAAAACAGTGAGCTTCAGCATTAGGCTCTGAGATGGTCTTAAAGGCAGTAAGGATTTATACAGGACATGTCAGGGAAGACTCAGTTTGCGTTTCATATGAACTGCTAACAGGAAGGGGGTCGGCCACGAGGCAGCTGGCCAGGCGCACAGGGGCTTTTTTTAGACTCCCGCATTCACGCTCCGGCCAAACGGTTTGGGCAAAGGGCGCACGTGAAAGCGCTCGGAGAGAGGACTCCGCGTTCCCGCGAACGCCTCGAAAAGCCATCAGGAACGAGCCCGTCTGAGCCAAGGCCGGCGAAGCGGCGCTTGAGGTTCCGAGCGTGTTGCGCGCGTGGCGACTCGACGGTCCTCGTGAAGGAGGCCGTTGCGAAGGCCGACTAAAAACGCGATCGGCGCGCGAAGGAGCGGGAAGCGGCCTCGACGGCTTTCGGGCGCATCGACTCGGGACAGACAGGGACCCGAGGTCCGACCGCGGTGCCCGGGCGAGGCGGCGGTCGGGGCGATGGCGCGTTCTGGTACGCGGCGCCACGGGGACCGTCCCGAGTCACCACATCCGGTTCGGAGGCCGGAGACGGACTCTCTCACCTGAAGTAAAAGTTGCTGGACAGGTCCACGTTCTGGAAGATTCGCACGTATCTACAAACAAAAAACAAAACAAAAAAAAAAACAACAGCATGTTACCAGTCACAGTTAAGACATCTATCTATCCATCTATTTATCCATAATTATAAAAGCCTGATTTGTAAGAATCTGAAGCCATGTATCAATTAAAATTATGGGGGATGACAATAAAGTAAAAAAAACAAAAACGTATTTCTATTGTCGTCATCATTTAGAATGATGGGCCTTTGGAACGTCACACATACAGCATCAAGGAATAACTAATTCCATGGTTATTATTTGCATACATGCATAAAAAAGAAAATTTACACACATTAATATCACAGGAATAAAATGCTGCAAAAATGCATTACTCCATTGTGTTTGTAAACAAAGGCCTCTGCTGTTTTTAAAAGTGAACAACCAAAAAAATCACAAAATTTTGAAATTGGAACTAGTCAGATGGCTGATTCTCAGCATTATGAGTATTTATTTATTTTTTTTCTGTGGAGGTTCCCTGTAACAGTTCTACTCTCCAGGGGCCTAAGGTGGAGAAAAACATGAGCAAATCTCACTAGCCGCCAAATGGGCTAGCTTGGCTAAGCTAGCGACATAGGATAGTCCTCTGAATGTTGCCTGCAGCGTGCACTACGTGTGTAGTATGATCTGACCTGGGCCCTGTTTCAGGAAGCAGGATCACTCATGCTGGATGACTGCACTAGTTAAGTAAAACCCGGGACGGCTCTTTTTGCTTCAGTCCATGTTCCAGATTCGGGAGGC
Organism: Anguilla pacifica; assembly: GCA_039654925.1. Lineage (NCBI taxonomy): Eukaryota > Metazoa > Chordata > Actinopteri > Anguilliformes > Anguillidae > Anguilla > Anguilla pacifica. The sequence continues at coordinate 59,628,930 of CM077289.1, read as the reverse complement.
GTTCCGGGTTCCGGGTTTTTGCCCAGCACGGTCACCCGGCTAACTCCGGCTAACTCCGGCTAACTCCGGCGATCCCGCTTCGCGAAACAGGGGGGCCCGTGTTTTTGGAACGCAGCCTCTTTTCATAACATGAATAGAATCACCGACCGCAGGCGGGTCACTCGATTTTCAGGTCGAACCGTTGCCACGGCACCGCGGCGTTCCGCCGGCGGTGTCGATGACCCGCGAGAAAAAGGGGGTCAGGATAACCTGACACCAGCGCGTCTTCGACGCCCCCGCTTCCTGTTTTTTCCCCCCGGGGCTGGCTGGCTGGCTGGCTCGCCCTCTCGCTCACCTGGCCTCGTCCGGATGGGTGACCCGCACCGAGTCGTTGGGGATGTAGATCATGTTCGTGTCCTCGATCTTGTATATCGAGTGGCCCCCGATGTCGGCCATCTTCCTCCTTTTGGTGATGAGGATGATGTAGTAGCCCTCCAAAAAACGGACGAAGCCTGCGAGCGCCAGAACGGACGACAGAAAAATAAACGAACGACGACTTTTTTTTAAAAAGCATCGCTCACAAACGCCGTGTTAAGACGTTCCAGAAATACATTTAGAACAGCGATGGTCATTGGGTAATCTCAGACAAAAAGCAGAAAGCCTTCGCCGTGTAAATTATTCTCACCGTTCAGCTTCTCGGAAAGCGTTTTCTAATTCTATTCTCGCACTAATACAGACGGCTTTGTTTTGCCTGGGCTGCGCGTTGTTTGTTTGAAATTATGCAAATCGGATTCGTTACACAATCGCGGCGAGGGAACACACAGCCGGGAATTGAAACAACGTACACTGGGGCCGTTTCAGCCGGATAAACACATGCTTTCTTTAAGCTCCGTCGCTTCTCATAATTGCAGCTTTGCACGTACACTTCAAAGCTAATTACGTCCGCGTTAAACGAGCTTCGTTTCGCCGGCTCCGCGGTTCACGCAGGGAACGGGCCCCCTCGACGGTCCACCGATATTCTAATGAGGTCTTACATGCACAGCACTGCAATGCAGAAGGCTTCCCATCCACTCAATTTTCCTCAACAACATCTACAGGTCTGGTGGAGCGTAGTGTGGAAAACTAAAGAAAATGAACCGTTTTAACCGTGAGCTGCCATTAGGGTTAATGGAAACCACCATACTACAAAAAGTTGGGCCTAACTCAGGAAAAGGAGAGGGTTAAATGGTTATTCCTGCACTTAGCTTTGTAGCGTTTTAATTTGCACATGATGTAGACAAAGCAAAGTGAAAGGAAGCTTTTGTGGACAAAAACAACAGCAAAAGCCGTTAGAAATTCAGGTACGAATGTGGAATGGTGCCCTAGTAGCTAAAGTTTAGCACCACAGTCACTGTGTACAAGCGCGTGTCAACTCATTGAAAAGTTGTTTTTTTTTTATTTCCCTCCAAAAAAACCGACCCTGTTACAGATACAAACATGACACATTTTGAGGCGAGTTCCTTATTTTCGACTCGGGTCTCACTGACATTGTCTCACCCCCCCCCCCCCCCCGACTCCGATCAAAAAATAACGACGGAAATACACCCAGGGAAAATATTTTTTAAAAAAGGAAATAGTCTCCGAGATAATTTGTGTCGGTGAGAAAATGGCGGAGAGGGACGTCAGAGTCGTCGCCGGCCGAATCGGGAGGCCGCACAGAGGGGCCTTTGTTTTCGCTCGCGGCGCCGGTCCACTTCCCTTTGTTCTTCGCCCCCATTCAAGTTTTCCCCTGGGCCGTTTCCAAAAGGGGCAATTTTCTCTTGTCATGCGTCACCCTATTTCCAATGCAGATAATCCAGGAGGGAACAACAACAACGCCGCTGACGCCGCCGACGACGGCGGAGAAATCGGGCGGGAAGCCCGCATCGCCGAGTCGCACCCGTGGGCGAAACTACGGCGGAGGAACCGCGCGACGGACTCGTCGTTTTCGGGTATTTAGGTCATGGGATTGTTTGGTCGAGGGAGGATGCAATCTCCAATCGCCGCGTAATGTCACTGAAAATTACAAACCGGAGTGGTATGAAAACAAGTCGTCCCCCCCCCAAACCCCCGCAAAAAAAAAAAAACCAGCAAGAAGAGGTGATGCATCTGGGGAGTTTTTTTTATGGAAGGGAAACAGGGGAGGAACGGGGGGGAATGGCGAGGGGTGAAAGTTAGTCAGCCCCAACACCTCACTCACTCAACATGTGGTGCCACGAGAACTAGCGAGGAGATCTGCGCAGATTCATTATCTCCTCGCTATTCACAGTGACCCCCCCCCCCCCCCCGCCCCAAACGCACAGTCTGACATTTCAGGCGACGTCGCTGAGCTTTTTTTGACTGGCGGGATGTGACGTCGAGTCTGCGAAGAACAGCGACTGTGAAACAGCCACCGCCAACTCCGCCTGCGAGGAGTTTCACACGAACCAACGGTCTTCGTCTTCGTCAAGTTCTTAGATTACTTGAAATAACAAAAAATTATAGATTTCCATTCAGTCTGAACAATATGGGAGAAGAAGAACATTAAGCTTTAGCCGTGCGATTTAACGGAGTTGCCGGTGACTTGGCGGCTCAATGTTCTCGTGCTCTGAAGATCAAAAGCACGTCTGTCACCCTTCTCTGACTTAAACAAGCAGTGAGGAACGCAAAGTGTTCAGGTAGATGGCAAGATTGGAAGACACGGCTTATGTAAATGTTGCCAGGTGAGCAACATTTAAAAAGTGTCCTTTGACCCATACAGATCACATAATTATGTGATTAGAAATTTCTGAACTGAACATTCTAATGCTGATGTCACAATCACTGCTGTTAACTGAAAGCAGCGCAGTTCTAGAACTCTTGAGAATTTTGAAAAAAATTTCCAATTCCACTATTCAAGGGTTTGAAAGGGACCGTGTCAACTGGACGTGACGGCAAAACCACGAGAAAGCCGGTCAAATCTTACCCACAATGCCGTAGGCGGACACTGCCCTGGACAGACCGGAGGACCCCTTCTGTCCGATTTTGGTGCGGTTCCCCAGGTCCAGGCGCCCCAGGAGTTCCCGTACCTCTTGCTGATTGTAAACATGCTGCCAAATTAAGGAAGAGAGGTCTGCATTACCCTACACGCTTGGCATTTCAATTTGATGCATCGTTTAACCGCCACGTGTTAAAAATCGCATTACATTCGCAGGTGGACATAACCTCGCTAAAGGCTACCGCATTTTCACCATACAGGGACTCGGTCTGTCCTTTCAGAGCTGCCGCCATTTTACACACCACCCCAACAGGGACACACAGTAAATGAAGTTCACGGTTACGGTACTTTTCCCTCCGTAAAAAAGTGGTCGCTGCCACCATTTTGCGCCCAAACGGCAGACGGTTAGCAGTGTTCCACGCGGTCAGACGCTCGCTACGCCGCAGGTCACGTTGCGTAATGGGCAAACACCTCCGTGTCGCTACGCGCGCGTACAGGACTTGTAATAAACCTTCAGAAGGAAGCGCTCAGTGGGGAAAAAAAACGCATGCTTCTCATATAAAGGGCATCTATTGCGACATCATTACATGAAAACCCCTTGAGGTGATAATATACATGTTTTCCTGGGCCTAAAAGAACAATAGACTGGCAGAAGAGACCTCCATAATATTATTATTATTATTATTATTCATAATAATAATAATAATAATAATAATAATAATAATATCCCAGTATTTACAAAGGAGCAAAAACAAATTGTCTGTCAGATTAACCAGTAATGGGAATGCAGATCTACTCCATAATCATAAAGAGAACGGTCTGCCATCTACGCGCATGCAAAGGTGAAGTATTGTGAAACACCGCACCCTCACCCCCCACCCCCACCTCCAAGCACCTTATGTAAGCTCTCAACGCACAGCACGCATTCGGAGAGCAGCGCACGACCCACCTTGTCATCAATAATCACCAAGTCCTTGGGCTCCGTGCGATCGATTTTCAAAACACGGTGTTTTGTTTGAGCATGATTGCTCCCCACCAGGAAATACCTCTGAAGGAAAAAAAAAAAAAACAAAAACAATCAGCCGATCATGCATGGATGTATGTATGCCACCATTACTACACAGGGATAAAATAACAGGCTTTACTTGTTTACGCATGCTAATAAGACTGCAATTGTAGACGGCTTGCCTTTCTCGCCCCCCCCCCCCCCCACCCCACGGTCACATTATACGGTAGTTTGCAAATATCACAGACATATCAGTCTTGACGGATGTTTATTTTTTATTTTAGTTTTTTTTCACAGGCAGCCAGTGTGACAGGAAGACCATACGTTAAACGTGATGTGTTAAACATTTGATGTTCCTGTCTTGATCGACACCAAACGATCTACAGCAGATAGTGGCGGTATTTTGGGGGGGGGGGGGGTTCCTATCAGGTTTGAACGGTTATTAACAGGCCGGTAAAAGGTTAAATTGTCCATCTATTGCATCTGTAGTGACAAGACAGAACATTGATAAAACTGGATTATCTGCTTTTACATAGCAGGGCACTTTGAATCTGTGCCTTCATCTGCACCGACAGAAAACAGGACTGATGAAGATCTATGGAACATAATGGCATTTCATATGGGAGTACATCCATCTTACACGGCCGTCAGAAGCATACATTATCATCTGTCATGTCATTACCTCTTCTTCTTATTTTTATTTTTATAAACACCGGCGCCCAACCCTAATTTGGAACGTCCCAGCATTTGCGATCAAAGTCACGTTCATGCTGAACCCCACGGCCGATTCGGGACAGTGTGGACACGCGCGGTTCTCCTCCGAAAACGCGCGGCGTTGCCAGCCCGGTTCTTCTCGCGCCACGGCCCACAGCCGAGTTCACACGCAATTTAATCGGAAGGAAGACCTCTCGTGTGCGGCTTTGGCACGCAGACCGCGGGCACCTGATTGACCAGCAGGGGTCGCTGGAGAGCCGTGAAACACGTGCCCCTAACAGTCTGCACCCTCCCATACCCCGGGCAAACGGAATCGCCAATTACACGACTCCTTATGGGGCTACCGGTTAGCACTGGCGCGGTCCGGATGTGATGTCGTTTGCCCAGTGGCACTTTTTAAGGATGCTTACAGATCGAGAGCCAGCTCAAATCACATTACGAGCCGATTTGTGACCCCGTTTCCTCTTCGGCTCAACTTTGTGCTGCTAAAGACCACAAAAGCAGGGAATTGAGAGGAAAAGTGTCACTGCTTCACAACTATGAGTTTCCTCCCTTTGCATCCCCAGCTGAGTGACCTCCATTCCAAATCAAGGAAAGTAAAACAACAGCCTATTCCAGTGTCCGAGGCACTGCTTTTGAGTCAGTTCAGTGTCACACTGAACCAAGGGGACATGGAGTGTTGAGCACCATGTAGGTGACCGCAGGAAACAAAGAAAGAAAGAAGGACAGATAACATTTCGGTGACACAGTAACCCGTAACACAGCAAATGACACCTTTTAGAAGAGATAACAATCGATCATTACACTACACAATAAAACGCGGCGAGGTAATCAATTCGCTCATTGAGGCCCAGGGAATAATTTCGCCTCCAATGTGAATGTGTGAAAGAAAGCTCTTTCACTCTACTCCCACCTCTAATAGGCCATCGCTTGCAGATTGCAAATTACATTATTTTGCCAGAGCACTGTTAGAATTGCCTCTTCTAAGCTGTTGGTTAGCTCATGCTGTTAAGGCACTGTTGCAGTGCATGGATGGGCCCCATGGTCTGGTATCTGTTAAGAAACTGTTCCAGTGCATGGATGGGCCCCATGGTCTGGCATCTGTTAAGACACTGTTCCAGTGCATGGATGGGCCCCATGGTCTGGTATCTGTTAAAGCACTGTTCCAGTGCATGGATGGGCCCCATGGTCTGGTATCTGTTAAAGCACTGTTCCAGTGCATGGATGGGCCCCACAGTCGGGGATCAAACCCCAGCTATGTGTTGCTCACAGCAGTGGCTGAAATCGTGCACTTTGAAGGAGAGCAGATGTGTTTCTGCGCTCTCCGATGTCAATAGAAGAGGTCGCGTCGATGAGCTCTCAGAAATACGACTGAGCATTCCAAAATTCGGTCAAAAAAAAAAAAAGAGGTAAAAGCATAAAAAGAAAACACGGTCTCTCCTAATAGCATACACGTCATGTTTTCTCCCACCTTGTCCCACATCGAGTAAATGCACCTAGGCAACAACATCATTCAAAAGTATGTGGATGTGGAATAATATTTTTTTTAAAACCCCCTCCACATATTACAGGTAAAAGCTTCAAGGTATTTTAATAGCTTTTTAAGTGCAACTTCCTTCCACCACTCTGCTGTTGCTTTTAAGAACGGTATTTTAGAGATATATGAGGTTTCACCCTAATTCATTTTTATCAGGTCAGTGCTCGTATTTGTGAAGTTTCTCAATGAGGAGTTGCTGATGTTGAGCTAGTTTCACCTTTCAGCTCCCCTGCTGACCAGCTGGGATTCTAAACTGGTTTTAACTGGTCGTAGCCTGCTGTGGGATTTAGGTTGTCTGTGGCTGGTCAAAGCTGGTCATAGCAGGCAGAGTAAGCTGGTGGCTGAGCTGGTAGGCTAGCTGACTTTAGGCTAATGAATAGGTGATTAAGCTGGTCGGCCAGCTACAGTAAAACCAGCTGCAAGTGTTGAAAACACAGCTGCGACCAGCTTGACCAGCTTAGGCTAGTTTAAGATGGCATTTTCAGCAAGGTCATAGTGGAAATGTCTAAGACATGGAGAGTGGAAACGAGAGTTTGTATTCATAAAAGATCTCCGACTATAAAGTGCTGGTCTAGGATCAGTTTAGACTTTTAGGTCATGCTGCACATGGCTAAGATTTGGACTGTGTACATGTGAGTTTGTATTCATAAAGCATCACAGAGTATGAGTGCAGATCTAGGGTCAGGTTTCTCCCATCCACACCGCTGGAAACACCACAGCAGAGAGAGAGGGAGAGGTATAAATCCTAAGCTACTGGCAGACCCGATACAGTAAATTTGAGCTGCAGCACAGGGTAGCTTTGAGATCTTTGCATTTTGCGTTGGCAGAAGGACAGGTTCCTGTGACAGGGAACTAAGTCCATGTTATTTTATTCTCTCTTTAGAATTGTGGAAGCTGCCTTGCCCATGTTTTGGTTTCTTTTTTCTGTGCTACTCCAAACACACACATATTTTGTCTCTTCCCTTTCAGTTAGCTGACCATCATGTCACACATCCCAGGGACTACAGAGAGGGATAGAACAACACTTTTGCATCTTCATAGACTCTGTCACACGATGGTTTACAAAGTTTTGGGTTTAACATGTAGGCACCAGCATTTCTGAAATGACAATATGTGATATAAAGAGGAATTGTGAAAGGGAAAGGATATTTGCTTGAAACATTTGGGGAAAATACCAATGTAAAACTCCTAGTCATTCAAGGCCAAAGGATCTTAACAAGAAGAAGGGATAGAATAAAAATCTTCACACTCCTGTCTCAACCGGAGTCTGAGGTTCTGGATGTCAAAGGAGATTTTAGCAGTTTAAGAAAAACACGACGAAAATTAATCACACCTCAAACAAGATTATCTAAGGCTCCATCTTTTGAACTAGTGCCATCTAGTGTCTTATTGTTGAACTGCAGAACGTTACTCTTGCACCTCAACTTCCAGGCAAGTATTTTTAACAGTCATCTTTTAAATAAATATGGCACACCGTCCTGATGTGGAAATACCGCTATAGCTTCCATATCCAAAACTATTACTAAAAACCAAAAGAACATATTCAGATCTCAAACCCAGAAACCCACACAGGTTACTGAGCAGCCTTCCGGTAGTGTCTTTTCTCGTTCCACTCACCGCTCTCGTCTCATACAGGACCAGTTTCTGTACGCCGCTGATGATGGCTGCCGACAAAGGCATGGTGGGTCGGTGATGTCAGCGTACACCATCCAATCAAAGAAAGGTAAAACTGTCGAAATCCTTTCTGGAACACATACCATTATAACTTATTATCAAATCATCATTTTATTTATTTATTTATTCAAATCTGACTTTTACTTATGTCTGTCGTATGATGCAGACACAAGCATTTTACATCTTTTCAAGTTCAATTAGATTACTGAATTCTAGGATCTCATAAAATTATTGCACATTTTACATTTTCATATCTATGAGCACTTCAGCAATAGGCCTACTATTCATCAATCCATTCACTTTCAAGATGAACAGTCCACAGGCATGAAAAACGAGACTCCAACTATCACTACAAAAAGAGCCATATCTCATTAAAAAAGAAAAAAAGAAGAAGCAGCTCCCAGCATATGCTGAGCTTTCATACGAAGTAATAAAACGTTTTAATCACAAGTCCATTATGTTAAATACGTGCCGTCCATCATCTTTCTGTATTTTGATTAGTAGATTCCAAGGTCCAGGAAAGTAACTTATTTCGGGAAGATTGCAACAGAAATAGCAACTTAGTAGCGATATTTCTTGCCACCTCGCCATCGAAACAACAAAGCCAAATATAGCCTATATAATATGGTAATATAAAATTACCATAATACAATTGATGTAGCCTACAATTTCCGTGTTAAAAACAGCAGGCTATTTCCAATTTTATAATGCTGGCTTCATACATATACATACACATAAAAATAACGACTATGGACCCAAGTGAAAAGCTTTAAAATAATATTGATATGCTTTTTTAGTTCGGTGTTAGACCAAGAGAAGTCAAAAGGTCAGGGCTTCAATTGACTGCATAACAATTGGTTGAAATGCAGCATAGCTATATACTAGCTAACGAATAAATAGAAAAATATTTAACAAAAACATAAAGCCAAAACATGGTTAATGTCTCGCGGAATAACCATGCTAGACTAACCTATAATCTAGTTATTAACCTAACCTGGCTAGCCAACTTCACGAGCTGCATAATTGATCAATTACAGTCATAACAGAAACAAACAAAACTACGTTACTTAACCATCGTCTATACTGTATATCCAGAAAGTGTGTCAACTAGTTATCTACAATCACCCAGCTAATATTATTTTTGCACGTATAACGATGCCGTTTACTAGCAGAACTATTACAAATTATGAATATTGGTCGGGAAAATGGCGAGCTGTGCACTTAAGATAATGACAGAAAACGAACGTAAAAACAAATGCAAACCCAGTTCGTCCACCCTTTTTGATACCAGTTTCAACATAACGACCTCATACTACAAACGTATGAAATAATAATTAGAAACTGCACCTACCATAAAGCGTTTTGCTGTTCAATGAAGCTCAAAATTTCTCACTCCTGTGCAAATTGCAGAAAACGTTTGTTTCGATCAGGTGACTGTCATGGAGTTCAGCTGGAACGGAACGTCGTGAAGTTCAAACAGAACGAGCAACGCGGACCGCAGAAGAAATTATGAGTTTGTTTCCTGTATCGCTATAGCAACTGTGCTGAGTTGAAAAGAAGAACAGAGCGAGGATAGTGGTTTGCTGATTAGCAAAATAATGGTGAGTAAAACAAACAACGCGGTGTAATTATTGCATTCTTGTATAAACCCATTTAACGATCGCATATGTTGTGTTTTTCTCTGACAATTAGGATTAGAGGCAATTCATGGTTTAAAAAACTGTTAATGTTATTTATAACTATTTAGCCAATTAATCCGCCAAGGTAGGTGAACAAATTAGATAGTTTCATAGTTTGCCATTGTTTGATTGGTTAGCAGCCAGACGGTGACATAATGTTAAGAGGGGGAAAACTATAGCGTACTTTTTTTCTCATCTTTTAAAATTACTTCCTTATATTTGTTACTTATATGTGTTTATTATGAACCATCTCTTCCATTTCCGATGCCCTCTTCTGTCTCTTTAGAAGAACACGTGTCCTACTGTAGTCCAAGGAAGTCCAGACATGATCCCTCTTGTTGACAACCTCATTGAAGACGAGGCAGATAGAGAACGTCTTCTTAACAAACCGGCTTGTTTCATGATTATTGGAAAGCCTGTAAGTTGTCAATATTAAGTGGGCACTTGAAGTTATAAGTAACCCACAGAGAAATCATTACAATTTCTTTAGTCTAGAGAATTATATTATGGGAAATGTAGATGGTGTGATGGGTTTATTTGAATTCAAGGAAAATTATCTCAACGTTAACTCCTGTTATTTTGATGGTGTTATATAGGATGGTATCATGTATCCTACTTAAAAATATAACGTGTATCATCTACAAATTTCATCGTTTTTTCATCGTTTTTTTTTTTAAAAATTGCCCCAGAAAACAGGCTTATAAAGATATTTCAGTTAACTTGCTGGCTCTGTTGTGTGTCTGTGGCGTTTAAAAACATTAAATGTCTTTTCTTAAAGGGAGTGGGGAAATCTACACTTGCTAAGAGGCTAGCACAGTCATGGAAGTGCATCCTGATTGATGGTACATATCTCATTGACTAAATTATAATGTTACATGACTGTTGAAAACTTGCTTATTTTACCAATTAATCTACCTTTATTTTTCCAGATACTGAATTGCTCAATAATCATGTGACTAATCAAACAGAACAAGGATTAAGGGTTAGTAACCAAAACATATAGGCCCTACATGGCCTTACAGTCTCCTACATGAAAACTTTAATAACATGCAAAGCATTGTTAAAACATACATGGAAAGTCTTTGTACTGTTAAATGTGGTGCGGTTGAACTTCTTGGGCATTTGTGTGGTCAAATTTTGTTTTAAAGTAGTGGAGTGTGAAATTTTTGTGCATTCATCATTTTCATTTCTTTAGATTTTACAGATTCTAAATGAGGGGAAAAGTATTCCTGAGGAAATGGTTTTTCAATTGATTTTGGACAGACTGCAGTCTCCGGAGGTAGAACATTACGGTATGTGCACCTTTATTATATAGGCTGATCTTTTGAAGGCCAACCGAATGGTCAGCTTTAAATTGAGTCAGCTGTCAGTTGAGTGGTTACGGTTTGCTTTCAATAACGGTGATATTTTTTGAACAGGCTATGTGTTGAGCTGCCTTCCTTCAGTGTCGGAAGAGCACCTGAAGATAACCGAACAGATCGAGCTGTTACAAAATCTGAAGATGTCCCCCGATTTCATCATAAACATTAAGGTGCCACTTTCTTTTGGGTTGCCCTTCACTAGTGCTTTGTGCTATATTACCATTTAACATGAACATTAGTTTTTTCGGATAATTTATTTCTGATTCGTAGTAAGTCATAAGGAGTTTTCTGTGCCGTGAGTGACAAATGAAACCATGGAAACTTTAATTTCATAACCAGAATAATATGTGCAGGCAAATACATGAATTGTTTGGTGAGGGAATCTTTGAGCAACCTGTGGTGCTTGCTTAAGTGGCACTGGAAGTTAATGTTTGAATGCCTGTTCCATGAGGATCTGTCATCCCCCACTCTGACACCAGTGTGACGACAGAGACCTGATTCGACGGCTCAGCACACAGAAACAACATCCCGAGACCGGCCAAGTCTTCCAGAAGGAGCAATGGGACCCCATCAAAAAGGACCCGCCGAAAAGAAGGAGCTACGGAGAGGAAGATGGGGATGAGGGAGAAGAAGAAGAGATGGAGGAAGAGGAGGAGGAGGAGGTGCTTCAGCAGTCTTCCAATGTCTCTCTGTGTCTTTTAAAGCAGTGGCAGTCACGCAAAGCTGCCATTACAGTTGATAGCACGTACGTGTGTTTTTGGACAGGTGGGCGACAAGGACTTTGAGAAGGAAATGATGTCACAGCTTGTCAGACTGCCGGAGAATTTTCCAGACAACGTGCAGCAGAGGATCCTGCTGTACAAAGACACCGTTCTCAGACCCGTAGAAGTAAGACCAAGTGTTATAGTCCTGTCATTATAAGCATTTGTTGATGATGTTTAGGATGAACCATGTGAGGAAGAAGTTAAAGAGGGCCATAAGGGGATGAGCATTGGTCCAGTCATTTTATGTTGTTAACGTACATGTAAACTACGCATATAAATGTGACAAGATGTAATCCGTTGTAACGGTGGTGCGTTTGCTTCCAGAGTTACATGGTGGACCATGATCCCCTGCACGTGTTTGAGCTGAACGGAAACAGTGATCCTGGCGAGCTGTTTGTGGTGAGTTTCGGGTGTCCTGAAAATGAACAATGCACCATAATGCAATCGGTTAAGCTTGTGGTACAGTACATTTGGCCCATTTGATCATTTCTCGTAGGTTTTCATTAGAAAATGAGGAAAAACAGAATTTCTGACCTTTGACTAATAACTGCTCCTGTGGTTCCATCTTCCATGGTCTTCCACACATCTTCCATGGGGGGGTGGTGACCATTCCGGGGGTCATGCCGGGGGGTCAGCTGGTGATGTCACGGCTGGAGTCGATGGCGGTCAGTAGAGCCGCGGTGCCCGTCCAACTGCTGCAGACCGAGGAGGAGGAGCTACCGGACGAGATGGAAACGGTGAGCGGGGCTCAGCGCTGGCTCAGACAGCACACCGTTAATCTATGCCAATCGATACACATTCTGGAACAATCTCTAAATGGGATGATCCACCCACGATTACATTATATGCATTTAGCAGACGCTCTTACCCGGAGCGACTTACTCAACTTTTTACATGGCATTTACATTGTATCCGATTATACAGCTGGATATATACTGAAGCAATGCAGGTTAAGTACCCTTGCTCAATGGTACAACAGCAGGGGAATCAACCTGCAACCTTTAGGTCACAAGACGAACTCCTTAGCCATTATACAGCACTCTTGCTCAAGGGTACAACAGCAGTGTCCCGCCAAGGAATTGAACCTGTGACCTTCAGGTTATAAGGCAACTCCTTACCCATTACCCAATACCATACTGCACCCCGTTTTTAATACAAGGTGCACATGCGCATTCTCGTCCTGCAGGGGGAGCTGTTGCGGATGCTCTCCGGCAGCAACATGCTGGCGCCTGGGTTCCGGTGGAGGCGGAGCCGCTGGGGCCGCACATGCCCCGTGGCGCTGAAGGAGGGAAAAATCGCCAAGGGGAAGCCGGAGTTTTCCGTTGGGTAACATATAAAGTGGCATTCCCTCTGCTCCCCATGGGAGTGCGCTTTTCTCAAAATTAGTGTATTTTTAAAGGGAAAAAAGACTAGACAGAAGGATAAAGGAAATGAATAAATGATGCATTGGCTAAAAGCAGTAATTCTGCAATGGTGTTTTGGAGGCTAACTCCAAACATTTTCTTTCATTTCAAGGTGATTCCTGACAAAAACAACAACAAAGTGCTATGATATTGCAATAGTGTTTCCCATGTGAAAAAAATAGCATACTGAAGTATACCTGAAGTATACTATTTTATACTTAAGAAGAAGTATAAATGTAAGTTTATATCATGCAGGCTTAATATACTATTTTTTCACATGGGTTCTTAGAGTTAGTCAGCAGCCATTTTGTTTTTTCAAGGTTCCGGGTTGAGATGGCTAAAGTCTCAGGAACGCACTCCCATCACTCACAGGTTCCTGGATAAGATCTACGTCCTCTCCTCTCCGGAGGCCCTGCAGAGGTTCATGCTGAACCCCCGCCCCTACCTCCTCCCGCCCATGCCCCGCCCCCCCTGCCGGGTGGCGGTGGTGGGGCCCGCGGCGGCGGGGAAGACGACGCTCGGCGCCCTGATCGCGGGTCACTACGGTGCCGCGGTGCTGGACGTGGAGGCCCTGATGAAGCCCGTGATTGGTCAGGTCCAAGCGGCTGCATTGGAGAAGGTCAGGGAGGAAGCCACGGCAGCCGCCATCGAGAAAGTAAAGCTGAAGCTCGACTCGTCGCGCAGAGCAGGTGATTTGAGGCCGAGGAGGGGCCTGTTCTCTGTATTACGAGCATTTAGCAGATGCTCTTATCCAGAGTGACTTACACAACGTTTTACGTAGCATTTATATTGCATCCATTTATACAGCTGGATATGTACTGAAGCAATGCAGGTTAAGTACCTTGCTCAAGGGTACAACAGCAGAGGCCTACCTCGAAACGAACCTGTGACCTTACAAGATTACGAGACCAGCTCCTTACCCATAATACTGCACTGCCGCCAAGTCTGCTATAGGTCAAGTCCCCGTCGTGCAGGTGTCCTCCCTCTTGAGTCCTTGCGAGCTGCAGAGTTCAGGTTTTTTGTTGGTTTTCGTTGTCAGCCTTAAAATCAGCGACCAGTTCAGCCACAAGAAACCAGAGTGAGGCGAGCTTCCTGTTTAATCAATCGCTTCGATTGATTGGTTAAGTGCTGAGTAATAAGAGAAACCAGCAGGCCCTGTGGCTCTCCAGGACCAGGGCTACAGACCCCTGGTTTGGTCCTGAGGAAGAGCTGTGGATATCCCTCAGAGGCCACAGCAATGCGGTGATGACATATAAACGGTTTCATCTTGCAGCGGGCGATACGGTGGACTTGGATGAGAAAGGCGAGTCTGGCGACATCGAGTCAGACCAGGGAGGTACAGAAGCGGCAGATGATTCCGGTGAGCTCACTTTTTGTTCTTTCCCATCTGTATTCTGTGTACATCCGCACTGAAAACATGATTATGGCTGCTGCTCCATTCTTGCCATGTACTCTGCACACCTGGTTCACCTGTTGTCTAGTTATACAGGCGTGCTGATGTAACCACCTTTACCTGAGGCTGCATGGTTTAAATGTTGCCAGGTTAAGCTTGGTAACTCACCTGGGAGAGTTATCGCAGCTCCCTGGTCTCTCTTGTTTTGTGTTGATCGTTTCTGACTGATCACCTACACTAAATTATGTGCATATATCTCTACTAAACTACTATAAAATGTACCCCACAGATCCAGCTGCATTGTCCCACAGTGAGGAGAAAGATGAAGGTAAGTACTCTTTCTATTGCTACGGAAACAGCTGCTCCCAGGTTTATATTTTTCGACCCGGCTACTGTTGTGCCGTTGCTCCACTGTATACCAATGTACCTTTATGCTGAACTGCATTGTGTCCTGTGTTCTGTGAGTCACGAGTGGGAGTATTGGCGGAGACTCGTGTATAGAGGGAGCGCGGCCACCTCGGTTACTCTGGAAACCAGTCCGCACGTGCGTGCTCACATGTACGAGCTGAACGAGGAACCCAGCGCACGTCACGGTTGGCCGAGCTCATTTCATTGCTCCTTCCTCCAACCCCGTGCCATTACAGGTGGCCACAGGTGCCCTTTTGTTCTCCGCTGTTTTATTTATTCATTTCAGTTAGTCTGAATTTCCCCCGGATGCAGTGACGTAATCGGCACCCCACACGGAGCCAGAGGAGGGAAGTGCAGGGGTCAAAAAGTAAAAAGTCCTGCTGTGTGTTTCCTTCACCCATTAACTCAGCCAGCTGATTTCACTAATTAGTTCTACCTCCTGACTGAAGAATTGTAGCAATTAACAAGTCCAGGGGACTGGAACAAAATACTGGGGTTGGACTCTTGCTTTCTGAACCTGGGTTTTCCACCTCTGTATGGAGCACAGTCTGGGGCTGTTTTTCCAGTTGGGTCTTGGGGAGGTTTTGAAATGAACCTGGAGGTCTGGAGATCCAGGAGGCTGTGCTGTGGCTTGCGCAGGAGTGGAGGAGGAGCAGATGGAGGAGGTGGAGGAGGAGATGGAGAAGGTGGAGGAGGAGGAGGAAGTGACATGGCAGCATCCCGAGGTGCAGGCCATGGTGATGGATGCCCTGACGGAGGCGGAGAAGAACCCCGTCCTGCCTCCACCCAACCTGTGCCTACAGGTGCTGGAGAAGCGGATCCAGGAGGTGCAGTTTTTTTTTTTTTTAACCTCCACAATGAAACATTTACAGTGATGCTCTGCAGGCGGCCATGCATTTTCACAGTTAGGGAAGTGAGCTGGTGTCTGAGGGATTGCAGGTTCTATTCCCAGGTGTAGCACTACCGGCAGTTCTTTGGCCTGAGGTATTAAAACCTGAATTTGCTGTAACTGTATGAAGCGTTGGTATGCGTTTTGGAGTGTTTTTTCAAAAGTCTTTAAGCCAGTGTTCTAGAACTCCTTTGCTTTCAATTACCAGTCGTGACTGTTACATCAGCATTAGAATGTTCAGTTCATAACCACAATGTTTTCAGTTTGCCAAAGAATGTTTTTCAAAGGGGGGCATGGAGTCCAAAACTTGCCAAAAATGCTTCAATAAACCTCACCCCTGCCCCTCCCATTTTTGAAGCTGCCCCAAGTCCTTTCAGGCACAGGAGAAGCCGAGGGACATTAGAAGCTGTCAGCATGAGATATGAGAGACTCCCCTTCCTGTATCTCAGTGGCATAAACCCTGTCCCTGTCCCAGACTACGGGGCCTGCAGCTCAGGGTGCCTTTGTGTGATTTATCGCAGATAGAATCGGCCGATGCCGCTGCGGGTGTGCCCGGGAGGGGTTGGGTGCTCGACGGCTTCCCGAAGGACTGGACCCAACTGTCCTCTATACAGGACTCCGAGGTCATGCCGGACACGGTGTTCTGCCTGATGGACAGTGACACGGACGGTAGGGTGCTGTCTTAGGCTATTGTGACATCATCATCGTAAAGTTCCAACAACCGGCAAATAATTTATGGTGACTTCCTCCCATGTAATTAACTGTGTTAGCAACATAGTTAGTCCACAAATACTGCATTATATAGATGCATTTTTCACACAATAACATGTCATGACTTCTGCAGTTTAGCATGAAATGCTTGAAACATACAAACATATATCAAACATATAATTAAAACATACATTGAAAGTGCAGTTATTTGCAGTTTCTACATCTTTTAAACGATTTCATGTTTTTGGCAGGTAAAACGATACTGAGGCGGATCTACGAGCGGCGCAAAGACGAGGTGAACGCGGCGGTGAGGGAGAGGATGGAGAAGGAGCGAAGGCGAAAATTGCAGGAGGCGCAGGAGTCGAGGTGAGTGGGTCAACGGCGTCGCCGAGCGCAACGGCTAGCGAAACGAGCGCGATGTGAAATCCCACACCGTCGTCCATTTTCCCAGGGCAATTTGAGCCGTTGAAAGAGAGCCTCGCCTCCTTGTGTCCTACATGTGGGGGAGGAAATCGATTTTCACTTTAAAGGCTCTCGGGTCATGGGGGGGGGGGGAGAGTATGTTTGTGACTGGCCCCCGAGGACACGCGCTGCCGTGTGTGAACGTTCCTGAGGAAATAGACTGGCTGTTCTGGCAGACAGGGAAACGGACAGACAGAACAGTGGGAATGAGCCAGACACAATAGGTCTGAGCTGCTCGTGAGTTAATGATACTGTGACTGCGCTGTGGTCACGTGGAGCTGCAGCCGTTTGTATGAGCATTGATTTTATTGGTCTCCTGTAGGTCGGAGTCCAAAGTGTCCGCGGTCCTGGCTGGAGATGGTCCGACAAAACTGGAGGCCGTGCCTGAGGAGGCAGAAGGTATCGCCCTACTTCTTTAATTGAATGAGCGCAACTGACTCTGATTGGATCCAGGCTCTCTGAGCCCTTTTACGGTGTTACATCACAAATAGAATGTTCTGAACTGAACATTCTGTCGCTGATGTAAGAATCACTGCTGGTGACTGACAGAAGTGGAGTCCTAGAACACTGACTTAGAATTTAGGGGAAAAAGCATTTTTTTAAAAACCTGCTTTTCAAAGGGTTAAGAGTGCTTCAGTGTAGCACTAGAACAGAAACAAACTATTCCACCCCTGGAGAGCTGGTGGTGTACAAGTATTTTGTTTGTACCACTTACCCTCACACAGTTCATTAGCACAGTCTTTAGCTGTCACTCATCGGCTTACAAGAAATGTAAAGATCATTTAAGAGCTTAAATGTCAGATCATTGGCCTAGTTAAATAATTAAGAGCAGAAGTTGGTATCAAATCCAGAGATAGATCCCTTTTCTACCCCCTACACCTTAGTCCTTTACCAACCTTAAAAACATTTTAAAAAACAAAACAAACCCCATCAAATGATCAACGACGAAAACCGATAACAGCTTCTTTACACTATTTACTGGTCATGCACCACATGGGGGGGTGGGGGGTGGTGGGGTGTACGGTGACAGACAGATAAAGTATAGATTTGAGAGGGGTGGGGAGCTGGGTTTTCTTTTTCTTTGCTTTGTGCTGCTCCTCCTGTTTTGCACAGGCTGCTTTGAATCTGAGAAGTTGACCGACCTTCGGGAAGGTAGGGACTGAGTAGGGAAACTGCACACCACCAACAGTCAAACACACGCTTACGTAAAGCCGGCCTGTACTGGGGTGGCAACGCTCAGCCATTGGTTAACCGAGTAAATAAATAAATAAATAAATAATTAAATAAATAAAAACTTGATAAACTCAATTATCTCTGACCCATTTTTCGAAAATCCTCTAACCACATAACCAATTTTCAGACGGGAGGTCTGTCTTATCCTCTCCTTACCCTGTTTTATTCTATTATCTCCTGTGTCTCGCTGTACAGTGCTTGTTAGGAACTCTTTAAAGTGCACAGAAAGGCCTTTGAATTAGGGCACTTAGAGCTTCTTTTTTTCCCCGCAGACCTCTTGGCCAGATCGGACAATGGCGATGCTGATGATTCAGAGGCGGCCGCCGTAGGACTTAAAGTCGAAGGTAATGACACCTGAACGCCTGTGCCTCCGCAGATTCTCTGAGCTTACGTAACGTAATGTGCCTGTGCTCAGAACGTCGCTCACGGGGCGTCTGCTGCGCTCACGGCTCCGAGCATCGTTTGTTCTGTACCGTGAGCGCATCTCATGTTACGCGTTACGTGTACATTCATTCTTCCTGGAAAAGGACGTTTGAAATATGGCGTGTATTTTTGAAATATGAAATATGCTTTTAAGGGGTATGCCGATTTGTTGATTTTTTGCTTATGTAATAAGTCCACTTCATTCAGTGTTTTGAAGAAAGTCTTTTGTATGTGTTTTTTACGACAGAGCTTTTATATTTGATTTTCCAAGCTGTTGCTTCTTAACGAATTGGTTTATCTTTTCACGCTCTCAGTACTTTCACATTTGTGGCTTACGGGAAACCGAGATGTGGCAAGTGAAGGGGGGGGGGGGCTTTTACCGTGAGCCGAATTTCTAGGTAAATAAAGTCGATTCTGCGCCTCGACTGTTTCGCAGAGATAACGTTGCCTGCGGCGTGGGAGGATGGCTACCCCGAGGGGCCGGAGATGGGCGTCTTCAGGCAGCAGATCAAACAGTTCGAGATGGACTGGGAGAACATGGAGACCTCCCTCACCGGAAGGTTCAGCGTCCTGGAAATTTCCGGAAAGACGCCGCGGGACCTGCTGGGCGAGGCGGTCTTCCACATGGAGAGTGAGTGTGTGTGCGTGCGTGCGTGTGTGTGTGTGTGTGTGTGTGTGTGTGTGTGCGTGTGCGTGCGTGTGCGTGTGCGTGTGTGTGTATGGGTGCGTGTGTGTGTGTGTGTAAGTGTGTGTGTGAGTGTGCGCATGTAAAAGTGTGTGTGTGTGAGTGTGTGTTTGCCCGCGTGTGTGTGTGTGCGTGCGTGTGTGTGTGTGCGCGTGTGTGTGTGTGTGTGTGTGTGAGTGTGCGCGTGCGAAAGTGTGTGTGTGTGTGTGTGTACATTAAAGTGAATAGATCTATACTTATAATATAACATTACCCGGTCATAATGCAGGGCCCTTTATTTGCGTAAATAAATCTTAAATAAAAAATAAAATAAAATCTGTGCACGTGCCTGTTGATAGGGCCTTTCAAGTACACTGCCTGGGAGCTGACAGGGGTGGACCTAGACGAGGAAGACGAGGACACCCAGGCCATGGCCGACTGGGACAGAGGCGAGGAGGAGGAGGAGGAAGAGGAGCAAGAGTCAGAGGTGAGAGACGTGGCCTGCGGCTTGCTTAAACCGCGGCTCGCTTCTGCCTCCCAGCGTTCATTCCTATGCAATTCTGCTGCTTGAAGGAAGAGGCCGTCTCGTCTAAGAGGTTGCTAGGAGACTGCCAGCACTTCTGCCCCGTGGTGTTGAAGGAGAGCGGCGTGCTCGTGCCCTGCACCGACGAGTTTGCCGCCAAGTACAGAGAGAAGGCCTGCTACTTCTCCAGTGCCGAGGCCCGGGAACAGTTCCTGCAGAACCCAGAGGCCTACGTGGCCCACACTCAGCCCTTACAAGTAAGAATCCTCCTTCTAAGTCGGGCCGCAGTGTAGCGTAATGGGTAAGGAGCTGGTCTTGTAACCTAAGGGTCGCAGGTTTGATTCCCCCGGTAGGACTCTGCCGTTGTACACTGGAGCGAGGTACCTAACCTGCAATGCTTCAGTGTATATCCAGCTGTATAAATGGATGCAGTGTAAGTTGTGCAAGTCGCTTTGGATAAGTGTATCTGCTAAATGCCTTTAATGTAATGTAAGTCCTGGGTTTTCAACAGGTAGTCTCTGATGATATTGTAGTGGGTCCCTGCCCAAACTAGATATAGAGTTTGGAAAACATTTCAAAATATAAAACCTTCTTTAAAAAATATGACTGTTTTAACCTTATGTTGGGACCCCCCTGGATGCCCACCAAGAAAAAGTTAGATGCATAATGCGTTTTTGTTTGCCCACTGTAACCTCAAACCCCTAAAGCCCACTTATAATAAAGGCGGTGACTAGAAAATTACAAGCCGCAAGTCAGCCGTTCATTAACTCAACGGAAAATAAGACTGCCCTGCGCTCGGTCGCCCCACAGCTTACAAATTACAGTACTCTGTGCAAATTGCTATTAGTCAGTCCTGAATCCCATTACCACAAGTGCAATTACATGAAGCATTGAATCCCAAAGCACCAAAGCACACTGCTTTGGAAGTGATACAAAAAAGCTTGAATGACTAATCATGCAAATGAACGGATTAATTAATGTTTTATTATTAATTAAGTGCACCCCCTTCGTTATCGTCCTTGTTGAAGGTTCCGGCTCTGAGGGTGTTCTTGCTCGGCGTTCGCGGGTCTGGAAAGACCGAGCAGGGCCGGTGGCTGGCCGACAAGCTGGGCGTTTTCCACATCCAGTACCGCGAGAGACTCCAGGAGCTGATCATGAGCAAGACCCAGGGGCCGATCCCCCACCCGGACGACGTGGAGCCTCCGGAGGAGGAGGAGGAGCCGTCGCCCGCGGAGCTGGAGGCTCTGCTCCGGCCTGCGGGCACAGCGCCCCCTGCTGCCTCGGAGGCCAGCCACAGCGGACAGAGCAGCCCGCGGGAAGACGGCGTGGAGGTGAGGCATGCTGACTTTAGCACTTTAACCCTTTATGGTGTGACATCACAAATATGTGATTAGAATGTTCATAACAGAACATTCTGATGCTGATGTAACAATCACCACTGGAAACTGAAAGCAGTGGAGTTCTAGAACACTGACTTGGAATTTTGAAGAAAAAAAAACGTTCCAAAAAACCTCTGCAAAAGGTTATTTCAAAGCAGTGTATATAAAAATTGTTTAAAATGTGAATTTATTACAGTATTTGAAAGTGACAGTAACTTTACATTAGCCAGTATATTGTGAAGATTTCTGCATGTGTATAGCTGTCTTTGAATGGGACAAAGACCCGTGACAGTCTTGCTTATTCCCTGTTGGGCAGGAGGTTGTGTTCACTGCCGAAGAGGAGATGATCAAGTCGTACCTGTCCGAAGGGCAACCTCTGCCCCCCGAGGTCTTGGACATGGTGCTTCCCCAGTGGTGGGAGGAGGAGCCATACAAGTAACAGGAGCCTCCCGCCCTATCCCCACCCCATCCTTAATGCCTCCTATGATATATGCATTCTGGGATTCCAGGTCACCCTCACTGTCGAGTGCAATAATGGATTAGAGTGTCTGTTGCATGACTGAACACAAATGGGTGGATGGATATTTATAGTTCTGCTTTGTCCTCTAATACCTTATTGCTTGTGTAATTAAAAAGTGTTGCATTATGTTGGGTTGCATTACAGTGTCTGATTATGCAATGCTGTGTTGTGTCTGCTCCAGGTCCACAGGCTTCATCCTGGAGGGCTTCCCGCAGCAGCAGGAGGAGGTGGAGTACCTGGCGCAGCGCTGCCTGTTCCCGGACGTGGCGCTGGTGGTTTCCACGACGCTGGAGGACGTGCTGCCGCGCCTGCTGCCCCCGCGGCTGCAGCGCTGGAGGGAGAGGAGGGACCGGAGGCAGGAGCGCCAGCTGCGCCTCCGCGAACACAAGCACGGGATGAGGGTGGGGGCGGGACCGCGGGGGCGGTAGTGGTTGGGGGGGTCGGGGGGGGGGGGGGGGTGTCGACTAGGGGGAGGGGCTACAGCCTGGGGGAGGTGCTACCAGTGAGGGGGAGGGGTTACTGGCCAGGTGGAGGCGCTACTGGTCAAGAGAAGGGCCTGTCAACTAGGGGGAGGGCCTACAGCCTGAGGGAGGTGCTACCAGTGAGGGGGAGGGGTTACTGACCAGGTGGAGGGGCTACTGGTCAAGAGAAGGGCCTGTCAACTAGGGGGAGGGCCTACAGCCTGGGGGAGGTGCTACCAGTGAGGGGGAGGGGTTACTGGCCAGGTGGAGGCGCTACTGGTCAAGAGAAGGGCCTGTCAACTAGGGGGAGGGCCTACAGCCTGGGGGCGGTGCTACCAGTGAGGGGGAGGGGTTACTGGCGAGGTGGAGGGGCTACTGGTCAAGAGAAGGGCCTGTCAACTAGGCGGAGGGCCTACAGCCTGAGGGAGGTGCTACCAGTGAGGGGGAGGGGTTACTGGCCAGGTGGAGGGGCTACTGGTCAAGAGAAGGGCCTGTCAACTAGGGGGAGGGCCTACAACCTGAGGGAGGTGCTACCAGTGAGGGGGAGGGGTTACTGGCGAGGTGGAGGGGCTACTGGTCAAGAGAAGGGCCTGTCAACTAGGGGGAGGGCCTACAGCCTGAGGGAGGTGCTACCAGTGAGGGGGAGGGGCCAGAGGGAGGGGTTACCGAACAGGGGGAGGGGCTACAGGTCATCATCAGAAAAATCACATCTGTGAACAATTTACGTCTGATTGCCTGATTGTTAATTTCCTCCATTGAACAATCTACAGTCTTGTGTTTACAGGCAATGTTTGATTTAATAAAAGTCACCAACATAATTACGCCTATTGCATCGCTCGCTCGTAGTTACACAGTGAAATGTTCCATATTAGAGTAGCTCTGATAGACTACAGTTTACGCTGACAGAATACATGTGCTCTCTGTTGGACCCAGAGGTTAATTACCGCTGTTATTTTTACTGTGTGTGAGTGCTGATAATCGTTTCTTGTTCCACACACAGGAGGAAGCTATAGCCAAAAGAAGAGCTGAGCTTTTAGCTGAATATGCTGGAAAACAAGAGCCAGAGAAGGCAAGGGAATCTTCTGCTGGTTTTAGTCTGTAGTCCAACACTAGTTGAAACCAAATTGGCTGAAACTGGGTAAACTTATAGAAATGCTCATTATGGGATTATGAATCGCCAGTTGGTTTTGTTCAGTGCCGGACTACAGCTGGCTCCTCTTCTTGTGTTTCTGGGTGTACTGAGGTTGTGTCGCCCTTGGGCACCGTACAGGTGAAGGATGAGGATGGGGAAGATAATGAAGATGAGGACGAGGTTGACAGGGAGGCGGAGGAGTTCGAGGAGGAGATAGAGGCCCTGCTCCAAGACGAGTTTCCTCCTGAAGAGGAGGATGAAGGGGAGGAAGAGGAAACAGAGGCCGAGGCTGAGGAGAGGCTGGAGATGGAGATAGGAGAGAGATTTGAGACCGATGAGAACAACCTCCAGAGGATGGTGGTATGGGAAAGCCTCTATGCATGCTTTATTAAAAACTTATAAATAAATAAATAAATACCACCAAAAATGCAAGTTAGGTTCTGGTTTTCAGTTACAGTAATCGTGTGTGAAAGCTAGAATCAATTCCACCGGGCCAAATTCTATTTCAAATGTATCAATTCAGGACATTAATTTAAAAATTCAGTTTTTTAACTGAAAAATCCTCATAGAACAGTAAGGCCATTGCGTAATTTGTGGATAGCATTTCAGTTAATTTTATGATTCATTGACTGAACTGAACTGGAAAGGATCCAAAACTTGGTAAAAAGTCAGAATCATAAAAGGGACCCAAATTCTGCATAGGGTTGCAGTAAAAAAAAAAAAAAAACAGTAACAGCAATTTGTTGTAAGTTCTCGTTTCAGCGTTTAAGTAACATTGCTTTGACGGACGAAGGCCACCTAGTCAATACGAAGGTCATGAGCCTGCTCTTCCTCGTGCAGGACCTGCTTGCAGACCAGCAGTTGCCCAAGATGGCGGTCAGCGGCGGGAGGAAGCCGCGCGTGGTGCGCTACCAGATGCGGGAGGGGCTGAGGCGCCTGGTGGAGGACCGGGAGTCTCTCTTTCAGAAGGGCAGGCCGCTGAACTACAGCCTGGCCCGCAAGCTGCTGCAGCTCTCCTACAAGTACCACAGTGCATTTGGGCACTGGGATCCCGTGAGGGTGAGCTTCCCCGTGCCATGTTTATATCTTTCCCTTCGGATGGAGTGTGTGCCTGTTTAAATTGTCTTGCAGCTAGCTGAACTTCTCCGATGAATGCTGTCTCGCCATTGGATTCTTCTCCAATGAATTTTGTCTCTCTGCTCTGTGTGTGTGAGATGTCCTTGGTTTGGCGGTACACTGAAGACTTTTTTTTTTGTCGGTTTACAGTACAGCGAAGGAGACCTGATCCCGCCAGTCCAGAGTCCCGCCAGACCCACTTTTCCCCTGCTCTTCCACCAGTTCATATATTTCTTTGCATCCAAAGAGACTCGCAAAAAGTTCATGCTCAATCCCATAAAATATCTTCGGCAACCGAAACCCAAGCCATCGCTGCCGATCAAAATCGCCATCATTGGTCCACCGAAATCTGGGAAAACCACAGGTAAAGTTTGAGTGAATGTCTGTGTCAAATTTATGTCTGGTCCTTTTCAGCGAGATCTGAAAGGGCTTTTATTTTGATAAGCATGAAGTTCAACATTTTTTATTTTTTGTAATTTAATGCAGTTGCTAGGAGGTTCGCCAGTGAATACGGACTCCAGCGGCTGTCGATCGGGGAGGCCATGAGGTCTGTGTTGGCCAATCGGAGCCAAACCGAGCTGGCCAATCAGATGCGGAAGTATCTCTCTCGAGGCCTGACCGTGCCTGACGAGCTTGCCGTCCAGTGTCTGGACGTCGCCCTGATGAATGTGGTCTGCAGCACCAGAGGGTATGACTCCACCTAGTGCACTCTGAAGACCAGTCTGTTTCAGTGTGTCACTATGCAAATTCACATTCAGGACTCAGCTTTTCTGGTTCATTTTAAAGCTCATTCCGGAAGATTCTGTGGGCCTTGCAGTTGGATGCTATGTCATCTCGAAGGGTTGAGTCTTTATGCTACTGAGGTCTGTTCTGATAAACAGAAGATGACCATTTTATGGTAATTTATAGAGATGATAAAGGCCACATACTGATTGCCCTCCTGTGTGTTACTTCTGTTTGCATGCATACATGACAGCACCTTGATCCATCTTTATTCAATAATTTTGTTCACAATAATTTATTTGATCCTTTATCTAATTGGAGCTTGAATCAAATTATAGATTTCTGGAGCAAGTTAATAAGGTTTAGCTAATATAAATGTATATTTTGTTGGACATGCGAAGTCAGTGGCCTTTACAAGGATAAGCACTGCTTGGTACTTCCAACAGTACATTTTCTCTTGATTTTCTTTTCTCACAAGAACTATCATTTGTTTCCTTTTGAACAAGTTTCATTGAGCCTGTGTCCTCTAGAGGGAAGTAAAACACAATGTGAAAGAACAAGACTTGATGACAGGAAATTTCACAAAAGCCCCCCCCCCCGAACGTCTCGTCGCAAAAGTTGTCTCAGTCTCAAAACCTAACGGTCACAGCGGGCGTCCCTGTGGCAACGTGCTTCTTCCCGGCAGGTTCGTCCTTGACGGTTATCCAATGACAGAGAAGCAGGCGGACCTCCTGGAGGGCTGCAGCATTGTGCCGATCAGGGTGATGGAGCTGCAGCTGGACACAATAGACGTTCTGAAGAGGGGACTGTCTGACAAGATGAAGCATCCCAGGTCAGCCGTTTACAGTCTGTACAACCACTGCAATCATCCTTCAGCAGCGTGTGGCAGCAGTGTAGTATAGTGGGTAAGGAACAGGACTTGTGGCCTAAAGGTCGTAGGTTCGATTCCCAGGTTGGACACTGCTGTACTTGAGGTACTTAACCTGCATTGCTTCAGTATATATCCAGCTGTATAAATCAATGTAAAAACAAAAAAGTTGTGTGAGTCACTCTGGATAGGAGCGTCTGCTAAATGCCTGTAATGTAAGCATATTATGCAAACCCTGGGTGTTTGTTCAGCTGGTCTTTGAACCATGAACCATCTTTATGTTCCAAAAACCATCATGCCACGCTACTTTTTGGTAAGGATATGTATCATATTTTGTTATATCGCATACAGTATTATTTATACAGACTGCTAAAATATGCCTAGTACACGGCATCCTACATTTGCTTCAGTTGTCGTCCGAACTGAGTAAGTCGTGTGTCATCTGGGTCATTTCTATTTTAAAAAACTGGTGGTGCTGAGAACCCACTGCGTGCCCAACCATGTGTTTCACATGCAGGCCCTATCCAGTGCCTGACAGTTCCCAAATCCTCAACGTCCGCACCTCCGCCTACAAGCGGGAGCTGGCGGACCTGAGGCAGCGCTACCAGCAGCAGTACCAGAACTGGGCCTCTGTGGATGGGCTGAGGAGCAAGTGGTGGGTGTGGAGCACAGTTCTGGAGGAGGCCAGGGTCAGTCTGAGACAGATTGAGGCCTACCTGGAGAGCGTCAGGGCAGGTAGGAGCGCGCTCTGGGGCCCATTGGTGTCCAGCATGAACAGTCACGTTTTGCTAGTCCCAGAAGGGGAATTTGAGGAATTTGGGGAAAAATAAGAATTTTGTAAGAGTACTACACAGTGTGTGCGCTTGCTGGTGTTTGTAGGTGTGTGCATGTGTCTGTCTGTGTGCAAGCATGTACATACGTGTGTGTGTGTGTGTGTGTACGCACATGTGTACATGTGCACTACATACAATCCTCCTGGTTGTGCATCCGCTGCAGCTAACCCTAGGAGAAACCGCACGCTCTTCCTCTTCCTTCACGCTCTGTGGTTTCCTGACATCTGTCTGTGTTTTCCAGGGGTGTCACGCTTAGGTTAAAATGCATTTCACAAGCCAGAATACTGCAGGTCAGGCCAGCCAGAACACTGCAGGCAGGTCAGCCAGAATACTGCTGGTCAGGGGTAGGTCAAGCAGTTGACAGCAATACAAGATCATACGTGTAAGGTGACGTACGCACGCAGGTACATACGGACACATGCAAATGTGAGGTAGCATGTGCAAAACAACAAGCAAGACTACAGAGGTGAAATTAATATGGAGGTATAATCAGTGCAGGACAAAATGTGACCTCTCACACGTGTGGTGTTTGGTATGCATGCCTACTAATTTAGCTTTGAATAAAGTTATACAAATGAAAGACTCAAGTTTTAAGTGTTATCGAACTGAAGCTCATTCCAAGTTGTAGGATCAAAATAACCCAGGTTTTCCTTTCCAGTTTTAGACCTGGCACTCCGGATAATGGATCTGGAAAAGGCTATTAGTTCTGAATTGTGCTCGGTTCGAAAGTGGTGCAGTCCGTTCATTATGTAACTTTGTAATCTGCTTTGTGATGTGAAAGTGTTCCCCCCTGATAACGCCTCTAATCCGCCGCAGGGCGGGCAGCCAGCATCGACAGGCTGTGCGTCACCCCCAGGGAGCTGCAGTGCAGGCTGGGGGAGTTCGGCCAGTACTGCCCGGTCAGCCTGGCTCTCCACTGCCACCTGGTGGACTGTTCCCGCTCGCCCTCCCTGGCACTGGCAGCAGAGTTCCGTGGACGCTACTACAAAATGGCCTCCAAGGAGTTCCTGGAGGTGCAGAACGCCCTAGTCCAAGAGATTAGAAAGCCTGGTCCTGGTGCCCCGTGGCGACTTTGAGGCATAGTCAACCACCTGATTTATCAGACCATCGTCTTAATTAATGCACCGCTAACAAGAACTGGATATGCTGCTATAGAGTGTGAATATGTGGAATTTAAAAACAATATGTATAATGGTAAATACATTTCATGTCAGTGCATTTTAAAAACTGGTGTAATATCTTAATATGTATATTTATATATTTCAACATATTTTGTGTATATTGCACGAAGGACGGTGGCTTCCTTTGCTTGTGTTAGCAGTTCAGAGATAGTTGGAAATTATGCTGGTGTGCTGTGAATATGCAGTCAAACCTTAGTTTTAAAACTGAAGGCACAATCTATGCTTCCAGTAGTAGTAAGGCACCTAACATTTTATCTCTGTTGATTTGAGGCTCCATCAAGATTCACTTTATTTCAACTTTTTAACAGAAATTTCTGGAGAGCCCGGAGCAGTACACTCTCCCGGGGTGTCCCCGTCCTCTCCCTCCCCCCCACCTGCTGCCGAAGAGTCTGTCGGGGCCGGAGGTGAAGGCCAGGTTTCCCCAGCAGGTAGAGATGAAGGGATACTGCCCAGTCACCTTCATGGACGGACAGCAAAGGTACGCCTGTCCACTCACATTATGACGTGGCGGCACTTTGAAGTATTAAGGGATGCCTTGAAGTGTTGTAAAATGTTCCCATGATCACAGAAACTGCCGGATGTGTTACAGATCAATTTAAACTTCTCAGCTTCTTATCGCTAGCTGCACATTTTCACTAAAAACAAAGTCAAGGCTTGCTGTGATGGTCCCTCAATTTGAGTGTCACCCTTTTTTACATGGCATTGATTTCACTAAGTAAGTAAGTGAGTAAACTAAAGCATGAGTTGCATTGAATCTGCCAGATTGTATTAAAACTCGCTAATCTGAGTCTTAATTCCTCCTAGATATGAAGCACTCGTACGGGGAAACCCTGACTACGCTGCTGAATACAGGGAGAAAATCTACGTTTTTGAGAGCGAGGAAATGCAGCAGAAGTTCCTGAGGTGAATTTTTTTTGCTTTTGATGTTTTGTTTTTATCGTTATTGGCGGAGGTGGTGGTGGTGGTGGTGTCACGAATCTGGTGCAACGATTTGACCTCAGCCCCGTGTTGACATCACTAGGTCACCTGAGGTCTACTGGGACCAAAAACTGCCCCATAAACTCCCTCCGATGAAGGAGCCTGTGCACCTGACCTCTCTCCCAATGCTGGGGTACCTGGAACAGGTGAGGTTCCGCTTCTGGCTCTCACACACCAACGGGTAAAACGGCTATCGTAGATATGGTTGGAAATTTGCCCACGTTACACACAAGCCATAAGGCAGACGATGTGAATGTCGAGCAATGTAGGCTAACCTAGAAGCAGAGTTCAAACTAACAATGTAATCGCATTAAAAATTAATCACAGTAGGATTCAGCATATTTACAATGCAGTGCAGCATATTCCATCACAGTTGCCACTTCCATCACAGTTGGGAATGTACACTGTTAATATACTTAACATATCAAAACTATTTTTTTGTGCAATATGTAAACGGCTAACCTGGGATGCTTCATCTTGCCAGACAGGTTTGTTTTTTGGACTTGTTTCGGCAATAAATATAGATAGTGCCTCTTAATGCCCTTAAACCCTGTTATTTAGGCATAAATGTTATTTTCTTCCCTGTCAGGGTGTAGCCAGAGAAGTAATAAAAGCAATGACTGCCGTGGGGTGTTTCAAACCGAAATTTCCATACCTCAGCATCAAGAGATCAGCTCTGCTTTACCTGGCTTATCATTTGAAAGGTACGCATAGGCCACTTCCACTTCCGTGCAGTTGCACCCGCAGATTCTGCACCAGATTCAGTTTCACAACGCATACTTTTGGCTCCAAACAGGTCAATGAATAACAACGAATGACTTTTTTTCTTCTTCCTTTCTCTCTCTTAGCATTCAATCCCAGGAGCTCTGACTACGTTCGAAGGAAGTACAAGAGGGAACTAGCCAGGTTTGAGGAGAGCTGTGAACTGATAGCCTACCTGGGCGCAACAATGACTCAGACGTACAAAAACCCCGAAGAGCAGCCCATTGAC
Organism: Anguilla pacifica; assembly: GCA_039654925.1. Lineage (NCBI taxonomy): Eukaryota > Metazoa > Chordata > Actinopteri > Anguilliformes > Anguillidae > Anguilla > Anguilla pacifica. The sequence continues at coordinate 59,598,951 of CM077289.1, read as the reverse complement.
TTTGATCACAAGCTTCACAAGTTCCTGTCACTGAAAGACACTGTGTAAAATGCGGCTGAGGATCTCTAACAGGATGTGACTCACTATTGTATCCCATTGCTAACGGAAATATCTTCATTTTTACCACAACCCACTTGAAGGCAGAAATAAATATTTTCGTGGTACTCGGTTATCAGGGGGGGAAAAAACTTTCTCTTGAGTTTCCTGTTTTGTGTTTGTGGTTTTTCAAGCTCTTATCTCTTATGATATATGTCGACATTTCCAAGTGCAGTTTATAATAAACAATGAAATCTATGAATTGTCAGTTTTTGCTTGTTAATTTGATGGCATTTTAAAGAGCATGGTGGTAATGTTTTTAAATGGTCACCAATGATAACTCCCTGGAGCCCAGAGATACTCAGATCCGGCCTTCAAGGCCTGTAGTACTGCTAGTTTTCTTTTCTACCCGATGGTTAATTATCAATCACTTAATGCCACTGGCTGGCCAGAGATTTAACTCACCTGGTGTTCCAGGTCAAAATCGATCCTGATTGGAGGGAAGAATGAATACCAGTAGTATTACTGACCTGGAGGGTCAGATTTGAGCATCTCTGTTCTGATCACATGTCAACAGAATGATTCCCTCCCACCTCAGCCTTTCACACCCTACTCCCCTCATCCAGTTACTCTTCCCCACATCACTTTTTTTTTGGAAGAGTACGGTAAGGGACGTTAGCGTTAAGAAGGGCGCATCATCATCTTCATCGCCTTTAGGCAGGCACAGTATGCGGTGAAATTGTGCAATATGTGCCGCTGGTTCTTTTCTGATAAATTACCAATCTGCAATATGTAACTAATCTGAGTAAATATAAACCTCAAAGCTTGCAGTATACTGAAATGATTGTTGCTGTGTTTATTTAGACGGCTACAATTATATTTGGAGATATATACTTTTACAAAAATTCGCGATTCAATTAAGTTTGCCATATGTCCGTGCGTGTGTCAGTGGGGCAGGTGAGAAACTCCTACTGTACGTCGTGGTCCGTTCTCTGATGTCAGGCAGCGACAGTTAAACGCCGGTGATGTGGAGCAGACGGTACTTCTCAAGTTCACAGTAGTCAATAGCTTTGTTAATTTAATAAATACGCGTCAAAATAAATGTTCTTTGCCTCGTGGGAGACAACGTTTCTTTGTTTTCAGAATGCTCTACAATGAAACATTAATTTTAACTTAGGCCTACTGAGTTGTTGTTTGGAAGTTCGATGTTGCGCCACTCGGAGTGGCTGATCTTGTAACGATTCACGACCTTCGGTTCTGCTGCGACGCCAAACTTGCGCAGTCCATGTTGCTATAGAGACCGCAACGTGTTTGCGGCTCAGGCATCCACAGATTTTCCAAACAAAAAGTATGAGCCTGACATGGTCATGGACTCTGAAATGCAGCTTGAGATTGTTGGTTTTTTGAAAGAGCACAACTTTCAGATCGCCATAGGGACTGCAGAGGTAACGTGTTAGCTTGTCATCCGAATTTTGTTTGTTATAGTTAGTCTAATACCACCAGCCTAGCAAGTAAGCAGATGGTAACTGGCTAGCCTAGCTATCTGTCCAGTTTACAAATACGAGTGCAAGATGCTTGTCAGCTAGCTGAGAAGTGATTTTGCTTACGTAGTCCGTTGTATTAGCTAATTGACAAGATATATTAACTATTGTACCAGCTAATAACATTACTGGCGAAATGAACACAAATCCTACTGTCACCAGACTTGGCTAACTGACGTTAACTAATGGATCCGGTCTTTGCCTGTCGCCAACAGGGTTTGAAACAGAAGTTTCCTGCGTCGTTCTCGGATGTAAAGATTCGTCCGTTGCATGAGTGTGACTGGCACGAATATTTAACCAGTAAGAAAAAGGTGGGCTAGCTCAGTTTATACTTAGTTATTTCATTTGTTATATAGCTACCAATTATCAAGCCAACAATCACCATTCTACGTGTATTTAATCTGCCAATGTCCTGTTGACTATCATTATTAATATTTTCTGTTGTGCCACTCTTTTCATTCATTTGTTAGCAGTCTATATGTATTTGATTTATTAAGTTCTAATACAAATATAAGACTTTGTATTCTGATATATTTTATTGTATCCCTATTCGACTCATCATAAGAGTTGCATTATTTTTAATTAAGCAGCAAGATTTATCTGATTAACAATGATGGTTCTTTTGACCCTATCCATGTTCTTCACTAGGAACTGAAAGGTGAGGTGTGGGAATACAAAGGCAAACTGATGTGCTTTGTCAACTCTCAACTTCTCGGAGATGAAAGAGATTTGTCAAGGTGGGCTGTGGAACAGTGGGGGTTCACCTTTCGGAGACCGCACGCGCTGTACCTGGCTCTGACCGAAGACTACTACACCAGACACCTACGGAGCAGTGGGGCAAGTCTTCTTTTGCCCAAATGTGTTCTCCAAAACACAACAGTTAGGATAGCGCACATTAGAATAGTCCTCATATTTGAGGGTTAATTCACTGACTTCCCTGACTAGACTCACTCGTTATCCCTATACAGAAATGTCACTTTGAATGTCAACCATTAAAGTAATTAATAAACAATAAAATACTAATATTAATATGTTGCTCCACAGTCCATTTGGTCAGAGATATAGCCTTCACCATGCATGCTAGATGCTTCACTCTGTTCTCCCTGAAAAGGATGCGCAGAAATGTTGAAATAATACCTAGTTCTCCCCCTCTCTGATTCATTCCTGCAGCACACATTTGTGTTCATGGATATTGAAATTAAAGGCGAGCCGGTTGGAAGGTTATTGCTTGAGGTGAGTGGGCGTCACGTTTTCTAAAGCAAACAGTGTTTTTTTGCGAGTGCACGTGTCACGGCTGATCACGGTTATTCTTCTCAGCTTTTTTCGGACCTGTGTCCAAAGACGTGCAAGAATTTCCAGGCACTGTGTGCCGGAGATGCGGGTCTGTCAGGGCACAACATCGCGCTGACCTACAAGGGATCTATATTTCATCGGGTCGTCCCCAATGGCTGGATTCAGGGTGGAGGTAAGATGTGTGGGGAATGATGTAGGGTCAGTTTTTATGTCTGTTACATGGAGAATAACAAAGCTTTCTGTGTGCGGTGTTAAATATGTGAGATTCCCACATGCAAGAGGACGGACAAGCACATTATTTTAAAATTAAGCTGGTATTCATGTTATGCAACTATATAATTTTTTGAGATCTTTTACTATGAATAGTTATAAATTGAAAAGAAAAATTCCCTAACATAGTGTAATAACCCAATGGAAAAAGGACAGTTATGTTTCTAAATGGCTTCATACGGTGTTTTTAGAGCAGTATTAACTCATTAATAAGTGTTTAAATAGTACAGTTTATCTGTCCGTAGTCTGAATACTAATACTACAATAATACATTTGAAAAAAAACTAGCAGCCAGTCATTTCTAAATCAAGAATGGGGATCACCCATTTTTAAATCTTTTCTTTGGGTGAATTCCTCTTTTGCAGATATTTCACCTGGGGCAAGAGGAAATGGTGGAGAATCAATTTATGGACCAACATTTGAAGGTACTATTAAGAAAAATAGGCAAGGAAATTGAAAGGTCAAATACATTAAAAACCCCCATGTAGGGTTGTGAGTATTTACCTTTCAGTGGTTATGAATCCTTGGTTAACCAATTCTTTAGCAGACAGACACAAACCTACAATGCTGAGATCTCAGAATTACCAAAGGTATGTGAGACATGTTGCATTAAAATTCAATAAGTGCCAAACAAGCTAAGAAACTTAGCTGGTATCCATATAGTTCAGTCTTGACTGGACGTAAAAGGAAGAAACAATTGTGGCAGCTGTGCTTTTGGGCCGATTCTGCGTATCTATGGCTCTGATATTAGGTAAAGGATCGGAATCCGGGTCAAGCTGCAATTTTTTTTTTCCGGCTCAGCTGTGTGAACAATGCAGGCCATGCATGTGCAAGTATGTGGATGCAACAAGAATTTCTGGGGACAAAAGTGTTTGTCCCTGTTTAGAAACTATCCCGCTGAAAAAAATAAAATCTGGCAATGCTGTGAGTTAGGCAGGGAAACGAGAAAGAAAGGGGGGAAGGAGAGAGAAAGAAAGAGAGGACCAAAAACAACAGGTTTTCAGGAATTCTGTTTTGTTAAGTAATTAATGATAATTGAAATTAAATAATGGTAGTAAACTGCAAAAAAACATTTGCCATTCTTGAAGGCTGCCATAAACTTTCAGTCAGTGGGAGTTTTTTGTTGCTTTTTTGTTTATCAATATGTGAATTCTGAAGTAACGTCTGTTCTGCCAGATGAAAGCTTTGCAGTGCCTCACAGTAAGAGAGGGATCTTAGGAATGGCCAATCAGGGGACTCACACCAATGGATCTCAGTTCTACATCACCCTGCAGCCTGCCCATTGGATGGACCGGAAATATGTGGCTTTTGGGTGCGTTTCCTGGCAACCTCATTCCAGCTACTACTGAATGGAGAATCTTGGTCTTTTTGTGTATGTGCCTGTGTGTGTGTGTGAGTGTGTGTGCATGTGCGTGTGTGTGTTTGTCTGTGTATTTTTATTTGGTTTCTGAGAACGAGCAGCAGGTGATTTAAAATAACCGTCCAAATACCTATGTGTGATCCAGATTCAGAGTTCTTAAAACCACTGTCCCACTGCAATAAAATTCAGTGAAGTGAAGACGAAACAAACTGCGAGGTGAACATGTATGTAAGTGATATACCTCTTTTGTTCTAGACAAGTGATTGAAGGCACAGAAGTACTAAAGAAGCTGGAGGTTGTCCCCACCTACAACGAGAGACCTGAGGACGAGTGTAAAGTCGCTGACTGTGGGGTATTTCGGCCTTGATGTTAAACTTATTTTAAAAAGCTATTTTTTGCTATAGAAAGCCAATTAAGCCAACTACACTCAACTGCATTGCACCTTTTTTTGTATGAGATCAAGGTAATTACACAGTAACGCTGTTGTGAAGCAACACTCAACACCAAGATGGTGTAATCCATACTGGAAGAATGATAATAGTAAAGTAATAGTGTTTTCATGACTTACGGGCTTTGGGGAAACACTATGCATGGAAGCCATTACTCGGGATTGAGAACTGACCGTGAACTTAAATGAATAAAAGTGGCAAATAATAATCCTTTGAAAGCTTTGGGTGAATAAACTGCATAAGGTTTCATGCTACACAGAGATCAGATTATGGGAAACAAAAGGATTATGTTAATGCTAAACTATTTGTGTCACAAATCTGGGGTAAAAGTTTCAAGTGGTGCCCAACGTTTGTCAGGGAAAAGGATGTCCCAGGAAATCAGCAACTTGGCAAAATCTGTTCATCTGAAATTGAAAGTTGTACAACAGTGCAATACGCCATTGGACGAGTGACTGGCAACCACAACAGAATACAAAATACAACTGCAAGTATGGAATCTGCAGATGAAAGTTTATAAAGTATGGTTATTTTACTGAGTACCTGCTTAAAGTGTCTGAGATAAAAATGTCTGTTCTTTGTAGAACAAGTGATGACTTGTTCTTTGTATTTGTTTAATTCATATTTTTCTCCCTTGTTCTGAATACCCACTGGGTATTCAGGCCCTACATTGTTTTCCTAACATTGTAATATGATATCATTGTGAAAAGCATGTGGTGCAAATATTCAGTGTTAAATTAAACTTTTTTTCTTTGGTGTGTGTGTGTGTCTGTGTGCGTGCATGCTGCATCTGAAAAGGGTGATTTAAAAAGTATATTTAAAAAAGTGTAAAATCCAGGTTACAATAACGCTTGTACAGAATTTAAAATGAATCATTTTAAAATGTTAAACCCATTTAGATTCAGATCATCGTATGGAAGGGGCTGTCAATCATAGATGACAGCACAGAAATAAAAAATGAATTGACTGCATACAACAGTATACTGCACTATTGATGGCTCTGTGGGTATCCGTATATATAGTGAAGTGTTGAAATGAGGAAGTGCTGCAGACAATACTCAATGTCTGGTTTTCATCCTTCATCTTCTTGCATAATCGAGTTCCTCTTTTTATGCCAAACTGACAGGTTGCTTCGAAGAACTGAATTCAAACTGTCTGTTCTTAAAACGGCACAATTACAGGGCTGAATTACTGATTCACTTCTTTCTTTCCTTTAGCCTGTTTATGTTTTTTTTTCCCCCACAGACAGTTCAGGGTAACTCTGATAACTTGCATGTTTTTCACGCTATGTATAACACAGCTTGATGCTGGAGTAGTTCAGATAACGTATCTAATTTGCGGGTACTACATTTGTGCCCCAACCAGGCTTCAAACCAGCAACCAGTCAACTGTATTATAGTTGTATCTATGTACTTGTTTCTGGTTGTCTGTGCATAACTTATTTGTGGGAAGCCCAGAGCAGCTTTTGCGGTTGAGTAGCCAACACTCCCATCATCCATCACCCTTGTTCTCTCTCGTCAATTATTATTTTTTTGTTTTTTTGTTGAAACATTCAAGTATCTCTTCGGTATGTGACAGTAAGGAATTGCTACAATATCTGCTAAGTTCGTATACAATTACGATTTGTGCCATAAAAATAGCTGACGGGTGAAAACCGAGGTGACACGCAGGCTGATGGGCAATTTAATGGCAATTAAGAAATCTTTTGAAGCGAGGCCTCAACTAAACTTATGTTCCTCTGGGGGAAATTATTTCACACAGCACAGCTACTGTTTCTTTTATGTTGTAAATCCACGCAACAACGCAGACGGACCCGAGGAACCGTCTAGTCCGTAGCCACGAATATGTTAAAACTGCGGGGCAGGGCAGGGCAGCTATTCATAAAAGCACCTATCTTCGCTGCCTCCTCCCAGTATCAGTAAAAACTGCCACATGACCTGTATAGCAGGAAGTTGAGTGGACCCACAGAAACCCCGTATACAGCAGAAATTAGTGTCTCTCACACTTTTCGGCACTTGTTACCTAGCGTGCTGTTGTAGGAAGAAGAGAAAATAGAAAGATGTACTGGAGACTTTTGTTGGTTACATTTTCACTTGCCTTGCTGCGTAGTACGACAGCTGGAGATAGTGGTAAGTTGATGTGTTGGCCCCATCTGTGTTCGCTACGTAACTAGCTTGCTAGCGCTAACTAGTTTTTCCTCTGCTAGCTAGTAGCAATCGCGCGCAGTGACAGCTAATCTCACAATATTTTCTTGGTTTTCCACGTAGTATATTTGCAACCCAGCATTTTAGCAAGCTAGTAACTGCATTTATTTAAATATTAAGTTATAATTTAAGTTTTTTTCAGTGATTTTTTTAGGCAGCAACATAGCTACGTTGCAGTTTAGTTCTCCGTTCGTTAGCCTGTTTGCCACTAGCTAGCGTTAGCTATTTTACCAGATGGCCAACAACATTCATTCATGAAGTGAGAAGTAGCTCATGCTAACTGTCCAACTAGTGATATTGTAGTATTTACTATTATACATTATTACTGTCTTGTTACAAAGATTAGTTAACTAGGCACCTTGGTTCGTCAAATTTCTTATTAACAGCTTCCTTGCAGTTTATTAAGCATTATGTAATATATACTGTTAGCTAACATTGGCCATCGAAACACACCAATGCTATTATTAATGTGAATTTGTAATTTAGTGTTGGCTAGCTAGCCATATCAGATTTCTCATTGCTTTTTTGGAAAAATGCGTGTTCATTAGATTGTCCGACGCGCGTGATGACGAAAACTAACACCAATAGCGGGCAGTATTTTACAAGTCCTCCTGAGAACAGGCATTGACGTAGTTCGCTAATCCCCGATGGCTGTGTGAAAAACACCTGGACAGAGTTCAGTCTGGGATGGTGGGATGGGAGGTGAAGTCCGGACGAATATTATTGTACATTGTGTATAAAGCCAAGGCTACTCAGAACTCCATTTCCCAGCAAAACTGATTTGTTGGGACCGTTTTCACGAGCACACTATAACCATAATGTGAAGGCTTCTGCTGCCACCAAGCACTGAAATCGGCCATCAGTGGGTTCAGATATGTTTGTTCGTTTTCCTGTCACAGTTGTATTAGTCATTGCTCTATCATTTAGTGGTTGGCTGAGTTGACTGGCGTGCTCTCAACAAGCATTTCAGTTATTAAACAGCAGTCTAATTTGTACAACTATGCTTCCAAAAAGTGTGTTGGTTTATGAAAGGTCACGTTATTGAAGGGTTTGCATACTAGTGGAAACATAGTCTTACAGTCTTTTTAGTAGCATGGCATATGCTTGATCTATAAGTCTATGCAGCAGACCAATTTTCTGTTAAGTGGTCTCAATTTAAACAATCACTTTAAAAATAAACCCTTTTTAAAGTGCTTTTGAGTGTTTTTCCTTCTCACAGGAGTTTTTTTTTTTTTACCTCGCTGAAGTTTTTATTGATTTTTTTAAAGTACATATTTTGCTGTTCGAGTCCAAAAAGTGTCATTCAGATAGCACTGGATTGAACTGGACCAATCTGAGAAAATACACAAGTGTTGATGTAATTTTTCTGGCCTGAATGCAAGGTTAGGGTTGAATTGTCTGTGATTCAGGGGCTGGATTCTGGGCCTGTACGTTCGCCATGCCCATTGTTAATTTAATTCCTTGGGGTTACCCCTAAAAAATGGTGACTTTACCTGCTCAGGTTGTGTGTGCTGTTCATTTTTTTCAGGTGGCTGCTCAGTGCTAACAAGCTGTCCGGAGTGCCAAAAAAACACAGACTGCACCTGGTTTCAGTGCACAGGTAAGTGGTTTCCTTCCGTGGGAGCGCTGCTTGCGGATTGAACGTTGTTTGCTGTGGAGGAAGAAGTGGCACTGACTGTGCTCAGCTGTCGCGTTGTCATACTGCAACACGGCGCTGGTTTGAAATGATGTGCCATAAATGTGGGACTATCAGTAGGAATACGGAGGCTCTGCATCCTGTTACATTAAATACACAGTTATTTATTTACTGGCAACGGAACCTTCTGGAGATGTTGCAAACCGTTTATCGCGTTACCTGACGGCCGCTCGGCTCGTTATCAGCATAATGTGTTCATGGGTTGGGCTGGTGTTGCCATGGAGTGGGTCTGTTGTGCAAAGCAGGGAAGTCTGAAAACAGTTTTTGAACTGTGTTAAGTTGTGTGCGTTTTAATTTATTTGAGCCTTTGACAGTGGACCTTGTGAAAAATGAAGTTACTCTGGTATCTGCCCACATTAGCAAATCAAATAAATACATTTTACATACTGTGTGTAAACTGTACATTGTGAAGGTTGAGGACAAGTAATGAAAAAGGATAACACTGGTAGGAGTTGTTGATTGGGTGTTAATAACACACACCAAGCACAGATATACTGCTTTCCACACCACTTTCTCTGGCGTTCATGTTGTTGAAATAGATTTCCCAACCACCCCCCCCCCATATTTCCAGAATATGACTTTACTCCAGTAACCATGACAACCGTAGAGGTAGATCACTGATCCTGGGGATCACCACGGGGCGGTCTTTAGACCTCAGACATTCTGGAACACTCCTCCCGCGTTCCGCCGCGGGGAGTATGAAGAAGCGCAGCTCCATATCCCCCCCCCCCCCCCCCTCGGCCACCCCCTCCTCCAGAGATAGTACAGGAAGCGCAGGGATGAATAGCAGGAAGCGGTGATATCCTTAAGAAAGTGGCGGAAGGAAGAAAAGAAAAGTGTGAGCAGAGAAGAGCGGGGCGGCGGGCGGGGTTGGGGAGTGGAGGCGGGGGGGGGGGGGGGTCAGTCAGTCAGGCTCCAGCTGGGGGAGGAATGCGTGTCCCCTGGAAGCGTCTAAAGCCCAAAACGTCCAACAGGAACTGGCGAGGAAGCCGAGGTGTGCTGAGGTTTGTTTGGCGGTTCAGGTAGTTTGAGTATCCAAGCAGCACGTACATTGAATACACCCCCCCCACCCCCACCCCCGCCCACACCCCCCCCCCCCCCCAAACCAGTTCTGCTTGTTCAGGAAAGCACATTGGTTCTGGAAACCCCGGCGCACAGTTCAGCTCTCCAGCGTCAGCTGTGGGTCACGCCTGGGTCGTTCCTCGGTAATTTCAGGAGCCATTTCCTCTCGAGCGGTGTTGCATCACACCACAGCCTCTGAGTCCAAACATCTTTTCTTCACGCATGAGCTGAGAAACCTTACCGAGCTGAAAGGTCATGCCTTCAGCAGGGCTCGGTCTGTACACAACCTTTGATTGATTTAGCTGTACAGATATCGATCCACGCGGTAATTGTGATAAGCCTAGGTGCTCGTTGACTCCGCAAAGGATTTGCCTTAAATTTGAATATTGAAACCAGGAAGCCAGTGTTTTTGCGCATAACACGGTGAATTTGCAGATTTGAAATGAACGATGACAGAAGTTTTGTGAGTAACACATGGGGAAAGCTTGGCTAGCACTTGATCGATTGGCCATCGACTGTTCAGGAGGACCAGTGTGGTGGTTAGACTGAAACCTAGGAGCTGTGGCTCCAGTCAGACACGTTTCTGAGGAGCTTCCTCAGACTGGTGTTAGCTGGGCGTTTGTAAGCTGGGAATTGCAGGGTTAAAGCCCAGAGTGGGTAGTGTTGGCTCACAGGCTGTGCTGAAATACCACGGCTTTGCTGTTTGTGTGTGTGTGTGTGTGTGTGTGTGTGTGTCTGTGTGTGTGTGTGTGTGTGTGCGCGCGTGTGTGCGCGCGCGTCTGTGTGTGTGTGTGTGTGTGTGTGTGTGTGTGTGAGAGACTGCGTGTGTGAGTGTGTGTGTGTGACTGTGTGTGTGTGTGTGTACGTGTGTGTGTGAGACTGCATGTGTGTGTGTATGACTGTCTGTGTGAGACTGTGTGTAAGTGTGTGTGTGTGTGTGTGAGACTGCATGTGTGTGTACGTGTGTGTGAGACTGTGTGTGTGCGTGTGAGACTGTGTGTGTGTGTGTGTGTGTGTGACTGTCTGTGTGAGACTGTGTGTGTGTGTGTGTCTGTGTGTGTGTGTGTGTGTGTGTGGTAGGGAGGTCTTTTCCCTCATTGGCTCTGCTACTTCAGTGTGCTTCTATGGAGAAACTCTTGTTTGAATGCATAGACAAATGCCCCAGGTGACTGGTGGTTTCATTGCTTTCTTGCCCGCCGTTCCCAGAAGGGCGGATTGGAAAAGGACAGCTCGCTGATGGCCGCTGTTGGAGAACGGGGCTGTTCTGCCGGGCTGTTGTGGAGTGTGTGATTGAATCGCTGGTGACTAAGCGCTAGGCTATAAGAGACTGTGAATAATTAACACGTCCTTTGCTTTGTCTCACCCGCCACTGTGCTTGGGTAAGTGGCAGCGGGAGGATGAGCCCAGCTGGGGTGAGAGGGTGTGGTAAACGGGTCGCACGCCCACACGAGTGCGCGGGATGGCGGTGTGCCCGCAGCCCTGGCGCCGGTCTCCTTACCGCCATACGTGCCGCGCGGAGACACACGAGGCTCAAGACCAAGGCCCCGGATTCATCACGTTACATTCAGCATTTGGATTCAGCATTTGGATTCAGCATTTGGATTCAGCATTTGGATTCAGCATTTGGATTCAGCATTTGCCCGTTATTTTGGCAAACAAATAAGCAATGATGTTCCCTTTCTTTTCTTCACAAAAGAGTTGAGCGATCGCTAGAGCTAGCTTGCCGAAGCGAGTCTGTGTAGAGGAAGTGTAGGCTGGCGCTTGCAGTTACTGGTAAGTCAGAGTTAAGGACTGAACGGCAGCAGGTGTGTGGAGGGCCATGGCGCGGGAGAGCTCGGCCTGGTTTTGTGTGTTTGCTCTCGGTGGTGTCAGCCCTGCTGCCGGCGGTAAAACTTTTAGGGAGGGCCTTAAGTTTGAGTCCCGCCTGTGCAGAACCCGTTTTCCCAGATTTGGGAGGTGGGGGGGGGGGAGAGACAGGAGCAGCCCGAGGCACAGGCTCTGCAAAATTAAGGAAAATTAGACTTTTTTTTATTTTGAGTACCAAATTGAGAGTGTGCTGTGTGTTTCCCGGAAGCTTGACAACTGGGGCTTGACCCTGTTTCATGGTCACACACACACTCACACACACAAGCACCACACACAATTTGTGATCTCTGCTACCTTTTAGCAGCTGTGTACGTGTTCTCTTCCATCCACTTCACAGCTGACTGATAGGGGGAGGAGGGCCGTAGAGCCGGGAATGCTGTAAGAGACCGTGCCAAGTGTTCCTCTGCAGCTGACGTCATTGGAAGCTAACCCTACTGACACAGAATGCCATGGACTTCAATACCGCCCCCCCCCCCCCCGTCCCCCCCCGTTCCCCCCGTCCCCCCCCGTCCCGTCCCGTCCCGTCCCCAATTTGTGTTCCTGCTGTGTGATTTGCTTTAGGTCAGGGCGTGACTTAACTGGGTGATATTTATTCTGCACAGCACGCGCACGTGTACGCACACACAGACTGCGCTGTAAATCCTTAACCTGACGATTGTACGGAGTGGGAAGACCGCAGGTGGTGCATCTGGGAGGGTCATGTGACATGCTGCCGATGTGCCCGGTATTGGGTGCCACATTCCGTTTGTTCTGGACGTACCCCTCATTGGGCAGGGGGGGGAGGGGGGGTTTGGGGAGCTGACGAGGAAGCAGGCCTTCAGAATCCTTCTCCGGCACGAGAACAGACTTGCTAGCTGCTGTATCCCCCATTGCAAGGGCAGCTGCGACCTTGTGTAGCTGTGCATTATTGCCACTAAGAGATTTCACTTATCGGTAACTCTCTCAGTCTGATTTCAAAGTACTGAAATGCCCCATCCATTACAGTGGAATGTCCATTACAGTGGACGTTTTCACAGATTTTTAGCCGTTTTGAGCTGTGTAATTTGGAGTTTATTAAGGTGTGCGTGACTGCTCTGCACAGGGCTGCTCTTACTGCGCCGTGTCATTCTTTCCTTCAGTCATTATGCTGCGTCATCCGGGCTTCTCGACCGACGCCGCTCGATTCCTGTTTTTTCGGACGTGTGACTCATCTAGCGGTGGTTCAGCGGTTGCCAACGAAGCCACTGGGACCGGAGAAATGAGTCAGACGAAGGGTTACGGGGGGGGGGGGGGGGGGGGTGGTCTTCTGCCGCGGGGACACTTACGCTGGCCCAGGCTGCGCCGTTATTCGCGATTATTCTCGTTAATTTGCACGGACGGAAATATTAGAAGAAGGTCCGAGGAGGTATGTTTCATATTCGAGTTTCCGCGGGACGGGCGGGGACGGAAAGATCCGTTTGTTGGTTTTTTGCAGTTTTGTGACCGAAAAGCTGGGCTATGGTTTGAAATTGTGATTCTTGGAAAACGTGACGTGAATTTGAATTTTCTGGCAAATGTGGGTCAATTTCGGATTTGAATGCAGGGCTATATTTTGTCTAAGGTAAAATGCAAATGAACCAAAGTCATATTACTGACTTCTTCACGTCCCCATCAATGCTAAATGGCCATAAATACAGGGTTGCTTTAAATAATACATTTTGGCAGTTAAAAGATCGGTGTAGTCTCTTTTTTTGCCTTCGTTTTGACAGAAGAAAATTAGAAAACTTGTACTTGGCTTTGCTCATTTCACCTTGAAGTTTCACCTTGATAAAGGCCTTGTTGTAACTCCTCAAAGCCTTGCATATTTTCCTCACAGTTCACATTACAAAGTGTCAAGTTATACTGCCCTTCTCACCTTCTAAGATTCAAGACTTGCAACAGCTCCATAGTGCTATTTTAACCAAACATTCATCTGTAGGAATACAAGCTGGTTTTAATCTCGGGAGTACCAGTTTTAAACACAAAGAAGCAAAAACCAAATCTTTGTAATATTGGCTAGCTAGCTAAAGTGGTTGCACTACATGGCCAAAAGTATGTGGACACCTGACATCCAACATTTCATCCAAAATAATGGGGATTAATATGGAGTTGGTCCACTTTTTGCTGCTATAACAATCGCCACTCTTCTGGGGAAGGCTGTAAACTAGATGTTGGAGCACTGCTGCAGCGATTCCATTCAGCCGGAAGAGCGTAAGTGAGGTCAGGCTTCCTGTTAATCCCAAAGGTGTTGGATGGGGTTGAGGTCAGGACTCTGTGCAAGCCAGTCAAGTTCTTCCACACCGTTCTCGACAAAACCATTTCTGTGTGGACCTCACTGTGTGCATGGGGGCATTGTCATGCTGAAACTGGACCTTCCCCAAAGGGGAAGAACAGAATTGACTAGAATGTTATTGTATGCTGTAACATTAGATTTGTGTCGCATGTAAGATTTGCCTTTACTGGAACAAAGGGGCCCAGCCCAAACCATGAAAAACAGCCCCAGACCAAGGGGTCTCCAGATGCTTTTGGTCATATAGTGTATCTCTCTGCTTATTTAGCTGGCAGCCAATGCTGACTGTACTACAGGGTTTGCTTCCCGCACATACCGTGGAGCCTGTGTGATGTATTATTATCCTGTGTGACTCATTGCAGCGCTTTCATCCGATTGGTGCAGGCAGTACAGAACCCACTTCCTGGTTTATGAAGTGAGAGGTTCCCTCCTGTTCACGTGTCAGTCGCTCTTGTATCATCCAGCATCGGTCACTGAGAAAAGGAAATCTTCAGACTTGTAGCAAAGGCTTATCGTGAATGCTACTGTTCGAGCTGCAATTTTAGTCGTAAATCGACATTGCAGTCGGCCTGCCCTTCATTTCCATGCCCAAATGGGACTGTATAATTTCTGTTTGCAGTTCTCAGACAAAGAGAGAGACTTAAATAAAAATGTAAAAAAAAAAAAAAAAAAGAATGTTTAAGTCTGGCTTGCTCTTTCTGATTAGTGTGTGTTCCCTTTGCACAGATTCAAGCCCCCAAAATGGTTCCTGTGTGAGCACTGTGAATTCCACCAGTGTGAGCCCGGGCTGTGAGGCAGTCACTAATGGATCCTGCTCAGGTGAGGGAGAGACAACATTTATTTATCTACTTTTCAAATGCACTAAATCCACTGGAGTTTGAGCTGCAGGCATTGGGCTTCTATCAAACCCCAGGCCTGGTAACCAGCCCACGAGGTAAAGAGGAGAACCTGTCACAGAATGTAAACTAGAGACCCAAAGGGCTGTAGTACATTTATGAGTATTGTATATCTGACTTGATCCTAAGAACGTAAGACTACATAATGACATCATCAGGCCATTTAGCCCATCCACCTGTGTGCTAAAGTGCCTAGCGCTCGCCATTTGCCTACAAACTAGAGTGTGTAGTGCTGCATCAAGCCTGGACTTGAACACCCCAGGAGACTTTGCCTGTACTACATTACCCAGCAGGCTGTGCCCAGACAATGACAACTGTGTACGTGGGATTTAACTTTTACCAATTTCCATCTATGTCCCTAGTTCTGCTGAGGGAACACAACCCTCAGCAAAACAGATCTGTTGTAGTTCTACTGCTTTGTAAATCCCTTTTATGAACTTACAAACCTCAGTCAAATCCAAATTATATGACTATTGATATTATATAGCAGAAACTCACACACACACACTCACACTCACTAACTCACTCCTCCCTCCCTCCCTCCATGATTTACTTTCTGATTTTTTTTCCAGGCGACCTCGCGCCAGTTGTCCCCACGACCGTCAAACCCACTGCCTCTACCACTGCCAAAGCGACGGACCCTCCCACTGCCAAACCAGCTGCCACCACTGCCGCCCCCGAACCTGCAAACACTACTGCTGTCGTCCCGAGCAACGCCACCACCGCCGCTCCAACTCCCGGTAACGCTGGCTGCAGTCTGACCTTTGACCTGCAGACATAGTCTTAAAAAAATGCTTTGAAATGACTTGTCAAACTTAAATTTAATTTTATTATGATTATTTTTTTTTTTTTTTTCTCCCCCTCCAAGCTCATACAAACGCATCTACGACAGCGGCGGGTCCCACCAAGGCCCCGGCTCCTCCCGCCAACACCACGGCAACGGCCGCTCCTCCGTCAAGTACGTTCACGACCGCAGTCGCTGGTTAAAAAGTGCTTATTCGACTAAAATGTGCCCATTTCAGTCCGGTTTGGATGAACCACTCTCTCTCTCTCTCTCTCTCCCTCTCTCTCCCCCACTCTCTCTCTCTCTCTCTCTTCCCCTGTCTCTCTCCCTCTCCCCTCCCTCTCTCTCTCTCCCCCCTGCCTCCCTTTCTCTCCCTCTCTCCCCCCCTCTTCCCCCTCTCTCTCTCTTCCTCCTCCCTCTGTCTCTCCCCCCTCCCCTCTCTCTCTCTTCCCCTGTCTCTCTTTCTCCCCCCTCTGTCTCTGTCTCTCTTTCTCTTTCTCCCGCCTCTCTGTCTCTCTCTCTCTCCCTCTCCCTCTCTCTCCTTCTCTCTCTCTCCCCCTCTTCCTCTCCCCCCCCCCCCCCCCCCCCCACCCCCCCTCTGTTCCTCAGACTCCACCCTCACCACCCAGGCCCCGGCCCCCCCCACCCCTGCGCCGCAGAAGAAGTCCACCTTCGACGCGGCCAGCTTCATCGGCGGCATCGTGCTGGTGCTGGGCCTGCAGGCCGTCGTCTTCTTCCTCTACAAGTTCTGCAAGTCCAAGGACCGCAACTACCACACCCTGTAACTACCACACCCTGTAAAACGTTCCTCACACTGAGGCCCGTACCTACCACACCCTGTAAACCGGCCTCACACTCGGGCCCTTGGCCCTTTGAACAGTGTTTCCGAGCAGTTTGCTTTGATTCCCCAGCACCGTTACACATGCCGCCTGTAGACTCGAATCTAAACACCCCCCCCACCCCCACCCCCCCCCCGCTCCCCCATTAACGGGCCGTTAACCGACTATAGATTCAAATATTCAAACTGACGGGCGGGAGCTAGTTGCTCAGCAGCCTCCCACACCTTCCCACGGTGGTCAGTTTGAACGCCGAAGCCTTGGCCGAATTTAAACCCAACTGAAACAGCGACTGGAAAGTGTTTAAAAAAAGAAACCGCTCCCCTGCAGACCGTGCCTGTCATTTCGTTTGCAGAACAGGAATTTGAATTACATTTTTTAAAGTCACCTTCCGAAAAGAAAAGTGAAAGTGCTGGAAGAAAAGCATATAGTTCAGTCTTAAGTCCCCTGGCTCAAATTGCTTAGGAAACACTGTTTGAATTCCCTCCTTCACCCTAGCCCCTGGTTTTTGAACGGAACGGAAGATACAGCATTGCTTGCAAGGCCCTGTCATGTCCAAAAAAAAAAAAAAAAAAGGCTTTGAGATTCCTATGCAAAATCGGTAGATTTTTGTCAGGCCGCAGAAGCGATGCTTTATCCTCCCTAACCGAACTACCGAATAAAACCGATGTAATAACAAAAAAACAAAAAAAAAAACTGAAAAAAAGGAATGTAGGCGATGGCAGATATTTCTCCTGCCTGGGAGTTGAGCTTAGAAAATTATAAATAAATAAAATTGGCGTGTTCCATCAGCACCTCGTTGTGCGCAAACTGCACGGCGACCCCACGAGCGGCTGCCTCAACGCAATAAACACAATTTCACCCCCCCCCCCCCACCATTTTAGGTTATATAGTCAGTTAGCCCTGGCCAATCCGCTCGCAGAGAGCACGGCGAGACAAGACGCCGCCCCGCCCCGCCCTGCCCCGCCCCGCCCCGCCCGACCGCTCATAGCCCAATTTCGTAAAAAAGCCCTGCGCCAAGGGCATCCTGGGGCAAAAAAAAAAAAATTAATTAATAAATAAATAAATAAATAAAAATAAGCATGCACCTTCTGTATGTGGACAGTGATGTGAGATAAGTGCCTTAGCGGGGGGTGTCAGTCAGGCTGGTGATTGGTCAGTTGGGCAGGTGTTCCCCCCCCCCCCCACACATACCCCATCCCAGTTCCTTTGGGTTGATGGCTCCCGTGTGGAGCTGGCGTTCTAGAACACCGGCTCCGGATTAAGCGGATATCGCTGTGCTGATATTGGTAAATATATAGTGGAGAATCCCAGCTGGACTGATTTGTTTTATTGCTGATAATCATAATGATGATGAGAGTGATGACCTCTGTTGGATTTCTCTCTTTTTTTTTTTCTTCTTTTTTTTTTTTTAAACCCCACCCCCATTTTCTTTTTGTTTTGCGTCTGTTGACTCTCGTTTATCCACGGGCCAAGTAAAAAGGC
This sequence comes from Anguilla pacifica, assembly GCA_039654925.1. Taxonomy (NCBI): domain Eukaryota; kingdom Metazoa; phylum Chordata; class Actinopteri; order Anguilliformes; family Anguillidae; genus Anguilla; species Anguilla pacifica. Next base: position 59,580,889 of record CM077289.1, on the reverse strand, counting down.
GCGCTTGGATGCGGCTCTGTGTTTGTGGAGAGGAAAATCAGAGCAAGACGGAGGTTGGGTTTTTTTTTGCTGTATTAGTTGATATTTTGTTTTTCTTTTGGTTCCACCCCCCCCCCACCCCCATGCACTTTCCCCTTTGATTGGTCGAAAGTCTCAAAACATCTCTGGTCCATGAAACGGAAACAGCTTACCTTAGTCGAACCATGTTCCTGATGCCTGCACGGTAAGCAGTTTGCCGTAGAATTTGCCCAAGCGTGTTGCTAGTTTTTCTGCAGGTCACATTTCAATGATAAACCCAAGTAATTTTTTTTAAAATGAGGAAAAACGTAGTTTTTTTTTTTTTCAATTTCAGCATTTCTTGTTTAAAGCAACTGAGCCTGAGAAATGGTGCGGCTTTTCAGTCGATGAAGGTCTAATTGTCAGTTGAGGCCCACGTTTGGGTGGAAGTTTTGCATCTTGATTTCCTGCACATTGTCTTTGAATCATATTTGTACATTTTCCCGGATGTGATTGTGAAATGGACAGATGAAGAATCCTTTTGAGGAGGTTGTCAGTAGAATGGCTTTGTACTGGTGTTGAGACAATCGACTCAGGTTTGTATTTTTCGGGGTTATTTTTTTGTTTTATTTTTGTTGCTTTTTTGTGCAAAGGAGCAAGTTAGGTGTTTTTGAATTCTAAGATTTCAACTGTGGATGTCTTTGGGTTTCAAACATTTTGTGAACCACTTTCGTCGATTTAGAAAATATAGAGGTATATATATATATATATAAAACACTAATGCTTTGAAACGAAAGGCCAATGCTTAGCATGTTGAATGGAGCGTTGGCCAAGCCTTGCATCATATTGTTCTCGCGTATTTTTCTTATGTGGCCAAAATTTTACTACAAAAGCCTGTCGGAAAACTCTTTGCTACACAAGTTGCCAAATGAAAATGTTTGCCTAGAATGAACACCAGTATAAAACATTAATGTTAGTGCATGGTGTCTCTGTGCCAATAGCAGCAAGGTTGTATTGTTTATTATTAAGCACCTGGAAAAACAATTTGCGATTTATTTTTTTCACCCCCTCAGTGTTTACATTGAGTCAGCATTGTGCTCCATCCAAAGAGTCCCATCTGCAGCAAGTCAAAAGTACAAGAACACACTGCCGTAGATTCACCTGTAGAGTTCCACACGCACGCATCGATGTCCTCCGCCAAGCCGCTCGTTCTGAAAGGGTTTCCGTTGTTCTTAAGAGGTAGGGTTTTATTGGGCACTGCAGGTGCTGTATTGAAAAGTGTTGAAAGGCTTGAGCAGTTGCAAGTATACACAAGGAAATGGCTTTGTTTCCCTTTGTCACTGTATTCAGAAATTTTCAGTGTAATTTTTGCTTCTAACCTAATTGTGCTACGCATCCCATTGCCAATGTGTTTTTTTGTTTTTTTTTTAAATCACAAAAAGCTCTTAAAGCCAGCGTTGGCTCCTTGTCCGAAGGTGCTGGTCAGCATTTCGAAAACCTTTCTCTGCTGCTTTCGATACGTGCGGGTTTTCCTTCCTGGGCTTCGAACGTGCGGAGCACGCAGCGATTGGGTGGAAGTTTTTTGTGCGCGGCATCGCGCGTACCCATGGCAACCGCCGAACCGTGTGATGTCTCTCCGAGCTTTAAAAAAAAAAAAAAAAAAAAAAAAAAAAATAGTGGACAGTGCCAACATGCCCCCCCTCACGCCTCCACGCTGGAAAGTTAGGCCGTCTCGCACGTATTGAACGGTCGTAGTTCTGTAAGTCAGGTCAAAAGTGCCTTCGTCGGCTCCGCAGACTCGCCCTCGTCTTCTTCGGTGACGTCACAGTAGAAAACGGAACTTTAAAAAAATAAATTTAAAAAAAGCGCCTTTTCACCCCCCACTGCACCCGAAAGAGCCCCCCAGATGAACGGGACGGGTCACGTTTTTCCGCTGACTCTTTCCAGCTGAAAATTCTCTGCATACTGCATTTCCCTGCTCACCCCCTCTCTTTAGATCTCCAGTGTATGCAAATGCTAATGTTGCACACTTTGCTCAGCCAAAGTGGGGGTCGGACGTAGCCCAGTGTTAGTTAACTGCCCGGCATAGCTTTGACCCCCGCTCTTGTTTATATTTGGACACTTGACGTTGCATATGTAGCCACAAAGCCCGCCTTACTGTTTTATGCTTTTTAAGTGTACTTTTCCATGTTTTTTTTTTTTTGTTTTGTTTTTTTGTTGGTTTGCCTTTTGTTTTTCTAGTTTTGCAATGAAAGATTGAAGATGTTAAAATCAGTAATAAAGATTTGGATATTGTTAAACAACCACTCTTTGTTTCCCATTTTTACCTTTATTGCTTGCATCACTTGATCAGTGAACTGCGTACAGACATGTTTATAGCCATTCTCTCACAATACATTTGCACACATTTACCACTCCAATTTAATGGCAATGGCGGAAGCCTTATATTCGGCTGTTGTAGATTATCTCAGTAAAGGTACAATAAAGAGTACGTATAACAGTATTCACAGAGTGAAGGGCCATTTTGTTTGTTACTAATTGTAACTGAACCTGATTTAACTGTTGGGGCTCCCACAGTCAGCCCTAGTGCCAGTCATGGATATTAAAATGGGGATTAGACAGTAATGATATCACCTGACTAGAACAAAAGGGAGCTCCACCAATCGCAGAGCTTGTTGGTAACAACGAGCAAATCAAAGCCTATGCTGATTGGTGGGTAATTGGTGTGGCTCTGTTGGTTTTTTTTCAAATGTATTGTTTTTGAACAGATACTCTCTTTTGTGACATCACAGCAGGCTTATCTTTACTGTATCATTCCTAGCACCAGGCCATCATTGGTTTGGATCTGTTTTGCAACTGAGACTCTGCCAACATGCCAGACTGAAGGGCCATAAACACATCTCATTTCTGCACACCCTTGTGACCGCGGTGTTCTGGGTGCGCTGCCTGTCAGGTGAACTCCTGCTGCGGTGTACCGTGGCAAAACCAAGCAAACATTACTGCAGCCCGGGGACTGCCAAGAAACAGTAGCAGCAATATTTGGAAACGAGAAAAAACAGTCAACAGTGAATTTGGGGGAAATCGCTTATTAGCTTGAGGCTCTCAACTCCAGTTGTTTATTCAGCTCCAGCAAATGAATATTTACAAGGCTGCTTGAAGGGGGGTGGGGGGTGGGGGGTGGGGGGGGAGTCTCAAGAGGGGTTGTGTACCCACTTGCTACAGTGCTGAGAAGCCAAGGAGTGCAGCAGGTTTCCCAGGAAAACCTCTTATGAGCCGGGTGAGAGAGCTGTCACTTCCCCTAACCTGAGAATGACTAACATGCATTCCCACAGAAGCCAAATGCCTGCCGCTCAGTCACTCTGGAGCAGCAGTGGACTACTCTCAGAGCTCTGTTGCTATGGAGGACACGTGCACAGCTATCACTGCTTTGTCGCTACGGAGGACACATGCACAGCTATCACTGCTTTGTCGCTATGGAGCGCCTGTGCACAGTTATCACTGCTTTGTTGCTATGGAGGACACGTGCACAGCTATCACCGCTTTGTCGCTATGGAGCGCCTGTGCACAGCTATCACCGCTTTGTCGCTATGGAGCACCTGTGCACAGTTATCACCACTCTGTTGCTATGGAGTGCCTGTGCACAGTTATCACAACTCTGTTGCTATGGAGTGCCCGTGTACAGTTATCACCACTCTGTTGCCATGGAACACCCGTGTATGCCTTTCACCGCTCTGTCGCTATGGATCGCCGGTGTATGGCTTTTGCCGATCTGTCGCTACAGGGCACCCGTGCAGGGCTATCGCTGCTCTGGAGCACCGGGTGCATGGCTATAACCCCTTTCTGGGAATTAGGGGAACGGACGCAGTGCTACAACCTGAATAGTCACCTCTACCTCTGGCTTTGAATTCGTTTTTTTTGTGTGTGTGTGTGTGTGTGCGCGTGTGCGTGTGTGTGTTTTTTAAACAAATGGACTAATTTATGTGGACAGAAAGTGTAGACCCGGGGGCTGCATGTGATCCGATTACGTTTTTATTACGAAGCAGACGATTTCAATGACTCTGCATTACGAGCCGGTAACCGAGTTGGAGGCTGGCTTATTGAGTCAGCTCCGTCTGGCGGAGAGTGTGTGTTTTCTGCAGCGGGTGATTAACCGTCCCCTGCAGAGCACCGCGGAGAAGCACTTTCGTGTGCAGCGAGCGTGTGCATCTCGCTCCAAAATGGAGTCGGGTGGAAAATGCAAAAAACTCATCGAGTGTGAAAATTTGAAAACATTTTTTTTTTAAATAACTGCCATACTTGATATTGGCTATTTATATATCTGTGCATAAATTGCAATGTGTTGCAGCGTCTTGGTTGCAGTACCTCAAGACTATTTTTAGTATATTCCATTTCTGTAAGGGCTATTGCACAGATACAGCATGCACCATTGAAAGGATTAAGAACCATGGGACTGCATCAGGGCTGAGTGCTTTAACTTGGTTTGCCATCCACCGGACGCTGAAGACAGAGCCTCCAGACTGCATTCTCGCAGGCGCAGGCCTCTTATCTCTTCTCCAGGGGGAGGACGGGATGCGCACTTAACAGCTCGAGCTGTTATAACCACCTCTGACAACCCTGCTTCTCAGTGTCAGTTTGCCCATACACTTCCCTGCTTTTATTTGCTTCATCCTCCCCCTCCCCGCCAGTAGGACTCGTTCTCATCCATGACATCCACTGCAGCACTGGAGGTTTGAGACTGGCGCTGGCTTCCTCCGACGCCGGCAGTGCCAGCTCTCCCTCCCCCCAGCCTGGTTTGTTGTGAACCAGGCACCGCAGCACGCTTGCAGGACAGCGCCATTTTTGACCCATCGCAGGTACGACTGGCAGAATGACCCGGCGAGATTCAAACCAGTGCTGGATCGGTCAGCTTCTGTACCCAGAATTCAGTGCCTCCCTTGTGGGAAACCGCCTCCCGGCTGGCCCACTCACTTCCCTTCTAACGGAGAAAACAAGTCGAAAACAAGCCGCAAAGTGGAACAGAGTTCACTGAGTGTCTTTGCGGAGAGAGAGAGGCCTCATTTGTAATATATTATGTTTTTACGACCAACAGATGTTATCGCAGTCCTTCTTAAGGCTGCGTATCTACGGGACGTTATGTAAGCTTTCGCGGGGAACCCTGCCCTCCCCAGGCAGGGACTGTGTGTGTGCGTGTGTGTGTGTGTGTGTGTGTGTGTGTGTGTGTGTGTGTGCTGAGTCACCGTTCAGCCACCTGCCTGCCTGCTTCTGCGTGTCTCCCAAGGCCAAGCATGCGGACACATCTCCAGTCTGCCGAGTTCAGCCAGAGCAGCTGCATCACATGTCACTGAGACGCTAATGCTAACTTTAAGAGTCAAGTCACTGGATCCAAACATGCTCCACAAAGCTTTGGGAAACAACTCAAATCAATTTGTATGGTGCATTTTACAAAAATGGCTTGTCAAAATATGCATCACAGCAGACCCCAACCTATAGATTCCCCACAAACGCAATCCTGGGGAGACGATGGCAAGGGGAAAAGCTCCCTAGGTCAGTGGTTTCTGTTCCTGGAGATCTACTATCATGTATGTTTCCACTCCAACCCTAACAAAGCACACCTCATTCAAGAGTTAGAGACCACATTGAGCTGCTAATAAGTAGAATCGGTTGTGCCAAATTAGGGTTGGAATGAAAACTTGCAGGACGGCAGATCTCCAGTAACAGGGTTGGGAACCAGTGCCCTATGCTAACAAATAATAAGAAACCGGATTCAACAGGGGGAGCCTGTCCTCTTCTGACCGGCTTAGGGTGTGGGTTCATGGGTCAATCGGTCAATTTTGTCACGTTGGTTTAAAACTGGGTGTTCGCAGTAGTAGTTTACACTTTGCATGAAGTGAGCTGATTGGATAGCCTTTGCCCTTTTGGACAGGGTAGTGCAGCGTGTTGCAGACTTCCAGACCTGTGTGCCGCTCGATTGCCACCAGGTCTCTACCGGGGACACAGCGCCAGATTTCTTGTCCACTAATTACCATACCTATCATCAGGGTGACCTTTCGGTGGAGATATCTGTCATGAGCTGCGGGAGGGAGTGCTTTTTCCCCAAAACAGAGGCCAGCAAACAAATGACATGTTCAGCAAAACGAGATTAACGATGCCAACGGAACAGAGAGAAAAAAAAGATGCCGTGTAGGTCGATGAGTCCCTGAATAGTAAACAGGTTGTGAGTGTGTGTGTGTGTGTGTGTGTGTACCTCTCTGCATCTGTGCACGCTGGTGCATTTCAGTGAGTGTGTGTTCATGTGCATGTCTGTAGGTGCATACACTTGTGTATTTATGCTAGTGTGTAGATGTGTGGGCCAAATATGTGTATGGTGTACTTAATTGTGTCTGTAAGTCTGTACAGTGCACGTGTGAACAGGCGTGTGTGGTTGTGAGGTCATATAACTACATATGTACAGGCACACACAATTGCTTGCAGGCTTACTGAGTTAGCTGGATAACTGCACTGAGTAAAACCCGGAACCCTCCCGAATCTGGAACATGGACTGAAGGAGAAAGAGCTGTTCCGGGTTTTACTTGGCACATTTATCCAGCATGAGTAATCCTGCTTCCTGAAACAGGGCCCAGGTCAGATCATACTAAACGCGTTGTGCATGCTGTAGGAAACATTCAGAGAACTATCCCGTCGCTATCTTAGCCAAACTAGCCCATTTGGTGGCTAGTAAGATTTGTTCATGTTTTTCTCCACCTCAGATTCTCCTTCAGGTTGTGGTGCTATTTTAAAGCCCCCCTTTTTCAGCTAAAAAATGTCAGAACGATCCCCCAACTGGAGCCGATGAACACAGACGAACCGAGGAGAGAGGTAGGGCAGTGATCGAAAGTCTCGAAAACTCGCCAGGCTGACTTTCGGCACGTTATCGTCACACCGACACACAGCAACGGGAACAGGACACCTGTCTAAAAATAACCACGGCTCAAGGTTGCCGGGGCAAAAACGGCGGTTTTATTGCCGGTTGTCCAGCGATTTACGATTTCGTCTTGGACAGGCAGAGCGGGGGGTGACGGGAAACAATGCTCTCTCTCTCTCTCTGCTCACTGCACTCGGGACGGGATATTAAAGCGGACGCTGTAACTGGATTTCTCCTGCCCCCGATTCATTAGCTGAGGGTTCGCAGTCGACACAACCGCCGCTCAGCGCAGTAAAAAGGCCGGGCTGAGCTCTGTTTGCAGATTTGCTTCCCTCCTCCCTCCCTCCCTCCCTCCCTCCCTCCCTCGCTCCACCTGTATTTGCGGGGACGGACGGACGGACGGACGAACGCACGCACGCACGCACGCACGCACGCGCGGAGCCATCGGTAACCGCGTTTAAAAGAACTTCTGCGGCGGCTCGTTGGAGACGAGGCCCCATTCGAGTCTGACGAGCAGGAAGCGTGCGTGACCCCGGGGCACGCCATGTCCTGCTGACAGCGCTGACGGTGCACATTTTTAAGATGATAACGACAATAATCACCAGCCTGCATGTTAGAAAGGAAGCTAGGCAGTGCGCACGGACTGTTTTTGTGCCCTTTAAGCACTGACATGACGACTTTTCTTTTTTTTTTGTCCGTCTCTGAGACTGCTTCTTTGCTGACACCCAAAGACACCATGTACCAAGTAGACCTGCCAGTAACATTCAGTCACTTTGCAGTCCAAGTGAGATACGTACAGTACTCATTCTCTCACTAGCTGAGGCCAGAACACACACACACAATCACACACACGCTCACATACACACACACACACACACACACACACACACACACACTCACACACACACAAATCTCATTCCCTGATGCTTTTTATATTCCAGGGCATTTATTCACGGTCTAATGCGAATTAGCCAAGTAACTGGTAGGTCAGTGTTTTCATCAGATTTTTTCCCCCTATAGAGACTAAATAAAAGGGCAGGGAGGTTCTCTTGTGACATAATTTGATGTAATTAGGCTAGCTATGGGGCAGATCAATGTTCAGTAATTAGATACGCTAACCGCGATTATTCTCCCTCTGAGCCTGTTGCAGTGGAGCAGAGGTTCACGCAGGTTTTCTTGTTGTGGTTCACACTGGCCTGCAGTGACCCTTGAGGTTCGGCGAAGCGGGTGAGGTGGGGTTTGAAGGTTTTCCGGTCGAGCGACACTAAAGCAGGTAATGACCCATTTCGCGGCGAACAGTCCGGCCCCCGCGGGACAGGACAGCGTAGGCACAGAACGTCTCCACCGCACAATACCGTGGACAAGGACCCACGACCCTCTCTGCCAGAACACTGCCCGCCTTTGTTTCTGCGTCAGTGCGCGGTGAGAGCGCTCAGGTTCGGCCCGAATAATTAGATTTTTCTTCCCAGCTGCCGCTGTCGCCATAATCCGGTTACGCTCGGAAACAAAGCCGGGGATTCAGAGCGTTCTGGCGCCCGCCAACGCAGGACGGAGAACCCACAGCTGCCTGGGTTCCTCAGGTACGGAGCGAAACAGTCAAGGTGAGCCGAGTCGGTCTCGTGCAGTCCGGTGACATCACATGACCTTTTTTTTTTTTAACTCTAATGTTAAATTTCAATTGTAGAGAAAGTGGAATTAAGAAGTCCAGAGTACCCTAGTCCAGAGATACGCGCTTCACTGCTGTCAGACTAGGAACGGGGAATGAGTCACAAATTTAGGGAGCGTCTTCGCACCCGCGGAGTCCGTTTCCCCCGAGTGGGGTGGCAAACTGAGGGGGGGGGGGCGATGACTTTTTCCCGCGTTGACTCCCGTGTCCCCCGCTCCTCAAACGGGAGGGGGCCATCGGCGTGGCAGTTACGCATTTTCGCGGGGAGGTGTCACAAGGCGTCCCTGCGTCATTGACAGGCTCCCGCGGCACCGATGCACGCTGGCAGATATGCGCCAGGGACGCGGGGGGGGGGGGTTAATTAAAAATATCGCTTTAATTACGGACAGCCAGACCCTGCGACTGCGGGCCTCAGTGGTGGGGTTTCTCTTCTGAATTATCTCTCTTAATAACCGTGCGAGTGCACACGGGGTGAACGCACGTGCAAAGTCGTAAACGAATGGGAGCCACAACTGCAAGCTCGACACAGAGCGATACAAGCTGCAGGCTGCCCATCCCCTTATTACGCGGTTCTGATTAAACTGCATACTGTGAGCCTGTACGCTGTGTTCAGTAATTTCCCGCTTGTGTGGGGCAGGTCAGCGAGCAGCGCAATTGAGATTCATGGCTGAGCTCCCTGTAATACCTATTGCCCTTCCTCTCGTTTTGATGTATCCCAGCATGCAGCGGGCGAGTCAAGATGGCCTGTAAATCCAGCGGTGCGGTCCGTGCCATAAATGTATCCCCTTAGCACGCGGCGGGAGTCGGGAGACTGAGGACTGACCCCGGGGGCAGGGCTCACAGGGACATGGGCAGTGGGGAGAGGAGCATGGGATTTGGGCACCTGGCTGCAAGAGGGAAGGTTCAATACCTGCGGCTTTCCCTGAGCCTTTTTAAAAAAATCCTCACTCGTGCACTTTATTTATTTTGATTTTCGATTGCTGTTATTGCCATGGCGATAAGGGCGGGTTCAGAGGTTTGTGTGCCGCGATGAACCAATCAGAGAAGTAAGTTTTCAAATGAATGTCCATGCCAGAGAGAGAGAGAAAGCAGGCGGGCCTTCGAAAAATGAGGTGCAGAAAGCAAGTCAGCGTGAGCACATATCATTCCCGTGTCCTTGGGGCATTACATCAGTTCTGCCAGCAATCCCGCATTCCTCACGAAATAATAAATATAACAAAATAATAAAGCTCACCCACCACTTACGTTTCACATTTTCCGTTTATTTAAATACACAAATCAACAAATGATGGGGCAGCTGTGTCAAAACTTCCTTTCGACAAAACTCCAGAAACGAACCGCCCGGCCCCCTTCTCAACTCCCCCCCCCCCCCCCCCCCGGCTCCCCATTGACCTTCTCAGCCTAATCCCACTGCACAGGAAATGGCGATGTTTACACGGCTGGAGAGTGCATGAGGAATGTGAGCCTGCCCGTTGACAACGATTGGCTAAAGGCTTCCCATGAAAAACAAGGGAGTCATTGATCGCTGCTTTACGTGACCCATTCATATTGGAGGACAGGCCTTATGAAACTGGTCAAGGTTAATCCACAAAACTACGGATTCGTGACTGCGGGCAAGAGGCAAACCTCCACTACACACTTCCTGGTTTTATGAGAGAGCACAGCCTGTGGAGGACTTGCGATTACAGCAGATGCGCAGGTAGAAGAGGAAGAGGGCATTCTACTTGGTGCTCTAAGACCAAATTAATCAACACTGTGTCGGCAGAGGCAGACCTGATTAGCAGATGGGCAATGGCAGTTTAAAGCAGAGGTCCTCAAACGCAGTCCTGGGGCCTCCCTGTGCATTCTGGTTTTCGCTCCAACCACGATCGTAATCCCAGAATTTTAACAGGCTGTTCATTTTTCTTAATTAGGTGCTTTTCATGTTTTGAGGGATTATTTTGCATGGCATTTGCATGGCCCTGGACTGCATTTGAGAACCAGTGGTTTGAAGAAGGTCTAAGCGTTGAAGCTTCTCCTTCTGCAGCCCTAATGAACCTATGGCTCAGAGAATGGCACAGAAACTAAAACAAAACACGGCAGACATGGTCCAGAGGCAGATTAATCTTGCCTGGCTGTTGCATGCTGCTACTGTGCCAAAGATAACCGAGAAAGGGAAAACAATACAGAGATAAAGAGGGACGTTATCTATCTGGGGTTCTCGCTCTTTGTCCTTCTGTGACCAGCCGTCAGCCGAGGATTTTTAACGATGTGGCGACTGGCTCCATGTTTTTTTTTCAGGGGTCACAACTTTTCGCCAAAGCGACTTAAAAAATAAATGAAAAAATGTATTTGACATGGTGAGCAAGCACCACTAGAGCTAGAGGTGGACAAAGCTGCAATCAAATGAATGGCCACAGGGTCGACATTCACGCCTCAACCCCAGCAAAATAAGGGAGAGAATGTTTGTTTTTTCAAGACTAGGGCCTAACTGGCAACAGACCTAACGACCGTTTTGACTTGCGACAACTTACCCTTGACCCAATAGGACGAAACCCTAGAAAAATTTCCCTCCAGAAAAGCAGTTCAGGGCTCGCTGCCGCGGCCGTGAAGGTTTCCCAAGGCTTCTTCCGCATCCTCCCAGGATCGACCGCTGCCAGGAGGCCTCAGACGAAGCCAGGGTGTGGCATCGCTCCCACGGCCACAAAAACAGCCCCTTCTCCAGGGTCGCCCCCTCCAGCGGCTTCCCCCCCATGGTGGCCTGGGTGTGGGCCTGAAATGCATGGGTGGCCAAAGTGAAGCAGGTGGGTGGTAGGTGGGGTGGGGGGGGGGGGGTGCACTTATTGTACGCTGCTTTGGATAAAAGCGTCTGCCAAATAGATGTAATGCAATGTAACAGGTAGGGCAGGAACTGAAAAGCATTAGGCCTACATTCTGACAGGCGGGGCTGTTATTCCTCAAAAGCACGGCCTCAGGAAGCCAAACAGAGCTCTGGCGTGGGTGGTGCAAACGCCTACAGCAAAAAAAACAGGGGCGGACGTTTTCAGGTAACTGTTTTTTGTTTGTGCGCATTTGAATCAGACGGCATTCGCCAGTCAGGTTGCGTAACAGTACAGGACATATATTTAGCACGAGTTAAATTTAGAGCAGGGGATGGCCATTTCGGGGTGATATCTGATATGTGGTCTCATGACAATTCAGGAGTTATAAATTATTGCTGTTGCTGGCAGAAGCTCGAGGTTCGTAATGTGAATCATACTGAATCATACAGGATACAGAATTTGGCAGACACGGGGAAATCAAACGTTGTGACTGTGGCAAATAGCAGTGTTGGGGAGGGTTACTTTATGAGAGAGACTAAAACCCAGGGAGTATAATATGAAACGAACTTGGGTGCAATAGTTAACCAAAGTCTTCATTTCTGGAATGAAGAAAGTGCAGATCTATGTTTAGGGACACCATCCTTACAGATTTGCTGCAGCCTAACAAAAAAAAAAAAAACAACATTTCAGTAATGCTTGAACATTTCAGCAATGCACCACAGTGAATATATTCCTTGTGACAACCTGGCAGAACTCATAAGCATAGGTTTCGTTTCAAGTTTGGAGGTGACACACTGCAGGACCACCTAGTCTCAAGTCAAATGTCAAGTCTCAAAAGCATGCTGGGTAGTCATATGAAAATATTGGGGGTGACATGTCTCCCTGTCTCTCCCATCAAAGGCTACGCATATGGCAGGACCGTAACATAGCGACTGGACAGAAACAGCAGCAGTCCAGTAGCAACTGGCACACAGCATACTAAAATACCGCACACTAATGCAGATTATGATCGAAATAGCCCGGCATTGCTCCGGTAAAGATACTTTGTTGTTGCGTTATGTCCTGGGGTTTTTGGGTGGTGGATTTTAATTTTGTGATTTGCACCTCAAATGGATTGCCTAACGTGTTGTAACGTTTGGCAGAGACGTTAAATCGACCAACAGGGTCAGTCATGTACAGAAAGTCCATTCCAGAACAAACTGTGAGTTCCTCTGGAGAGTGCTGACAAAATAATAAAATTATTATAGATAAGACAGGATTCACAGAAGGAAAGCTTCAGCCACATGCAATCCTAGTCTTAGCCCAGCACAGAAAAAATGCTTCTCCACATACAGAAATTCCATGCATCCGGTAAATCGGCTTTACAGCAGTAATGATCCACCGACCTTTGGACATACCGACATTACTTTATCTGGTGTCCTCAAACAACAGACTATAACACACAAACATCATAAACTTTCCCTGGGGGGGGGGGGGGGGGCGTAACGTAATTGGTACAATGACGGGTTGGTAAAAACAGATTCGTCTGAATACTCACAACTTTTGATTTCAAAAACAAAAGCAATTTGATTCCAAAATCCCACTGCAGCCTGCACATCTTTCCTATAGGCCAACGAGCAGGCGCGCTGTTCTCAGACGTCCTCCTTCTCCTTCAAGTATTTGCGATGGGGATATTTTTATCCACGTATGTTTGCTTTGGATCAAGACATTTCTGCGCCTAACCCTCTGCTCTGCGGGGGGTTCTGTCTTTTCAACCTCAACCGTCTCCTTTCACATCGCTCCCACCGGCTCAAGTCAACTTCACCACGCAACAAAAGCGTAATCGTCGAATGCCCTTATGTTTAAAGATCGTTCAATGAGCATACGTTTATTGGGATTAAACTTTTGACACTGGAAAATCAATAAATCACTGATCATTAGCCAGTGCCAGCCAGCAAGGGGCAGCTTCCCAAATAACATGTATATGACCAAGCTCAGGTATCGTGTTTATTTATGCTATGCTACATGTATACATACACACACGAATAGGCTACAACCACTGTGACATTTGCCATGGAAAGGAGGTTGTTTTTCTTTGATCAACATATCATGTTGGACTGCACAGCGCCATCTACTGGATAGCAAAAATATTTATACGGTAATAAATACTATTTATATCATTAAGGGACCCATTTCAAAAGCAGTTGTTTCCAAGCAGAATGTTTTCAAGATTGAATCAAGATTGTTTAAATATAAAAAAAATTATATAATTTTATATACATCCCTGCCAGTCAGTGGTCAAATAGCTTCAACTGCATAATTTTGCCCAGTCTGGAATCCCAGCCAGGTGAAATGATACACCCCAAGGACAGATAAATCACTACCATTTCCTCTGAAATAAAGCACCTGGATCTTTAACGGTGAAACTTAATTTACAGTCGTGCAACTCAGTTACTATGTCTAGTGGAGAGAAATTGCTTTAAAAAATTTACTTATTCAGCCATGTTACTTCAATTATACTATGTGCAAATAAGTCAATGGCAAATGTCTGTACTGTGTGACCACTTACACTATGCTAATCACTTCAGGACAACATTTATATTTTTTAATAGGACTTTTTATTAATTATTAACATGCACATGAATAAAACTCTGCCATCCATGTAAAATACACCCGTAATTGTGAAGGATGGATAAAATAAAAATAACGAGACATTCCTGGCATTCTTACGGAGCTCAAATGGAAACGTCCAGGACGGCTCAGAATAAAATCGTGAGGCTTTAATCCGCCGGCTTTTGGGAGCAGCGAGATGCATTCGCAGCGCAGGACGAGGAAGCTAAAAAATTCAATTACCAAACTCCATTATTGATGTTGGCCCCACACAGAACAGCACTCCGGAACCCCCCCCCCCGTTGCCGGGGCGGTGGGCGGGGCTAATCCCAGAACAGCCTCTAAGTCTCCCATATGATGTCATCTTTCTGCAGATTGGTCTGGAGCCTCACCGGCCCCTTCGTCTGCGGCCGCTCGCTCCGGTTGCCCTGGCAACCCCCGCTGCCTCCTTTCCCCCGGGGGCGCCGGGGGGTGGTTTTGGGCGCCGGGGAGGCGGGCCGCGACGGCGTGGCCCCGCCCCCGGAGGGCCCGATCCTGCCGTCGGCGCTGGAGGCCCTCTGCTTCAGGTCCCCGGACCTCCGCTTCAGCTTCAGCTTCTGCACCTGCCCAGTGGAGCCAGAGCGGGTCTGTGCACAGCTGCCCCGATGCAGGCAAACGCAGGCATAACGCATGTCGGGCTCCTGACTTTTAGTGCAGATGCATTATGGGTCGACAATGGTGTTGCAGGGTGCCGCCTTGTCATGAGATGTTTCCATGGCGATTCTGTGTGATCTGCTTATTTACATCTAGATCACCATAATGGGTGTGTGTTTGTGTATGCACGTATCTGTGTGTGTGTGTGTGTGTATGTATGCAAATGTGCATGCATGCATGCATGTAAGTGTGTAAGTGTTCTTATATAGCGAGTCAGTGCTGTTAAAGGGATGTTGTGCAAGGAAATGGGGAAACAGCAGCACTGTAAAATGCGACCCTGGTGTACACAGTACCTGACTAAAACCCCAGAGCCATCTCACTCGTGGGTACCTGGGACTCCCCTGCAGGTGAGAGTGTGTGCCCCCGTGTGACTCACCGCTAGCTGGTGCTTCTTCAGGTGGGAGATCTGAGCTCCCTTCTCCTCCATGCGCTTCACCAGGCAGTCCAGCTCCCGCTCCAGGTCCTCCCTCAAGCCCCCCTTCTGCGTGTCCTCGATCTGCTGCACCAGCTCCTGGTGCTCACTGCAACGGCAGCGTGAACGTGCACAGGCACACGCGTGTGCACACGCAAGCACAAACATATAAAGTAATGCTTCTCCTCCTGGTTCCAAAACAATAACAGCAAAAAAAAATCCACTGATGGCAATCTTGTTTAATTATAATTGTAAAGACTTGATTTCTCAATTCAAGCGAGACCCAATAAAGCAACAGGGCATACACTGAATGCGGAGACAAAGACCTAAGGCCTACACTGAATGACTATTCTCAAAGAATGTTACTAGAAGTCAGTGAGAGACAAATTTCTAGCAGATAAGCACAGCACATTAATTTCACAGCACTTTCATTTTTTAGTGCACCGTTAGAAGGAAAATCAGCGTTTAAACAGAGGAATCGGGACAGAGGAATCCAGAACCGATAAATCAACTTGCAGCTCTGCTTCGGCTTCCATCCTTTTCCTGCATGAAAGGAACCCGTACAGCGTGTCTGCAGAGGCCCCTTTTGACCTTTACACCACGATGACCCGCACAGACCAGCTACTATGTCCCGTGACAGTTAAGGGGGGGGGGGGGGGTGCGGGGGCGGGGAGTGTGACGGCAGGGGCGCTTACAAACTCATCTGTCCCAGCTCGTCCTGCAGGGCCAGCAGCACCTCGGAGAGGTTGCCCAGGACGGGGGCCCCCCTGCTGCCGGACAGGGCCCTTCGGGGGCCCCCGCGGGTCTCAGAACCGGACCGGCGGAGGGGGTGGGCGCGGTCGCAGAGGTGCGGGTGGTGGTGGTACTTCAGCATGTGCAGGACGCTTTGCACGTTGGCGCTCACCGAGTGACTGGGACCGGTGGACTGGCGGGACGGGGGAGAAAGACAAAAACCAAAAAAAAAAACGAGAGCCGACGTTTAGCGATGCTAAAGCGCCAACGACGACGATGGCGGTATCAACCGCGTATCGCGAGAACAACAGGAAACCAGAGACGGAACAGTACAGTACAGTACATACCGGCATGCACCCAGCACAGACAGCACAGCACGCAACACAGCAAGCAAAGCCTCAAGATAGCAGTACAGATCACACAGAGGGGGGAAAAAACGTAACAGGGCAGCCCTGCGCCACCGACGATGACGATTCAAACACTCATCCTTGGACTGTCGGGACAAGTAACATGACACGGTTTTAAACGCGGCTTTACGTACTGTTCCAGCCACGAAGGGCATCTGCTTGGCCTTGGGGAAGGGGTGAGGAAGTGGAGCGACCGCAGCCGTTTTCTGACAAATAAAAAAGCACTCGTTATAAACCCCGCATTCAAGGCTGTGTGTATTATTCACCTGTTTATTTTTAGCCTTCCTACAGTTTAGCATTTTTTTCCAGGCTATTGGGACAGGAGGAAAGTAGCAGTTTCAGACACAGGGGAAGTGCCATGACAGAGCATTGTCATGGCGAGGGGGGGGGGATGGGTTTATGGACCAGATTGGGGGGGGGGGCTTCTGTATGGACTGGATTGGGAGTCGGACCCAATGGACTGTGCCACACCGTCTCCCCGGCTTGTGGGTATTTAAACATGAAAATTCTGTTCAACTAGGATCATAGGTCTATTTTAACTGTACAAACTACTCAAGTTTTTAAAGTAAATAAACTGAAACTATGTTTATTCTTGACCCACAAATGTGAGGTTTCTTAGGCATGTACATCTTGCAATTTAGCTGCGGTTTAAAAGCAAGCTGTTTTCTTGTGCCATTTGTCATGCACCGAGTTTGTAACTGAGGCGATGAAACTGGAGAAGTGCAGTGCCACCTACTGGTCATAAAATAAAATACTCTTCTGACTGGGGGGAAAGAGCTAAGGAAACGCAGGAACTCATTTCTCACATCTCATCTTAAAGTAACTAAGTAATCCAACATCACTACATGAGGAATGGTTAGCACTTCAGGCCTTACCCTTGGAAGGGGCTTCTTTGTATTTCTTTTCTGTTTGACCCCAGCAGAAACAGAGGAATATAGAGCGTGGTTCTTTTCCAGGCTTCTTTGTAGCTTGAGTCCAGAATGGGGAACAAGAGATTAAAATGAACAATAACAATGATGCATTTTATCATATACATTTGAATTCTCATAATTGAATGGAAAATAGTTGGAGTGGAGGGGGAAAAAGGGCAAAAACATTCCACACACAATTTTACAAAAATGTATTAAACTCTTAAAAACTTGCTTAAATTTCAAACAGCTGAGAATCTCACAGTGGTAGTTTGTGTGTGTCTGTGTGTGTGTGTGTGTGCGCATGTGGTGGGGGGGTACACACTGACAGTGCGTGTACACCATTACCTGGGTGAAAGCTTACCTCAGCCGCCTTCTCCTGTACGAGCTTTCGCTCGTGCTCCTCCTGCTGAAGCTTCTGTTCCAGAAGCTCAATCTTCCTCTGAAAGCAGAAGTAATAGCGATAATATGAATAAGCACAGCCAACAGAGTGTCAACCTCCCTCATCATATTCTAACAGTCGCATATGACAGCTTTTACATTTACTCCTACACAGGACACTAGTCTCTTGGCGAGTGAAAGAACCACATTTAGCATTGTAAATTCCTATTAACACACCACGTTTGGACGTTGCTGGGAGACGAGAATCACTCTGTAGGAATGTCAGAACTGAATTTCAAACAATCCACACTCTTCAAAATGATTCAAACTGCCATAAATACAAAAGATCATTAAAAAGTACTTTTGGAGTACTTTTCTTTTTCTTTGTAAAGACACAGAAAGCATAGTAACTGACTGATTTCACCACTGAGTGAACATCTTCTCTACCTCTGCCACAGACTGGGTGCTGCTCAACTTCAGACACTCTCTCTCAAGCATCTCCAGCTTCTGCAGCTGGACCTCAACTTCCGTTTGGTCCTTTCGCCTGTCCTTATGAAGAGACTCCTGCAAGGAGAGGGGAGAAAAGGCAGACAACAGACTGAAATTACACCCTGCGGAAAATTCGGTTCTGAGGTAACCCTGTGAAGCGAATGGTCAGCGGACGGCACCTGCTTCTGAACGACTGCGTTTCTGTCCTGCTCCGCCTTCTCCACCATCTTCCCCATGTAGTCCAGCTGCTTCTCCAGCAGGGAGCAACGGGCCTCCGCAGACTGCAGCTGCACAGCCAGCTCTACAGGAAAGCAGACACAACGCAGGCCGCTAACCCCTCAGAGCAGTGTGCACGCGGGTGCACGGAACAGCCCCTCTCATTAACGCAGAACCGGGTAAAAAAAACCGAACATTCCGCAGCCCGCGTTCTGCAGAGCAGCGGAAAGTTCCGCGTTACCTTGGTGCGGCCTGCCTTCCCTTCCCCGGGCGTCCCGCCCTCCCGGTTCTCGCTGGGCGGTTCTTCCGGCGTCCCTGTCCGCGAGCCGGCACAACTGATTTACGTTCCTCTCGGCCTGGACTCTCTCCAGCTCCAGCCGACGCATCTTCTCCTGTAGAGTCTTCAGGGCTGCAATCACCGCTGTCACATAACCGTCGCATTCATGGTCATTCCACCCAGACAATCCAGGAACGAATCCCTGTACTCATTCTAATTTATTTATTTATCTATTTATTTATTTATTTATATATATATATATGCAATGTGCACTCAGAACATGCACTCTGAACATTCTTGGGTTGATTTCAAAACCATACACATTCTATGAATATTTGTGTATACATTTTGGAATCATTAAATACATCACAGTGCTAGCCTGGGATCAATAAATTAGCTACTTGTTCCCAAAGACACTTTGCACTAGTGGGAATGGTTTCCGGTTGCATTGAGGCCGACCAGTCTCACCTTTGCTACCAGCGTCAGGTGATGCCCGATACATATGTATGTTGAATTCCTGCAGGTTCACGTTGTTTGTCACGGGGGCCGTTGGGACATCCTTGACAATTGAAGGTGACATTCGCTCCGGAGGGAGATGGAAACTTCCAAAGTAACTGTTTTTAAAGGGGGATCCTACACTGACGTTCTGAGAGAGGGGATAGTAACGCAGCGAGGGCATACATTTAAGCATACATTTAAATTAGCTAGCGCATCATCTCATGAGCAGCAACAGCTAGCTAACTAGTTTAAGTTAGCTGGTTAATGAACAAGATTAACATCTGTTGTAAACGTTGATTACAATAAAAAGTGTACAATTTGTAAAAACTATGAAAATTATAGGAAAATGCTAATCAAGGAGAAACCAAGGAAACCCTTGTTTTGGATTCACAGTATTTATGACGGTAACGTTAAACATCATTAGTATCAGCTGGGAAAGTAATTCGCTAGCTAACTTTTATCAGCTCTCAAACTATGGAAAACAAGATGACGTTACTTTCTTTGTATAGCTCGTTGTTGTATTGATAAGTTATTAGCTTGCTAACTAGTACATCCTACTGTCTAACAATCTTTGTTTACTTCCGAACTTGTTTATAAGCTAACCATCCAATAAGTTGGTAACACTGGCCAGTGATATCAACATTAAACATGCTGCCTCGATGATGGTAGCTACACATCAAGCTATGGTTAGGTAAATACCTGAAGCCATCTGTCGGAGTCAACAAATTTAGCCAGCTAGCTAGCTAACTAAAAAAAATGAATTTAGTCTAGCTAGCTAGCTACCGATTAACCAGGCAACTCAGTAAAACAAGAGTTGATGGCTGTATAACTTCAAGAAAGCGCTTACGTGATCCTGGAGTGGTTCCATGGCAATTTTAGGAGATCTGCTAATTTGCAGTCCTCTCGCTGGCTAATTTAGCTGTACATACAGATCCAAACAGGGCACAACGACGTTCAAATTTCCCTCTTCTGCTGCCGCTCTTGAAGTTCAGCGACAAGGAACAGACTTCCGGTGACGAAAAAGGAAGGACAAATTCAAAATAAAAGTAATACGGTGCGGCGCTCTTATTTTGTTTATTATCACTGTTATTATTTCGCCAAGATGACAGAAAGCTTTGAAAATAACATGATTCTCGGTCCCAAAATGACGTCAAAAAATGTACCATGGGCATGTTGAGCTGCAAACATATAGAAAATACATATATATATAAGGTTAAGTTACAAATAGAAATCAAGGACATGGTGAACAAATACAGGGGTCCTATTATGTAGCTAGCATTAATAATCTAAGTGACCTACTGTAGCAAGCATTTCAAGTACCACATCTTAGAAAGCAAGCATTCGCTAGCTACACCACATGGGTTCCAGTTCAAATATCCATTATGAGCCCATGGCCAGTGCCCATCATTGCACGAATAGGGTCCACATAGTCAGCACACAAGGATTTTCCAATGTAAAACCCACAGTGCTGGGGAAACTACTTCGAAAGTGTAGATGTAGAAACTATCAATTACTTAACACTGAAAGTAGATGAGCTACCCATAAAGTCTGATTATGAACCATCCAGGCCTCACATGGTCATATTTGCTGGGCTCATGCTTCAGAAATGACAGTAACTGAATGAAAACGTGTCAGTAGCAAGAAAACAAGATAATATCAATCGAAATCACTATAATAAATGTAAAAAAAAAAATTAATAAATGCTGTGGCATAATTTATCTCACCTTCATGCCCTGCAGTTAATCGAATAAATTCTGCAATTTTGCATGACACCAAGGATAGCTCAGTTGTGGAAATTCTAATGTCATGTGGTATAAAGAAATGCACATACACTCTCTCCATTTACGTTCTTCAGCATGATCATACCAACGATATAACGCACCGAACCTCAAGAATAGTGTATCCCAAAGCCCAGGTACGCAACACGCATGTGCATGTAAGCTTTTCCGTAGTAATATGCAATGTACAATAACGTTACATAACGTTACATTAAGTATTCATAGGCCAGCTGCTGATCGGGAAGCATTCTCTTACATAATAAAAAAACGTGAAGTATAATGCAGCATAAAATTTCCAAGGAGTTTTGTTGCGGTTTCATTCGTGAGTGTAACACCATAACATAATTCTATACATTTCGGTAGCCTACGTTTATGGTTGCATAATGTAGTGATGCTTGTTTCTGAAGCTGTTGTCTAGCTGTTTTGAAACAATGCCACTTCTCAATCACCATTTTACAGCATTTATAAGAAAAGAATGAAACAAAAGATTGATAAACGTGAAACGGTGGGGGGCGTGTACCCTTGCAGAAAACTTCAGCTTTCCAGATAAACAAGTTAAAGGAGGGTCTCCATAGCGGACGAGCTTAGATTTTTTAGTGAGCTGTAGTTTTAAGAAACGCTTTGTATCGTTTCATCTTACGGATACTGTTGACCAAATAAACCCTAAGTCCCAGCGTTCACTTTAACCCTGACCAAGAAAAACTCAACGCCCTTTACAGTGCTAATTGGTTCAGTGGCACAAAACGCCCGCCTACAATGCATTCTCTGAAGCGGTATTGGACAAATGAAACTGTCGATCCGACACCAATCTCGTGCACCACGCTCATTCTGAACGACTGCACTGCCAGTGTAGAAGGTAAAGCGAATAGGCGCTGCCAATGAGTTCGTGGTGAAAAGCAGAGGTGAGTGGATTAGCTAATATTGATTGAATAATGCTTGTGCCTGCTCTGTAGTGAAAGTTTGGCGATGTTCACTAATGAGAACAGGGCATACAATTACCAAATGTGCGAACGTTACCCTTCTTAGCTTGCCCCAGAGTTTGTTTGCGACTGAATAAAGTTGATAGTCTAAACCGTATCGTTATGACTAGCTCTAATTGTTAAAATTGGATGAATTGATAGCTAACATGAATGTATTTATTTTGTTGCATGATTAGTTTGTGTGTGGTTTTTTATGTATCTGCATTCACATACAAATCATTTGTTTTTCTCCACAGGAAAACGTGTTGAAGCAAGCCTATGATGCAAAGTGCAAACCATATCGACTATATTAGCGAACGTTAGTTCTGTTATAGTCTACTACAGCGTTAGCTGCAGCAAATTAATCGTTAGTTGTCGGCCGTTATAGCCAGCTATCTGACGTTATACACGACATATCAACCAGCCAAACAAGTCTTCTAGCTTGTTAATGCACCGATATGGCAAACATTGATTTTGCAGGAATATTCATTCTTCTGTGTTGGGTTATTACCGAATTTTCTTGAATAGTCGAACTCTTGTGTATTTTTTTTTATTTCAAATAATTTGGTTTATCATTTATCAACACTGTAATTTAAGAAGTGGAATTAATAGTAGGTGGTTTCAATCCTGATTACTACCCGGTCATAGTCTTGGAAGTTTTAAGATATGTCCGTTATTGCAAATTTCTTGCTATCGATAGCCAGTTAACGTTTACAGAAGGCGGACAATTTTGGACGAATGCCTTTTACTCGATAGCCTGTGGAGCAAGTCCAGTGAACTAGCCGACTAGCTTAGTAAGTTAGCTAATGTGGGAAATATTAATGTTCGAGATAGACTGTTAAATGCACCTCCTCTAGTTAGCGTGATTGTCTTGGAAGATAGCTGGATGCTGTACCTAGTCTGTTTTGCTGTGTGTATGATTACTGTTAGCAAGCGACTTATGTAACCTGATAGCAGTGAAAGAACATCTAAAACATTCAAAACGTTTAGATATTTGCTAATATTTGCATCCATTTGCACACGATTTGATGTCGACCAGCAAAAAACGAATACTATTTAAAAAGTAAAGTTTGTGTTGTGATCGCTGAGAATCTGTGAAGAAAAACAGCGTTAGTTTTTGTTAGCTTGGCTGACAGATCGCAAGCAGGATGGATGTTATTGATCCTGCGGAGCGGTGGGGCGCATTGGCCAGCAAAGACGAAAACTCCCGAGATCTGGCGATGGAAACAATAAGGCAAGAAGTGATGAGGTGCGTCGAAAGCATAGGGCCAATCGGAGAGGTATCCTCGCCTCCCGCCTCCGCGGCCGTCTCTCAGATTGAGCTGAACGCCGTGCTGGCCCGTCTGCTGATGTTGTCCAAGAGATGTCCCTACGCTGACGTCAGAGAGAAATGCGCCTGGGTGCTGCAGAACGTCCAGGTAGGAGAACAAAAACAGCGTTGAGATGCATAGGGATGCGGTCTGATAGAGCATCAACACGCGCGCGTCATGTGATAGTCCTTATTGTGCATTGCATTTTCATGTGTTTGAAAAACAGTGTTGCTGTTTTCATTTTGTTCGTGAAATAACGGTAAAGTGGGCGAAGGAACAAGGTACATACAGAGTGCGAGTTTTACCTGTTTATTCAATAAAGATGGGAAACGTACATGTTAGTTTAACGTTTGGTAACACAACTGGCACTATGACAAAACAATAGTAGAAATTTGTGTAATATTGTGTTGTGTATCTTACAACAAAGTCTCTCTTGGAGAAAACTGAGTTAATTCCTCTCAGCATTTTCAGAAACTTCTGTGTCACATTTGGCAACAAGATCATTTTAAATGAAAAAAAAAAAGAAACAGCCATGCTGCCCTATATTAAGGCTGTCCGGCACAATGATTAATTTATTTGGCTGTCTCTACAGTGTAGCCCAATTGCAAGGGAGAGAGAAAGAGAGAAAAATCGAGAAACGAAGCTGCTTCACTAGCTGTAAACAGAGGGCATGCTAGTCACCAGCTGGCATTCGCAGATGATGCTCAGCCGCTGTAGAGTTTTTTTTTTTTTTGCCAGCAGTCATAATTGTGAACCATAGTGTATTTCTGCGTCAGATCTGACGAAGATCGCTCGCTCTTTTACACAAGGACCTAGTTCAGAGGATCACTACAGACAGAAACACGTCTTTGATAGCGTAACACTACCCGTTAGAATCATCTCTAATATGCCTCTTCTGTCTGCTGCAAAGCTCCCTGTGGACATGGGTTGTGTGCGCGTGTGTGGCGACTGTCATAACGGCTTTATCTTGATATAAATGCGCACTCTCGCATTCTCATATCCTGACATTGAGCACCGCCGTCAGATCCTTTTATCTTTCAGACTCATAGCTCATAGGCTTTGGGTCTCTCAGCCAGTGAAAAAGCAGGCGAATGTTACTGGCCGAACGTCAAATCCGTATTAACGCGCCGTTCGCTTTCCGCTTCTCTGTTGTTTGGATTTTGTTCAATGTCAGCGGAGATGTTCCTGTCTAGTCATACTGAATATATCCAGGGTACACGCCCCCTGCCACACACACACACACACACACACACACACACGCTGTATATGCAATGTGAACCTGGCAGCTGTGGCCGTGAGCTTCGGCTTGGCTGGAATGCACCAGTGGGTTTGTCCTCCGTTTGGTGCTCTGCTTATTCAGGGAGGCTTTTTTATTTATTTATTTATTTATTTATTTATTTATTTATTTCTTGCAGGCCGGTCAGAGTCTCTGGCGTGTTGTCTTCCGAGCTCGTTTGCTAATAAACACCCATGTGCGATTCATTACCCGCATGCTGACCATTCTCATCCTTGACCTGCAGCTGAAGTGGAACACAACAGACTGTTTACCAGTAAGGCAGTCTGAAGTCTTTGGAGCAGTCATTTCTCTGCTTCAGTCAGATTTATTACTGTTGTTATGTTATTATTGGTATTAATTTAGCGTGGAACGTTTTAGCGTGCATTGCAATTTGTAAATGTCTCTTAGAGGTATTAGGGTTTCAGGATAGAGGACGGCGCTCTGCGTGTGACGATATGCATTAAATCACAGTTGTTTTCATAACCCGGGCTAACAGAGACTCTCTGCAGAGAAGGGACTGAACTGTTTGTTCATTGTTTTGTGCGTCTCTCTTGCTTACTGTATCAGTACCCAAAAAATCTGCAGACTGCGCTTCTGTCCCGTGGATTATGCGATCTGCGGCTGGAGATTGATAAAATGAGGTCAGATGTGCACTGAGAAAAGGGGCTGCTTTTAAAAAAAAAAAAAAAAAAAAATTTGCCACTGAACCCTATAAATTCTGTGCAACATCAGGTGATGTGCTGTGACTGGATTTTGTAAACAACCTATGATACCTAACATTTGCCACGCCATTCAGTTCATTGCTTGTGGATGTGTGGATGGATGCTAATGGAGATTTAGCATAGCATATGGTTCAGCCGCACAACACACAGCACCCACCCGCAGCCTCCCCCCTCCCTCCATGTTCTCTGTATATTAACGGCACATTCTAGGTGTCTGTTCCATGACCTATATGCAGTTCGTACGGATGGCGGAATCTCATAATGTGTGGCACGCATAGAGTTACCGGAGACCTCCTCGCAATCCCACAATGCACTTCTCCACAGACCAGCCCAGTCCAATCAGAGCTTAGAGGAGAAAAAAAAAAACTAGGTCAGTGTCAGACTGAAGAAAATTATTCATAGACTTCTTAATGTTGTATTTTTAAAACTTTTATTTGTATCGCAATGCTTCTTTGTGAGAGTCACAGCTGTTGACCATTGGCTGTTCAGCGAAAGGTTGGGACGTCGAGGAGAGAAAGAAGTCCACTTTATTTGGGACTTCCTTTTTTTGTTTTCATGGATGAAGTCATCTCCAGGACCAGCTGAATTTTTAGAACTTTTTAGTCACCGAAAGGAAATGTCACATAATATCATTAATCATTAATCAAGTATGTGTCTTCCATTTTATCACTGTTTTGTACACACACACACACACGCACATAAATATACTGACATATTCATGAAATAGGAATTCTGTATATAGTGTGTGAATAGAGATCTTTTGTCATTTTTGCTAACGGTGAGCATAATATAAGAAATAAAAAATAAACCGTGCAGTTTGTCTGTGCAGTCTGTGTTTGCCTGTGGAGTACTGTATTTGCCCGTGCAGTACTGTGTTTGCCTGTGCAGTCTGTGTTTGCCTGTGCAGTACTGTTTGCCTGTGCAGTCTGTTTTTTCCTGTGCAATCTGGGTAGGCTGGACGTTTCTTGGCAGTGCATAGTTACAGTGGGGATCTCTTACCATTAGCCTAAATACTGCACTGGCTTATTTATGGCACTGTTAGACAAGACCAAATGTAGCACTTGTGTTCCATGTTTCTTTATTTGAAAGTGTGTGCTTGTGCACCCCTGAAACCAATCAATTAGATGTGAATTATTAATTATTGCAGAGCCCATCACAGTAGTATGTTGGCAGCTGGTATTCATTTTTTTTTAAAACTTTTTTTCGTCTTTGCTTTTTTCCCAACACAAAGAAAGAGGTAGGTTAATAAGCAAAGACAAGACATGATAATGTGGAGGGTGACATTCCTGCTTGGGTCAGCAGTTGATCCTGGGTCCCAAATGCCTTTGTGAACTTTCATCGGGTAGCGGTACAAAAACACAGCGGGGGCCAGTCTGTACCTGATACTGTGGTCCCGTGCGATCTCTGAGGGGTCCTGTACAGTCGGAGCGTGTTTGTTCAGAACGCACTGATTTGAGCTGTGCTGTAGAGGAGTGTTCGGCGCAGGAACGCGTACTGTTTTACGGTCGATGTTTTAAAAAGTCTCGAAAGTCAGCCGTTGCCTTGGAGACTGAACTGATGACTCTTTTAAAATGACCCCCTTTTGTCCTGTCAGAGTTTTTTTTTCTTTTTAATCTGTGGAATGTGTTTTCTGTCAGCCGTCTCCTCTTTGATTGACGTGTAGCGTCTGTGACGCGGTGCTCAGTGGAATCCTTGTCTCAAACCTTTTTTTTTTTTCTTTTTTTTCCCCCCCCCGCTGTCGAATGTTTCTCTCGGCCTCGACGTAAATCCTGCGAGTTGGAGGTTGGGAATCGGCCCAATCACGGGTCTCGGTCGCCGGCGAATCTCGCCGAGCGGATTATGGCCCGCACGCGCGGTGCCGTCGTGGCCGGGGCGATGACGTCTGTCGTCGGGGGGGTATTAAAGCGGCTTGACCTTCACTCTCCCTGGAAAGCAGAGTCGTAAAACCCAGAGAGCGTTCCACTTAATTTCCGTATCCATCCATTGGCTCTTGTGACTGTGAAGGTGTGCTGCGCTGGTTCTTCTGGGTCGTATTTGCTGAGCTCTGTGGCTTTGCTAGCTCGGGGTTCGCTGCGTCCCGCAGGATCGGTGATGTACCGGCAGGCCCGAACGTCGGCGTGCGTCCAGGCCGGTCGGTCAGGAGCACCTCGGCGGCCTGCGGCTCCACGATTCGCTCGGGCCAAAACGGTGGAGGCTCTGCTTGGCGGCTCTCGAGCACCGACGTCCTCTCGCTCGAAACTCACTCCTGAAAGCGCTCCTGGATCGCGCAGGTTCCCGTGCCGAGCGGCGCGGCGCGGCGTTCCCATCTCGCCGTGAACCACCTCACAGGACACAGGAAGCGCGCGTACGCAGGCCGCGCGTCTCTAACGCCGCTGTCGCTCGTCTTCTCGCTCGCTCGCGCGCGGCGACTCCCGTCAACCGGCTCCGGCGGCCGAACCTGACCGCGGCTGCGCGCCGGTCTCTGGAGGACGGACGCAATCGGCGCTATCTTTAAAAACAAACAAACAAACAAACAAACGCCGTGAACGCGCAGGCCCCGCTATCCGCTGAGATAGAACACGCAGGGGGCGGAATGTCAGAGCCGCTCGGGGAGGGGAGGGGAGGGGAAGTCCCCCCCGTGTTAGCGGTGTTAGCGGTGTTAGCGGAGCTCTAGCATTCTGAGGCTGTCCCTCCTGGCCTGTGTGTGTTGTCATGTTTTCATGCCCTTACATCACCTTGTCCTACACCGAGAGAGTTTACCATCTTAGCAGTGCGTAAATGGTTCATTCTCGAAAAAGGATGTGTTTAATATCCAACACACTTTTTGCGTTACTACTTTTGTGTTGCTTTCAGCAGGTTTTATGTCGAAGTTACTACTTTCGTGATGCAAATATACAAAGGGAGACTTTTTAGCACAGACTGTGTTGAAAGTAACACAAAATGTGTTGTCCTTAGCTAGACACGGATGTGTGTTTAAAAAAATAAAACGACACATTTTGTGTTTCCTCCTGGGTTTACCCAGTGAAGTGGCCGTGACCTCGTCAGATCGTCTGGGTTGTTTGTCTGTGTCAAACGCAGGAAAGGCGTGTGAGGTCTGGAAGTCGGCCAAAGTCACCGCACTGCCCGCGTCTTTCTCGGGTCTGTCGGAGTGACGCACGTCGTCGCCGATTACGAGGTTACGAGGTGAACTGAAATACCGGCGGGCCCGTGCCTGAGGTAACGGTCTCTCTGCCGTCTGGCTCTCGTCTCCGAGCTGTTCTGTTTGCGCTCCGCTTTGCGTCCGGTTCTCTTCGCACGTTGCTCGCGCGGATGTCTGCGGTGGAGTCGCCTGTCTGTGAAAGTTCAGTCCGCAGTTTTAACGAGCTGTCGCCAGGACCGCGCTGCCGCTGGGTCCTGCCTCGTGGTGCTTGTTGACAGGTCCGCGCTCGAGGCTTATTTTGGGTGCCGGGAAAAAAGGCGAATGACCCCCCCCCCCCCCCAGCCGCCCCCCCTTCCCCGGTGGCTCAAGTGGAAAAACACTGTGGATCCCCTCAGCTGCTCAGTCACCTCTTTTCTGGGGGGGGGGGGGGGGATTAAAATCTGTGTGTTTCTGGGCAGTCATTTCTAAACGGGCCCCTGCATTGTGTAGCGTTGCAGTGGTTTCTTAATGCCTTAATTTCAGTGTATTTTCGGAATGCTCCTGTTCTGCAAGGGAGGGTTCAGCTCAGCTACAGTGCTGCTGACCCCCGACCCCTGACCCCTGACCCCGGTGTGGAGACTGGGGCAGTGGTAGGGGTCGCGTGGCTCTCCTCCTCAGATCAACCCCCCCCCCCCCCCCGTACTGCCCCAATTTAGGTCACTACGGTCTGCACTGACCTGGAGGCCCCTAAAGTCCTTTAAATCGTGTGTGTGTGTGTGTGTGTGTGTGTGTGCGCGCCCATTAGGGGCCACAAAATCTGCAGACTCACCATACTGATGTGTGTGTGTATGTGTGTGTCTGTGTGCATACACGTTTCTTCCCCCTTCCCCATAGAAGCACTATCTTAGGAAGTCCTAATGGAAATCGAAGGAATTCCCTCAGGACTTCTCTGCTTTAGAGCATCCTCTTGTTTTGACGGCTACTTATCCTTGTATCTGTTTATCTTTTTTTTCCCCCCTCCAAATGGGATAAGTACCGCTTCAGGCCCCTCCCCCCACCTCCTGCAACAATTCCTGGGAATTCCGGGCGTGCATTATGGGGGGGGGAAAGCACGCAGTGGCTGGGCTGGAGGACTGAGCTGCTCACTCGGGAGGGGTGCACAGACTTAGGGGTTCCGATCAGCCCGGAGAGAGAGAGGCGAGCAAGCGCCCCGTCCCACCCCGCTGTTCGCCCCCCCACCCCCCCCCCGGGACCGGCAGACACATTCGCGGCGGGGTTAGCCACCGGATCGCGCTGATGCATCCCTGCTGTTCGGCCTCCGGGCTGTTTTCCTTTCCCCCGCCAAAGCGCCGCTCCGATCCTCCGGGGTCCGTCCGTCCGCGGCGGCGGCTTCCGTTCGTCCCACCGAGCCGAGCCGAGCCAAGCCGAGCGGCGCTCCCTTTGTGCAAAGCGCCCCCTAAAACAAAACTTACCGGTTCGCCATGGCAACCCGCCGCACACCTGCTCAGAGCTCTGGATTCAGGCTGTCGTTAAAAAACAAATTTTAAATACCCTGTCAGTTTTTTTTTTTTTTCTCCTGTTAAACATTGGTACTTAGTTTTAAAGTCTACTCAGTCTATGTTTATTGAGACGTTTTATGTTTTGGACGGTGTCCACGGCTATTAAGAGTGAATGTTTTATGCGCTTGGAGCAGGGATTAGTCTGCTGACTCGGGGGGGGGGGGGGTTTGGGGGGGGGGGTGTAGGTAGACTGTAGCATTTCCGTGGCGCTCTGTCTCGAGCCGGGGGTTAAAGGTCAACTCGGGGTTCGTCTGCGGTCGATTAACTCGACCGTGCGCGCCTGGAATCGTGGGCGACAATCCTTTACGGAGATTGGATATCTGAAATGGGCTGGGACGTTAAACACGGGAGAAAAGAAAAAGGAAAAAAAAAGTCCCAGCATGCCCCAGGTTTCCACGGCGCGTCCAGATGGTCGGGGGCCGGCCGCGTGCGGTTTGCGCAGGTTTTTTTCCACGGCCCGGCGCGGTCACGTGACCCTCCTGTGCCGCCCCTCTGCTGAGTGTTTTTTTTTCCCTTGTGTACATGTCAACTGGACTGCCCTGGCTAAGTGTGTCTCTCTTTGCCATCGTGGGCTGTTTACACCTCGTCACATCCTGTACTGCCTTCTCATTGGTGCTCTGTGTGGGCCTGTTTGTCTAGCACCGCCCTCTGTTTGTCTGCAGCGAAGACACAATCTAAGGAAGGCTAATTTATCGGTTAGTTACACGGGTGCAGTGTGTTCAGTTGCTCAAGTGTCTTCAACCTTGGTAAAGTTCAGATAACGTTAGCCCAGCATAACTCTCCTTTCTCCACAATTGCTAGTACTGTTCCAACTGTTACTAGTATTGTTCCGACTGTTAATGTTACTGTTCTAACTGTTATTGTGACTGTTCCAATTGTAAATATTGTTGTTCCAGCAGTTACTTTTACTTGTTCTCACTGTTTCAATTACTGCTCCCACTGTAACTATTATTGTTCCCACTGTTACAATTACTGTTCCCACCGTTATTGTGTTCCCATGTTACTGAGCATGCTTGCAACGCAGATATGCTGTATAAGCCCTGGCTTACAGTATGTTTAAAAACAGTTACTATGAATAAATAGACTATTGGTGCTGGTGCTGCCGCTCGTTTAAAGAGTAAAAAAAAGAAGAGTGGTGTTCTGTTTCTCTTTTTTCTCACTCCCTCTATCTTCGTCTACTTCTGGGTTCCAGCTTCCCGCTGGAAATTTTAAGTGTTGCCTGAAGGGTTCTTGGCCCGAGCGATGGTGTTTCATGCGTTCTGCCAGTCGCGAGAGAGAGAGAGGCGCATTGCCTATTAATAGGCTATTAATGCATTCTGGGGCTTTAATCGTGACGAGATTCCTCAGGAGTCATCCATTTTAGATGCGTTCGGATCCATCTTGGCCGACTTTATGAAGCCTGACGTTCCTGTTAGAAATTCAGTGCATTTCCTGCCCTCTGTTCCCTTTGATTGGGATGTTTCCGAAAAGTCAAAGTGTCTTTGAGGACTGATGATTGATGTATGTTTGTTTGGCTTCCATTTAATTAAGGTCTTTATATTAGAGTTCCCCAATTTTCAAATTGGATCAAGTCCATTTTCTTGGTATAGCACTTTTTTAGAGAGAACCTTCACAAAGATGCTTTACTGTGTAACAGATGCGACAGATTTTGGATCCAAAATACTGAAAGTGTGGGTACAGTTAACTAAAACCAATATATCTGTGGAAAATGAAAGGCATTTGTGGCTAATGGCAATAGTCTAAACCTCCAATGTATATTTTTTTAAATGTTAAAGAAACTGGAAACTGCAAGCACATGCTTTCAGTGATCTTAATTGATCAAGGGATTTTCTGTAATGAAAACCAGCGTGAAGTAGAGAAGGCTTCCAGGACCAAGTTTGAGAACCTAGCGCACGAAGACACTGCAGTAAGCAGATTGTAACACAAGGGGGCGCCAGAGCTCTACGTTAAGCCCTCGCGTTGCGCTGGAGTCTGGAGCTGGAATTTTCCACACCGCACTCTGGCCTTCTGGTTTTAAGTGGGGGGGTGCGGTGGGGGTCAGCAGGGAAGGCCGTGTTCCTGCTTTCGGAGAATACCGCACAACCCAACCGATTGAATTGCAAAACAACTTGCACTGAGGAAAAACACTGGATTAACCCCAGTTTAGCCCAGTGCCTGAGACCGCGTGGATAACCATGAGCCTGAGCAGGGAACCACCAACAACCCAGACGCACGCTGGGCTTAATTCTCCCTGTTTCCTGAGCGTTTCAAGTCACCGCAATACACGTACAATAGGGGGGGTAACATGGCAACCCCTTGCTGACCCCCCCCCCCCCCCAGTTCTCTGCATTGGTGATGCGGTTGCCAGGTCCGGGGGGGGATTAAAGTGCACTTTCGGGTTGGTCTCTCACAGGTTTACGAGTCCCGTGGGCATCTGTGACTTCATCAGTTGGCGCAGGTTTTCTCTTTTATTATTGACCTCAGGGCGAGATGTCGTCAGGTTGAAGGGTTAACGAGAGGAAGGAGTTCCAGGGCGTTCTTAGAAGCGCCTCGCATTTTTAAAAGCTTTCGTTGGAAAACAATAACCTTATTGTTAAGTAAAGCCTTTATCTGTGTGCCTCTTCTAAGAAGTGCCGTGGACCTCCTCCCTCGTGCGTCTTTGTCGCCTCCCAGACAGCCTTGAAACGAATTAGTTTAGTGTCAATTCAACACCACATTTATTTTTTAATTCAGTTCAATGCATGACTTTATTCGATACGTTTTCGAGGAATATTGTAAACCGTAGATTGTTATCTTTATAGACTTGGCCTTGAACCCTTTTTTTTTTTTTTTTGGCAAAGATTAAGCCCTGGTCTGATGTGGCTGTTTTGGTCGGGCAGGCCTGTGTGTATTGGGAGTGTTACAGCCCCGTGGAGAGACGAGGGAGGGAGGGAGGGAGCGAGCGAGAGAGCGATAAATCACACACCACTGACCCCGGACAGTGTCCCAGTTTCCCATCTCTCTCCTCCCCATCCTGCTTCACACGCTCAAACAGAAAGAAGGGAAAGAAAAAGGAAAAAAAGAAAAAAAACTGATGACTCTTCAGACCCGCGCTGTACGGGACAGGGCCGGGTGGAAGGTCCTCGCCTCTTCGGGCCGAGTCTCTCTGTGTTTATGGGACGGGCGCGTCTGGGCTCGACCGGGGGCCTTCTGCTGCTGTAAATACCGGGCCGGCTGCTGGGCTGGCGCGCGCCTGTCTTTTGTTAGACGTGCCCGTCGTTGCTTTGCGCGCCACCGGTGCGTTTTGGTGGCGTGTTTTGGTGCGTGGCAGAGACTTGGTCCGGAACGATCCGTTCGCGCAGCTGGGCGTTTGCGCCGAACGCGGTCCAGGGCTAAGCTCCTTATTCCCGGGCACAGCTGTAGCGCTTTGCCCTTTTACCCAGTTACTGGCTGCGCTGTGCCGCCTTGGCCGCTGCTCCGCACTGCCCCCGCAGGCCATGTGGAGCCACTGCATAATCTGCAGCGAAAATAATGCCTTTGAACGTCCGTTTTTTTTTTTGAGCGTTTCAGAATGCTTCTGTTTAAAACAGTGGGCAGTAGCGTAGAATGTCCTGTTGTATGAATGAATGTAACGTTGTGGAAGTGCATATAGTCGTCTACAACTGTGTGCGTTCTGCATTCGCGACGGCTGACTTCAGGAGCTGAGAGATGTGTGGGCCCTTTGTTCATTGTTGCCCTGTAAATGCCTGTGGACAGGAGCGCGTGCTGATTGGGTGTAATGCGATGTGAGGCGATGTGATGTTTCGACGGCGGCGTAGGTGGCGCCGCGCCCCTGTGTACCTGCGGAGCAGCTCACACCGCGGGTCGGGCTCGGGGGGGGGGGGGGGGGGGGCGGAGGGGAGGGGGGGGTTGAGGAAGCTGGGTACTGCAGCGTGATCAGCGAGGCCTTGCGCACGTGCGCCAGCGAGAGGGGAAATCACTGGGTTCCTCTTTTTAAAGTTCTGCCGTTTTTATAACTAAAAGAAAAAGAGGAAAAAAAAAAACAGAAGCGCTCCTTCGAGTCGCTGGTGTCTGTTCTTAAAATAGAAAC